>JBAMJR010000189.1:5472500-5637500 GCA_038501785.1 Myoxocephalus aenaeus
ACCTCTGGCAGACACCGAACCCACTCCATCAGACCATTTTCTGAAAGGTTCAATGCGGCTAATAACTTAATCCTGTGTTGAGTGATGAAGACGATGAGACGGGAGGGCAGAGACCAGCCACGTACCACCGGGCAGTGATGAGAAAATAATGCTCATTTTCAAGAGGCCGATCCATCGACCTGCCGGCAGAGTTTAGTTCGACCCGTCTGAGTAGTTCAGGTGAGGACAGAAATACAGGAATTATCTGCTTTAGATAAGTGGTGGAATGCAACTAATGGTAAAACATTTTACTGATCAATCAATACTTTTACTGAAATTGGCTGATGCATACTTTTACTTCAATAAAGTGTTGAATGCACAAATGTGTTGAATTTCCTCCATATTCATCCACCATTGGACAAAACCTCCTCTTCCTCCTCCTCCTCCCTGGAGGGGGTGAACATGTTGGAAGCCATTATTTTTTTCTTTTCTTTGCTCCATCCCTTCAACCATCTGCCGTCACCAGAAAGTCTGCCGCCTCCTTGTGCACAGAGGATCTTTTGCTTTCTCAGTCAAATTTTTGTTCTTCTTTTTGGCTTAAATGGAGAGCATAAACAAGTTGGAAGCGATCATTCCATCAGCTTTTCCACCATCTGCCACCAGCAGAGAGACTCTGAGAGAACGCGACCTCTCCGGCTCCAAAAGAAGCCCTTCGGCTGATCTCCATCCACATCCAACCTGCTGGGTGTTGATTTAAAATGCAGTGTGCAGGATTCACCCAACAAGTTTGTGTTTGTGCTGGCACAACATCCTCTGTCAGTCCACTGTTTTTTTTGGGCTTCTCTTTACAGATAAGAAGCCGCAACAGGCTGTTGCTGTGGTTGGTTTTCTACCGTTGCACCGAGTGCGATTGTGACGGTACAGATGTGCAACATCCGATCCGACGGGCTCAGAGACGGGGAGCAGCTTTTAATTCCTCTTCTCCGCGGATGAAAGAGGAGAAACAAACATTAGCGTGGGCGGGTTTCTGAAACGGCGGCGAGTGGCTTGGCATTCAGACGGCGAAGCTGGCAGCGAGGCCAAGCTGCCAGCGAAACAATGGCAGGCTTTAGAGCGGCAGGGTTCAGGCTGAACGCAGACGGGAACACTGCTCGTGTCTCTGTCCGTCGGCGACTTTGGGTTTCTATATCTGACATCTTCATGTTGTCATAAATGCCAAACAAGGAAAATGTATCTGTGGAACATATGAACAGGTGAAAACTGGATGACTGCCTGCAGGCAAAACCAGGCAAATGCTATTTTTCTCCAGATCTGGGCACAAAGAGGATCGATTGCAGATATCGTTTGTCGGGAGAAGTTTAAATATGACTTGGTACTGAGTTAATTTGGGTCAACAGCTCAACCAGTCAAGTCCCCTCCAGCCGTTCTTGGTTATGTTTTATAAGAATGGACAGGACGGACCAAAAAAAACTCACTGTAACTCACTGACACAGACATGAAAACACAAAGTAAAAATTGTCTAAATTTCTTTTAAAAATTGATGAATTAATTGGAAGTTTAGTCTGTAAGCATGGAGATTAAGCCTGGGTGCTTGGGTTCACTTAAAGACAATAGAGAATATGAATGTTCAGAGCTACAAATAATTTATTTTGTATTACACATAAATGTGTTGATAAGTCATTTAGTTATGTGAGAAATATGGCCAGTTTAATTTCCCAGAATCCCAAAGTTACTCTAAATTCTTCTGAGGTTGCAGTCAGTCATATTTACTAAAGTTGATGCAGATTCTTAAAATAAAATAAAAAAATCTTTTTTTATTTTTATTAATCCCACAGTGGGGAAGTTATTCTCTGTATTTTATCCATCCTTGAGATAGACGAAAAAATCAGCGAAAATACCATCTTGCTCATTCTGGAGAGGCTGGTGTCACTGACCTAGTTGAGGAGCAAGGTGAGAAAGTATATGACGGACCCCGCAAGCCTCATCGAGCGTCTGAAGAGGACGTGGGCCGCGGTCGAGGGCATCGACTTCGATTGTTCCCCCAAAACCGTCGCCAACCTTGAGGACCATTTTCAAGGATCTGGTCAAGAAGTGGGGTGGCGCAGAATTGGTGCTGCTTAACATGATAGTGGAGTCACAGGCACTCAAAGTTCATCGCCACCAAAGAAGCGCAGCTGCATCCGCCGGTTCTTCTCGTCCATGGGCCGAGCCATCGCCAGCATCTGCAAGAGGAGTGAGACTGTCTACTAGGTCGCTAGGTAACGCTTAACATTTAGGGTTACAGATTACAGCTTTTGATTTGGGGAACGCAGATGACACGAAAGTAGAAGGTAAATTGAAGAGCGGCGGCAGGTTGGACCGCGGCCAGCTGGCTACATCCCCTAAAGCTGGTTATTTATTTGTCTGGGTTGTGTAAGCGTGTGTGTGTGTGTGTGGGTGTGTGGGTGTGTGGGTGTGAGAGAGCGTGGGTGGAGATTTGGGTTTAGAGAGGGTGATAATTAAAACGTTTATTTTTGTTTTCCTTTTATTTCTGTATTATGTTCTGCTTGGCATATTTTAGCAAACTAATTAGGAATCTAATTATGTGCAACGACAGTGAAGCAAACGGACATAAAGCTGATGTGCAACTGAAGGCGTTTCCATGTGAACTGGTTTATTTGCGTCAACGTTGATGAGGAGGAAGAGAAGAAAAAGAGTTGACTGAGTAACGGAGGGAGACGAGTGAGACACAAAACATGTAATCTTTATTTATCCAGGTGTTTCCCGTTGAGATCTCTCTTTTACGTGAGTTTTAACAATCAACATGAAGTCCAAATATTTGAGTAACATTCAAATAATCCGATAAAACGTTTGCCCACAGGTGTCCAGAAAGTCGATACGCTTTTATTATGAAAACAAAACTTTCAGTTTCTTCGCAATTTCTCGCATGGAATAGCCTTAATTTCTAAGAACAAGAACAGACTGGCGAGTTTCACAGGAAAGTTCTCTTTTTCTGGCCATTTTGAGAGTATAATGGAACCCACAAATGTGATGCTCCAGATACTCAACTAGCTCAAAGGAAGGCCAGTTGTATAGCTTCTCTCACCAGCATAACTGTTTTCAGCTGTGCTAACATAATTGCACAAGGGTTTTCAAGGGTTTTCTAATCATCCATTAGTCTTCTATGCGATTAGCAAACACAATGTACCATTAGATCACTGGAGTGATAGTTGCTGGAAATGGACGTCTATACACTAAAGAAATGTACTCACAAATCCTGGGAGGTGGTGTGGGGAATAAGGTCCGTAGTCCAAAAAGAGTTATACTAATAATTATTTAATAAAAGAATGATGACAGAACAGCTTATGCAATCCCGATCGGGGCCCCTCCTTCCTCAGCGAACTCTGCCGACCACACGTCTGAGTCGCTCGCGTCACCGGAGAGAAGAGACCGCTCGCTCCCATGCAGTTTAGTTAGTTTTCTACACAGTCGTGGAGCTTAGAGACCTTCCTATTGGTTATAAGTCCTGTCTTAACACCTTCAGTATCACTTTACTCGTTCATTGGCCTGCAGCTTCAGGGGCAGAGTTATTCTTCTTCTTTAGAAAAGGGTAGATTCTATCATCTCAAAAGTCAATGTTCAGCTCCGCCACCTCAGGCGAACAAGAGAACTACAATTAAAGTGACAGTTCACTGCTCCAGCAACATGCAAGATTGTCTAACATCCATTCACACATTAATCATTCTACGGTAATAAAAACAGTGACCTTCATATGCATACAATTACAAATCCTTCATAATAATATCCCTTATTAATTATCATATTTCTTGTGCATTGTACTGTACACATAAACAATTTATTTTTACACTGTGCAAGTCTGAATTTGACAAACTAAGTTATTAAAACTCTTCAACACCTATGTAGATATTTCATTAAAAACCAGACGTTTCCACCTAGAATAGTCATTTACCACATTAACAATGTATAGTGTATTTCTGATTAATTTTATGTTATCTTCATTGAAAAAAACAGTGCTTTTCTTTGAAAAATAAGGACATTTCTAAGTGACCCCAAACTTTTGAATGGTAGTGTATATATGAATGAATGAATATATACTTTATTAATCCCCAAGGGGAAATTTGGTGTAGAGTAGCAGCAATTTACAGACAAAAAATAAGATATAAAAAAACAGCAGGGATGAAAGATATATACAATAATAATAGTAATAAAAATTAAAATAAAGATAGCTGGGATGAAATAAAAAGTATTAAATTAGGAATTAAACTTAAACAGTAGAAGTGCAAAAGTGCAAGTATGTATGTGTATATTAAGTGTGTGTGTGTGAGGTGTAAATAAACAAACAATAACAAACAATAGGAGAGTGCAAAAATGCAAATTATGTATATAATATGTGAAGTGTGGATAAATATGTACAGTGATTAGTCAGAGGATCTGGCAAGCGGTGATTTATTATAAAGTCGTAATGCTGTGTGTTTTTTTTTTTATATACAACTTGTTTTAAATCTTGTTAAACCGTAAACTTCAACGTGTTTATCTAAAGCGGCTTGTCGGTGGTTAGAAGAGACGTCTGGGCTCCTGTCAGACATCAGAAGGTGTTTTTGTTTCTTCCAGTAAAGACACTGGTGTCGTGTTGGTTGACACTCACAGACCAGTTTAATAGAAAGCATCTATCTGTTTGGTCTTTTCTAGCTAATTCAATTTTGGCGGCTTTCAGCACTCACGCTGCATGTTCAGTCCTGACTAGGGCTGTCAACGAATAATCGAAATTCGAATATATATTCGAATAGTTGTTAAAAACAGAATTTCGAATGTGAAAATTAATATTCGAATGTAAAAAAAAAAGTATTTCGGAGGATAATTATCGTGAATCTGGCAACCCCCGCCGCGGCCGCGATGAAGTGTCCTCTTTTTGTGTGTGTGTGTGTGTGTGTGTGTGTGTGTGTGTGTGTGTGTGTGTGTGAGTGAGTGTGTGTGACGAGCCGTTCGGGGCAGACTCTCTGACCCGGAGCAGACGTGAAGCTGGTTGAGGCTTTCACGGGGTTTTGCTGTTGTTTTGGCGTAGGCTGCGGCCCACAGTAGCCTGTTCTATGTTCCCTTAATAAACACCCTATAAGCCAGCTAACGTCTGGTAGCTTTCCTGACCCAGGGTCGCTACACTATGTAAGCTAGAATTACAGAATGTGCACCCAAGAGAATATGGCATAAAATGTGGACCTTCAGCGAAACAGCCCCGTCTGGATACGTATTTTGCGCCGTCCGCCACAAGTTCGTTGTCTGCGGCACGACAGGAGGCCTGCACGCAAAAATTGATTTCGTTCGTATGCAAGGACATGAGGGCTTCAGGGAGTTCTGTGAAGCACTGGAACCGAGGTACCTTATCCCTGATCAGCACTCAGCATGTGTTTATTGTTGCCGTTCATTTAAACCGCTATGCGCGACCGAATGTGCGGGGGGGAGTGAACACCTAAACTGAAGAATTTTGTATTTACACATATATTCGAATATGTTCGAATATATGTGTATGGGAATATTCGAACGTCATTTTTTTAGCAATTTTGACAGCCCTAGTCCTGACTAGTCATTCTTCATCGATGTACTAATTAAATTAAACACTTCAAAACTAGGGGGGGCAGACTGAGCGATTGTTATATAAAACTGTAAATCATAGCTGGTTATATGAAAAAAAGCCCCAAACTGCTGTATTTGGATGTATTGGACACCATAAGTAATATACAAGTGAAATACATGGTTTGGTACATCAGAACATTTAAATGTCACAGATGTGCGCAAATGTGCCCCAATGCAAATTTTGGAGACCTCGCCTGAATTCTCTCTGTACTAAACCCTCTCTAACTTTGTTCTACTTCACTTTATCAAAGTCAACCTTTGCAGAGAGAATGTTCACATATTGTGCCAGAGTTAGAGTTGGACCTTACAACTGCATCACTTCAAAGTCCTGAAAGTGATTTTCTTTTTTCTAGGCGGACCTGAAACCTTTTCATTTTTTCTGTGTATCATCTTCATTTACTCTTAACCAGTAACATATAGACTGATATTTACACATCTGAACAAAATCTCAATTTTTTTAGCAGAGGCCTAAAAAATAGGTTGTTTTTTAACGTCCACTTTTAATTATTTTTTTGGAGCTTTCAACTTTCACTTATTCATCATTTCACAACAACTGCGTCCTGAAAAGCCTTCAAGTAGGACACTTCAACTCCTACAGGCGCTAACATTCAGATGTATTCCCCCCCTCCCCCCCTGTGTTTCTCCAGAGTGCCGCTCAAAGTGGAGCAGGCCAACAACGCCCGGGACGCCCTGGCGAAGGCCGTGTACAGCCGCCTGTTCGACCACGTGGTGACGCGGGCCAACCAGTGCTTCCCCTTCGACTCCTCCGCCAACTTCATCGGCGTCCTGGACATCGCCGGCTTCGGTTGGTCTCCGTCGAAACCTCTTGTGACCTTGTTTATGACCTAATTCACAGCTCTTAACCATGTCTGAGGAGTAAAGGTTTTTATTGGATCGGCTTGAATGATGAAAACTGCTTGGTGCTCGTCTAAAAGGTGTTCCAGATGTAGCTGCAGCTGTTTATTTAATGTTTCAGATGCTTATTTAATCAACATTTAGATGAACATAAGTCTGAGATTGGCTGAGTGTTAACGGATTCTTTTGGGATCTTGGCTTCTTCTCCGGCCCATGCGACACCTTTCCACCAAGTTTCATGGAAACTGGCCAGTTGTTTGTTTGTTTCCTCCATGATCCTGCTGAGAAACAAACAAACAAACTGAGAACAACCTCCTCGGCATCTTGGGACAAAGTCTCTCAGCTGTTCAGAATAAATATGTTTCTTGATCGTAAAAATGTTAAAAAACCATCAGAGAAAAGTTCAGAGTGATTTAAAATGACAAAGACGTAATTGTTGATTTGTGACAATTTCTTATGTCGTAAACATGGTACCGGTTTCTGTTCCTCAGAGTACTTTGAACACAACAGCTTCGAGCAGTTCTGCATCAACTACTGCAACGAGAAGCTGCAGCAGTTCTTCAACGAGCGCATTCTGAAAGAGGTGAGAGGCGACAGGCACGCGTCTCCATTCAGGGGAAAAAACCTAGAAAAAAAACGAGAAAAGCACCTGCTCCGATCCATCAGCCTGCACTTAGAGACGCAGCAGCAAACACCTCGGGGGGGGGGTTTAAGTGCTGCTCTTGTTGAAAGAGTAGGTGTCATTTTTTTCAAATTGTGGTTGTCTCATTTATGAAAAGTATTTATTTTTCCAAAGCTCAGACACCTGAAAACATGAAATCTAAACTTTGTGTTATGATTGCCATGTTAATAATAATGATTTACCGCCTGTATTTCTCTGAAAGTTTTATGTTTCTTTACGTAAAGTTTCTGACCCGAAGGCGCTGGTGTTTGCGTGCAGGCGGACCGGCGTCGGAGAGCCCGGTCTAAGTGGCCTTTTGCTAGAGAGCAGGAACGCCCCCCAGGCGCCGGCCCCCTCCTCATTAGACCGAAACACGCTGTGAATATGGTTATGGGTTCTCATTATAAATATCTTGTTTGCATTCCAGGAGCAAGAGCTGTACCAGCGGGAGGGCCTCGGAGTCAACGAGGTTCACTATGTGGACAATCAGGACTGCATAGGTATGAAGACACCGCTCGTGCATCCAGAGCAGCGCCACTGGCTCGACCTCCATATTTGTGCCGAGTGTTTCTCTGCAAAGGGTTATTCTATTATTTGAATAACTTGACAGTTTTCCCCATGTGTGAGGCACCGGCCACACAGAAGACATAAAGGACACGAGGAGCTCGGCTTTCCTCATCAGGAACTAAACATTCAAGCTGAGCTTCAGATGTTTCAGCAGACACCTGGAGATGTCAAATATCATGGAAAATGCATCGACAATAAAGTAACTTTCTTGCCGTTGACGTGGGGTGTTTGACCCCTGCGGTGCGTCATGCATTATGAAACCGAACCAGAAGGAAAGGACTCTGGACTTTACTGTCTGGTTCTATGACTTGAAGTTCTTAACTCTGATCTTGACCTGGTTCTCTTGTCTTGTTTGGCAAGTGATTGTGCTTAACTTGGAACTTGACTTTTAATTGGGTTTTGATGGTCATGATTTTGAACTGAACGTGGAACTGTTCAATTTAGAACTTGACGTAGGTCATTCCTGTCTTGACGTGCGACTTGTAGTTCTGAACTTGGGACTTGAATTAGGACTATTAGGTCTTAGATTGTGACTTGAATTAAGACTATTAGGTCTTCGCTTGGGACTTGAATTAAGACTATTAGGTCTTAATTTGGGACTTGATTTAGGACTATTGGGTCTTAATTTGGCCGATGATTTCGGACTTGTCTGTGTTTATTTGGGATTTCACGAGGGACTCGACTTAGAAACTTGAATCTGGATTTTTAGTTTGCGTTGCCTCCATGACCACATAGCTGTAGGTATTGCCAAATCTCAAATGCTCTCCCAAATACAGCTTTGTTGAGTCACTGCTGAGGCTTTGGAGCGTTGCTACCGCCGGTGTTGTTGCTTTGTAGTATTCATGCTTTTAATCTTCTCTCTCTGGTGTTGTGTGCTTCCAATCTTCTGGAGGAGAAGAAGTCGTGTTTGCGAGCCCAGGGCGGCAGAGTACTGCTCATTACTGGCCTTGATGTGCTGCCGGCTCCGAGACCCTCGTTTTTTTTTTTGCGAGAGCCGCCGCTCCACAGTTTGACCCCCGGAGCCTCTGCGCCGCTTCACGGACGGACCAAACAGCGAGGCGGAGTGATGGAAGCCCCAGAGCACGCCAACCCCTATCTGACTGAGAAGCGTCTCCATAAACAGGGAGGCAAATGGATGTGAGGGGATTGAGAGGGGAAGGAGGTTAATTATGCTTTTTGCTGATATCCAGCTCTGTGAAATAGCATCAATATTAGATGCTTACTGACAGCGCCGACAGCTGGAGGGAGGCAGCAGTCAGACTGTTTACAATGAGCTCTCTGTATTGACTCAAACTGTAGATTACCCAAATGTATTTGTTTGTTCGGGCTCCTGTTGTGTGTTCTGTGAGCAGCAGCTACTCTGTCCACACCAGAGAGAACATAAAGCTCACACTCGATGCAGCAGAACATTTAATTTGTACAGACTGCATGGGGGACAAAAGTAGAAAATGAAATGAAGATTAAAAAAAGAAAAATGATGGAAATGTCTAGTCCAAACGGGCAGTTTATTTTATCGCCGATTCGTTCTTTTTGGCCGCTTCACTCCGTCTGTGTTCATGTTGCTTTTCTTGTGATGGAGGGATGAAGGGATGGATGAAGGGGGGTTTTGAGTAGGAAGTCTGCATCCGCTCTGCACATCTCAATTCAAGTCAGGAAACATGAGTCAGAGAGACGCGCTGAATCATCTTCCATAACTTCCTCCTTGTCAGGGAAGCTCTGTTATAGCGGGCTTCTGTTTTACACCGACAACCCCCGCAGGCGCTTCATCAAGTTCACTGTGTCGCTGACCTTCTCACCACTCACTAGTGCTCGTGACACTGTCCGTGACGTGCACTCTGTGTGTCAAGCCTCTTCTGAGTCACACATTGTGAGCTGCCGGTCGCTGGTTGATAACACACAACATTTGAGTGAGACTATATCCCATAAAATGCAGGGCATCGTGACCGGAGAGACATTTTTTTAAATGATGTAATTGTAGGTCCATAAAAGTTTGTAAAGTGACGCTCTTTTTTAAATTTCAATTCAAGTAAATGAAATGTGTCAGTTTAATATTGTTTCCTCCTGAAGTCAATGAGCTTGTGTCTCTATATTTTGTAATTGAGTCGACCTGAGACTTTTCTGTCTTGACTTGTCGCTGGTGACTTGATGTGGGACTTGAAGGTCTGACCTCGGAACTTAACTTCCAGCTGTCCCGTCTTGGTGTTGTACTTGATTTGAGACTTGCAGGAATTGGAACTTGACTTGGGACTTGAATCTGGACTTCACAGCCAAGACTCAGCTTTGTTTTCGCTCAGCTTCTGCACTGCATACGTAGTTATCTTGACTTGGCATCTGACTCGGGGCTTTCCTGTCTTGACGCGGGACTTAAAGGACCTGACTTTGGATATGACTTGAGAAATCACCCGTGTTGACTCGGAGCTTAAGCCCCGTGCCCCCTATATAGGGTGAAATTTACACATGATAGTTAAACTGTGTAAAAGATTACAATAATCATGAGCAAATATATTGATGTTACACATGAAATTAAACAAGAGAACATGGGCTACAATAATTAGTCAGCCATTTCAACACAACTTGAACACCAACAAACAAAAAATATATATATATGTGTGTGTGTGTGTGTGTGTGTGTGTGTGTGTGTGTATATATATATTAGTGCTGTCATATTAGCGCGTTATTAACGGCGTTAACGCAAACCAATTTTAACGCCGTCAATTTTATTAACGGCGTTAACGCATTTTAATTTTTCAATTATTTTTTTTCCGCGAGCACCACGCCGGATGTAGCTCAACCGGAAGCAAAACAATAGGCACGCCGTTTGGGCTTGGAAGCTAGGCTAACGTTACGGTTTGAAATGAATGAACGGTGAGCGCGATACGGCAAAATGAATGATATTCAGTGAACTGCGAACAAGTGCGCGTGCCAGAAGGGAGCGCGAGTGAACACATTGAACACAGCAGGAGAGAACGCAACGTTAGCCAGCTAGCTAAAGCTCCGGTGGAAAATGATTAGCTTAAGCCGTGTTCACACCGGACGCGGTGCGTCCGGTGTGAACACGGCATAACGCTACCGTTTTTGAGGAGGCAGATTTTGAGGTGAGGGGACTGACAAGGCAGAAGGTAAAGTGGTCCACCGTTCTATCAATAAGCAGACCTGCCAACCTGTACGCAATTTGCGTAGCGGATACGCATTTTGACGTCAAAGTACGCTAGTAAAAATTAGTCTAAAATTAATTTTAGACTAATTGACCAGCACACATTATATGCAATGCAATATAATGCATGACGAATATTTAATGACTTATCAATATATAGGTTATATATCAAGGTTGGCAGGTCTGAATAAGGCTAAACTAGAAGTTAACACTAATACAAACATTATTTTTGCAGAATGAGTGTGTTAGGGGAGAAGGATGCAGCCATTGTTAAACAGCTGGATGCTGGATTGAAATGCAGCTGGAACTGGCCGTGGCTAAAACTGGAAGGCAAGGTCTCAATAAAAGGGCAAGAGGTGTCCTTTCATCTAGGAGATGTATTCTCCAAAATCAACAGGCAGGGATTCGCCAGATGCATTCTCTGCATCAAAGATATAAATTGTGCTAACAAAGGCAGCCATGCTCTCCCTTACCACATTGTGCCTCATATACTGTAAATGTTAGACCCAGTGACAGGCTGGCATGAAATGGCTTGCATAATACTTAGTAAGGAGGCCATAATCATTTTTGACTCATGGCTGAAGTTAAGTTTCTCCAGCTCTCCCCAGGTTGGCAAAAAAAGCATCTCAAAATGCATCAGATTGATGCTTTAAAATATGGAATATTTAAATGTTTCTTACGGGGGAGCATGCCCCCGGACCCCCCTAGAGGGGTAATATCCTTCTCACCTTTTTCACCCCTGACCCGTTTTCATGCCTGGTGCACTCTATAATTTTATTTTGTAAACCCTTGTTTACCTGAAATGTGCAGTGATTTTATTTTGTACCGCCCTGTTTGGCAGTTGTTTTTCAATAAAATAAAGCAAGCCAATCCACTTTTTCATGTTGATAAGAGCATTAAAATGCAAAAAAAAAATTGAGATTAATTGCGATTAATCGCGAGTTAACTGACATAAATGCGATTAATCGCGATTAAATATTTTAATCGCTTGACAGCACTAATATATATATATAGGGGAGGAACATCGGCAGAACAACACAACAGTAACAAAGGCGAGTTCCCGCGAAGCTGTCCGTGATATATATATATATATATATATATCAAGGGTGTCCAAACTTTTTTCGCCACAAACAGAAAAATATATGAAAGTCTGGGTCACTCAGGTGAGGTATATCGCAAAATGAATCAAATAAGGTCAATTATGTATGTATGTATATGTATATATTAGTGCTGTCAAACGATTAAAATATTTAATCGCATTTATGTCATAGTTAACTCGCGATTAATCGCAATTAATCGCATTATTTATTTTTTTCATTTTAATGCTCTGAGCAACATGAAAAAGTGGATTGGCTTGCTTTATGCACATTTTTTATTTTATTGAAAAACAACTGCCAAACAGGGCGGTACAAAATAAAATTATAAAGTGCACATTTCAGGTAAACAAGGGTTTACAAAATAAAATTAGCCTTCTCAGTTTCGTGCAACTTCTGAACGTGGCTTGTAATGGTGGCTCTCGAAGGCAATTCGTAGGTCCTGTCGTTGGATGCGATGCGTATGATATCAGCTAGACCAGGGGTCAACAACCTTTCCTATCCAAAGAGCCATTTTGCCATTTTTTTCCACACAAAAAATGTGTCTGGAGCCACAAAAGTGATTTGATATCACAGCTTACATATATACAAAAAACTATAGTTTGTTGTATTTATGAAATTATAGAACAAGAATAAAGACACTTTTTGACATTGTGTTGCTATTTTACCTGTTTATAACTATCAAACTCTTATTAAGAGGAGACACAAAATAGTCATGTGTCAACTACATTGAGGTCAATTAAAAGCACAGCTATCCGGACCTTTAGTTCTGTCTATATGTGTGGTAGAGTGTTCGCCCTGTAATCGCAAGGTAGCAGGTTCGATATCTGTCCTCTTCACAGGAGTTTTACATTTTAAAAGGCATATCTTTTGCTACGTATCAAGCATACAGGTCAGCAGCATCGTTGGCAGTGAAAGCAAATGAATACGTCCACGCAGAATGAAACGCTCTACTTTCCTCCCTGACTTTTCTTTTTTATTTATTTATCCGTTGATAAGCGAGGGCGGAGCTCTGAATCACGAGTAGCCACATGCAGGGGAAGAGGCTTGACAGCTACGTGACAGGATGTGACGCACATTTTAGTTAAAGAAATATTTAAACATTTATTTTTATTTTCAGTGACCCAATATCACCTCAAACTCCAAGATAAGAGGAATTCCCTTTGAAAGTTTTTTCCACTGGGCAAAAAAGAATAAAATAAAAACGTCTTTTTTTTGTGTGGTCAAAACCTCAGGGAGCCACAACAGACGGGCTAAAGAGCCGCATGCGGCTCCGGAGCCGCGGGTTGCCGACCCCTGAGCTAGACCCTCGTCCTCCACAACGTTAACAGGCCTACACGCAGTAGCCACCCATTTAGCTATGACTGCAATAAGTTTGTTCTTCGTTGTGGTGTCCATGCGTTTCTGAAGTCATCCATTCTTGTCTGCTATGACGAGGGGGCGCAGAGTTAGCATCAGCTGTGTGCTTGGCCATCAAGTGGTGTTTCAGACTGGATAGACTACGATGATAGCTCAGTTCACAATGACAAATGGCACATACCACTTTGGTCTCGTCAAGGGAACCATCTGACAACTTTTTGAAAGTAAACTTTCCATTCATTAGCGTCTTATCATTCATTTTGCCGTATCGCGCTCACCATTCATTCATTTCAAACCGTAACGTTAGCCTAGCTTCCAAGCCCAAACGGCGTGCCTATTGTTTTGCTTCCGGTTGAGCTACATCCGGCGTGGTGCTCGTGAGAAAAAAATTGAAAACTTAAAATGCGTTAACGGCGTTAATGAAATTGACGGCGTTAAAATTGGTTTGCGTTAACGCCGTTAATAACGCGCTAATATGACAGCACTAGTGTGTGTGTGTGTATGTATATATATATATATATATATATATATATATATATGTATATATATATATATATATATATGTATATATATATATACACACACACACACACACACACACACACACACACACACACACACACACACACACACACAAAGGGGGAGCTATTGAGCTATTGTTTTCAACTTTTGTCCGACACCCAAATCAGATTGGCATTTTCGCCGAGTCGGATGGGTGTGCACATTTTGAAGAATGTAGGTTTAGCCCAAGCACCTCTTTTCCCTGCGCAATGACGAACGAAAAAAAATAAACATTTGAATAACAATAGGGTCCTCAACTCTGACTACGTTAGTGCTCGGGCCCTAATAATTATTAAAATATCATCATAATTTTGTCATGAGTCAGCCCACTCGGCATGTTTCCGGAACTAGCAACCCGTAGCTTGGTGCTATCAGAAAAAAACAGATGGCAGAAAGCAAGGCAATTCCACACAGACTCCAAATCTATTCACCAAATCCCTCTGCTCCAAAGCATCACAGAGAATTCAAATGGCACCTCGCCTGAATTCTCGTCTGACCTAGGAACTTAAAGGTCTTACCTTGGAACTTGAAGGTCTTACCCTTGGAACTTGAAGGTCTTACCTTGAAACGTGACTTTTCTTGGTACTTAAATCTTAAGACTTGGGTTCTGCCTCTGTCTTTGTATCTCATTTGCTGCTGCGTTTCGTTATATTGCTCTATGTTGTTACAACCGCTGTGGGAGTCACTTTATTACACTATTGATTGATCCTGCTCCCAGCCTGTAGGGTCCATTACTGTACAATAGTGCTCATTGGCCCTTTTCCATAGGAAATCCAAAAATTGGGTTCTTTAGATTCTAGGTTTGAATGCCAATAATCTGATATACACAGACACAACAACAGTAATTCCTTGACTGCACTAAACTGGATTCTCATCAAGTCTTTAATCTCAGCTGCACTTCAACTAAAGTTTTCCATTGATATGCAGAAATGAACTCCTTCCACATTTTTGGCTCTGAACCGAGTTTCTTTAAAGATTAATTAACCGGGTCATGAAGCTTTTATACCAAAAAGTTGGACATTGAAATTACTTTTCCTGAGACCATAGTGATGGAATAAAGCACTTTTGCACCCTCCAGGTGTTCTATACTGTTCAGATGTTATAATGACGCTAACAATAATAAAAATTAAAATAATAACAATTAGCTTCCCCTTCACCTTCTGAGTTTGACCAGGTCAAACTGTTAATATCGCCACACCTCTTAATTAGATTTGTAATCGTTAGCATCCCCCTAACATCTTGATTTAATTGGCCGTGCTGCGCGGTTAGCCTCAGCTGATCTGAAGCAGCTTCCATTAACTACTGACTGTCATGTTCTCGTTTCAAAGACCTGGTGGAGGCGAAGATGGTCGGTGTCCTGGACATCCTGGACGAAGAGAACAGACTACCTCAGCCCAGCGACCAGCACTTCACCGACACCGTTCACAACAAACACAAGAACCACTTCCGCCTCACCGTGAGTCTGCTCTGAAACAGGAAGTTGTTCCTTTTTAAACCGGAGGCTTAAATTGTCACATTTACCTGTAAATAACTCAGTTGTTTTAATTTGTTCTCTTACAATTATCCCATTGTTTTATATTGTATAATAATTATAATAATAATAAAAAAAAACACTTTTAAAACATTTTTAATCCATAAACAAATGTTCGAAAAGGAGGTTCAGGTTCGATGCAATACATTTGAGTGAAGAATGATGTCAGGTGGTGAAACTGAACACTGACTTCAGCCACTAGAACACTGACTTCATCTCCAGCCCGGATTGATTGACAGGACCGCAAATTAGCACGTCATTGTGAACGGAAAACATGCAGGAGGTTTGCTCAGTCTCACTGTGTGTGTGTGTGTGTGCGTGTGCGTGTGCGTGTCCCTCAGGTACCCAGGAAGTCTAAGCTCGCCGTCCACAGGAACGTGAGGGACGATGAAGGCTTTATTATCAGACACTTTGCAGGAGCCGTGTGCTACGAGACGGTGCGTTCACGAAACACTCGGCGCTCGGCTTTCCGGGAGCCGTCTTTTGAAAAATGAATGTCACGGGAAATTATTTATAAATTTTTCTTTGATCACTGGACTTTAGAGAAACACTCCCGACCAAAATCCAGAGACCGTTCAGATGAGATAACACATTTTATTTTATATGTTTCATGCGTCTGATATCTGTTGCTTCACCTGTGCAGAGAGCAGAGGCAGCAGGTGAATCATGAGTAATGAAGCAAGCAGCGTTAGACATCTCCACCATCTCACAGCTTGTTCCTGAGTCTGCCTTTTGGGTTTTATTTTTTAGACCAAGTTTGTGGAGAAGAACAACGACGCCCTCCACATGTCTCTGGAGTGCCTGGTCAGCGAGTCCAAGGACCGCTTTGTCCGCGAACTCTTCGAGAACTCAAACAACAGCAAAGACGCCAAGCAGAAGGCGGGAAAACTCGGCTTCATCAGTGTCGGCAACAAGTTTAGGGTGAGTTTTGGGTGAAATTAAGAGAATTTGTTATCCTTATTTTAGAGCTGAACAGTGTCTGACCCCCCCCCCCCCCCCACATACCAAGAAAAACAACACACGAGGGACCCGAAAAAATATAGCACAGAGCATAAAATCTACAAAACAGACCAACTGAACCTGCTGCTGCCAAACATGTACTGATGACACCAGCGTGTCACGGATCAATGATTTATGGAGGATGTAGAAGCACTCCACCTCTAACTAGCAGACCTTCAGACAGGACAGAGATATCCTGACTCAAGTTCACCTTTACAAAGTACAAAATAAATACATAGTTCAGATCTTTAGGAGTGTGTTTGAGAGCTTCTTCTCAAAGTCAGTTTTACTGCAGTAGATGGAGCAAAGTAATGTTCTGCTGTGGACGTATTTTAGACTCTTTTAAGAAAGTGTGTGTGTATGTATCTATCTATCTATCTATCTATCTAAAAAAAAAAGTTTAATCAGATGTCAACTTGCCCACCACAAAGTGAGACTTTGGCCTCTCGGTTGACGCCATCTTGTTTCTCTTGCAGACACAGCTGAACATCCTGCTGGAGAAGCTGCGCAGCACGGTCAGTGTGTTCCCTGCGGACGATTCCTGGTTACAGCTCTGCTTCTGTGAGCCGTCGTAACGATGCTGGCGTCTCTCATGTCCACGTTCTCATCCTGCAGGGCTCCAGTTTCATTCGCTGCATCAAACCAAACCTGAAGATGGTCAGCCACCAGTTTGAAGGAGCTCAGATCCTCTCCCAGCTGCAGTGCTCCGGTCAGTGAATCTATACTATATATATGTATGTGTATATGTGCTGTCAAACGATTAAAATATTTAATCACGATTAATCGCATTTATGTCATAGTTAACTCGCGATTAATTGCAATTAATCGCAATTTTTTTTCCTTCATTTTAATGCTCTTATCAACATGAAAAAGTGGATTGGCTTGCTTTATGCAAATGTTTTATTTTATTGAAAAACAACTGCCAAACAGGGCGGTACAAAATAAAATTATAAAGTGCACATTTCAGGTAAACAAGGGTTTACAAAATAAAATTATGAAGTGCACATTTCAGGTAAACAAGGGAGGGAGATGGAGAGAGAGAGAGA
This sequence comes from Myoxocephalus aenaeus, assembly GCA_038501785.1. Lineage (NCBI taxonomy): Eukaryota > Metazoa > Chordata > Actinopteri > Perciformes > Cottidae > Myoxocephalus > Myoxocephalus aenaeus. The sequence goes on from JBAMJR010000189.1 coordinate 5,489,935, forward strand.
GAGCTGTGAACATAGCAGTCAGGCTCTCGAAGGCAGTTCGTAGGTCCTGTCGTTGGATGCGATGCGTATTATATCAGCTAGACCCTCGTCCTCCACAACGTTAACAGGCCTACACGCAGTAGCCACCCATTTAGCTATGGCTGCAATACGTTTGTTCTTCGTTGTGGTGTCCATGTGTTTCTGTCATCCATTCTTGTCTGCTATGACGAGGGGGCGCAGAGTTAGCATCAGCTGTGTGCTTGGCCATCAAGTGGTGTTTCAGACTGGATAGGCTACGATGATAGCTCAGTTCACAATGACAAATGGCACATACCACTTTGGTCTCGTCAAGGGAACCATCTGACAACTTTTTGAAAGTAAACTTTCCATTCATTAGCGTCTTATCATTCATTTTGCCGTATCGCGCTCACCATTCATTCAATTCAAACCGTAACGTTAGCCTAGCTTCCAAGCCCAAACGGCGTGCCTATTGTTTTGGTTCCGGTTGAGCTACATCCGGCGTGGTGCTCGCGAGAAAAAAATGTAAATGCGTTAACGCCGTTAATAAAATTGACGGCGTTAAAATTGGTTTGCGTTAACGCCGTTAATAACGCGCTAATATGACAGCACTAATATATATATAATATACCTCAAGAAAGTTTATTACTGAGGAAAGAGTTGAAGGTGTTCCTGTGATTTAAAAAGTATTACTCTGGAACAGGTCCCTTTTTCCTGAAGTTCCTGAAAATTATTATTTTTTATATATATATATATATTAGCGCGTTATTGAAAAATGAATGATAAGACGCTAATGAATGGAAAGTTTACTTTCAAAAAGTTGTCAGATGGTTCCCTTGACAAGACCAAAGTGGTATGTGCCATTTGTCATTGTGAACTGAGCTATCATCGTAGCCTATCCAGTCTGAAATACCACTTGATGGCCAACACACAGCTGATGCTAACTCTGCGCCCCCTCGTCATAGCAGACAAGAATGGATGACTTCGGACAGAAACACATGGACACCACAACGAAGAACAAACGTATTGCAGCCATAGCTAAATGGGTGGCTACTGCGTGTAGGCCTGTTAACGTTGTGGAGGACGAGGGTCTAGCTCAGGGGTGGGCAAACTTTTTGGCTCAGGGGCCACATTGAATGAAAAAATTTGACAGACGGGCCGGGCCAGTATCAGATGGATGGAGAGTGTTTGACAAAGGGGGCGTGGCTTATCGCCGTCGGGTCTCTCCGTGAAAAAGAGCTGTCTTTTCCGGTATCGATTATGGAATAAATAACCACTAGTTTTGCTTTATACTTGTTGTGGAAGTCCCAAACATGTCGGAACATGAAACACCCTTGTGTTTGGGTTCATAATATTATCCGTAGTCCCACAACAGCGTCTGAATGACAGCCGCTGCACACACGAAAAGCCTAAAAGAGCGCTGTGCAATAAATAAGCATGAAGAAACATCAACGCTGGTCTGTTGTGGTCATCGTGCTTCGGGAAACTGAACTTGGGAACGGAGAAGCGCTACAGCGGTCTTTACTATAACTTATAATTATTTAAAATAAAAAACCTTTTTTTAATATATTTTTTTAATAACTTTTTTTTAATATATTTTTTTAATGTTATAATAATTATAATACTCGGCAGGCCGTATATTAATACTCGGCGGGCCGTATCCGGCCCGCGGGCCGTAGTTTGCCCACCTCTGGTCTAGCTGATATAATACGCATCGCATCCAACGGCAGGACCTACGAATTGCCTTCGAGAGCCTGACTGGTATGTTCACAGCTCTCTCTCTCTTCTCTCTCTCTCTCTTCAGCCCTTGTTTACCTGAAATGTGCACTTTATAATTTTATTTTGTAAACCCTTGTTTACCTGAAATGTGCACTTTATCATTTTATTTTGTACCGCCCTGTTTGGCAGTTGTTTCTCAATAAAATAAAACATTTGCATAAAGCAAGCCAATCCACTTTTTCATGTTGATAAGAGCATTAAAATGTTTTTGTTTGTTTTTGTTTATATATATATATATATATATTGTTTTTAATATTTTTGAGTGGTTGTTTGTACATTTGAAGAAGGTACTTACTTATTATATTCTTTAGTATGTGATGTTCTAAATCCAGGGTTGGCAGCTGGAAAAATAACCATATTTGGGCGAGAAACTAGGAAACACACAATAAAACCAAACTAAGATTTTACTAAAAGTCAAAACTAAAATACCAACTAACTGAAAATTACAAACTTTGATAACCTTGAATGGTGCATGTAAAGCTTGTTTCTGGTGGGTAATGAACATTACACTATGAAAGGTCTCGTGAACAGCAGTGAGTCAGAGTCTGGTCTGAACGTTGTTGGTTTTGGTTGGCGGTCGCTCTCCTCGCCGGCCGGCCCTCTGACTCCTCTCTTCTGTGTGATCTCTGTGTTCAGGATGCGTCAACACACCTACCGTCAGCACATCCTGTTTTTAGTATTGCCCCTTCCACCCACACCAACTGTTGTTTGGTAGAAAGTACAAGTCCACAGAACAGTGTCTTCACCGGGGGAAAAAAATAAAACCTGTGAATAAACACAAACAAGTCCACAAGCCCGGAGCGGGGAGATAGAGAACCAAGGACGAGCTGGCAGTGACTCACCAGCCCCAACGTTTACCACCAGCGAACCACCTCATTGGTTTTAAGAAACGCTATTGAGAACTTTTGAAGTGTTTTTCTTCCACTTAAAATCCATTTTGATTGCACAATTTAATGGTTAGAGAATTTCAATTTCAATTTAGTTATAAAATTAACAAAAATAACCAGATACGGCTGCTGTTATTTCCTGTGTTTTAGATCTGGACTCCTGTCTTGTGATGCTGCTTTGAGACTTTGAAACCACTTTCTTAAACTTATCCCCAAATCAAAAAGCCCCCCCTCTCTGATTTGGAAGAAAAGAAATAATGAGCTCGGGTTTAATATCTTCAGAGAGTCCGATTCTGCGCTCGAGCACACGGAACCAACGATGCCCTGTTCAGATACGGCACCCCGCCGCGTTCTTCATCATTCTTATTGGACTGGGAATCAAAGCGTCGATAGTTTGGATGAGACTGGGGAGGCCGACGGGATTCACCATTTTAAATATATCAATTAATACACTTAATCCAGAAGAGATGTGTGTGTTTATGAACATAGATAGTAGTGTTTCTGTAAAGTTATTCCCACAAAGCCTTTCGTGGGAATAACTTTCATTTACTTTGAGAAGACTTTAAACTGTGCTCCTTCTGTCTGCACTCCGGTGTTGATTTGTGTTTTCCTGATTAACGGCTCATGTGAGAATTACGTTTTTTAAATCGCTGTACAAGCAATAATAAAATCCAGGATTCTACGATACGTGTGACGCTTATCCTAATGGGAGCAAGGTCACAAAGGAAAGGGAGCAGGTTCACAAAGGAAAGGGAGCAAGGTCACAAAGGAAAGGGAGCAGGTTCACAAAGGAAAGGGAGCAGGTTCACAAAGGAAAGGGAGCAAGATCACAAAGGAAAGGGAGCAGGTTCACAAAGGAAAGGGAGCAGGTTCACAAAGGAAAGGGAGCAGGTTCACAAAGGAAAGGGAGTGGTTTGATGTTTTGATCAGGTTGTTGATCAAATATTGATTTGTAGTGCTGATCATACCCTATTTGTACAAATAATACCATTAAAATTAAGAAGAAGGATCAACTGAAGGACCTTGACCTTGATTTTCTCTCCTTGACTCCGGCCTCTGCAGGCATGGTGTCGGTGCTGGACCTGATGCAGGGCGGCTTCCCCTCCAGGGCTCCCTTCCACGAGCTCTACAACATGTACCAGCAGTACATGCCTCCGAAGCTCACCCGCCTCGACCCACGCCTCTTCTGCAAGGTCAGTCCTCTGAGCTGAGCGTTTGTCACTGCCGCCCCGCAGCCACGTCTCCGTGCTCATCGATGCTGCTCCGTGTTTGTTTTGCAGGCTTTGTTCAAAGCTCTGGGGCTGAACGAGAATGACTACAAGTTTGGGCTGACCAGAGTGTTCTTCCGGCCCGGGAAGGTGAGACCCTTTTTTCTTTTTTTTCATCCTGCTCTATCCTCCCGTCGCGCTAGCTAATAATGCTAGTTCCCCAAAAGGAAGCCAATAGATTTGGCGGAAAAGCACATTATTAATTTGGGCTGCTGAGGTGGTGAGATGAGTTTTTTTTTAAGAACAAGAGGCAACAGATGTGGTGTTTTATTTTGTTTCCCCGGCAGATGAATAACTCACACCTTTGGGTTAGACTTGTGGTTTCTCTGTGTCTGTCTCAGAGATCCTCGGTATACAGCGTGCAGGACAATCTGTAACTGTGAGTCTAGATTCAGCTCCGAGGGCAGAATAGATGCCGATGTCCTCTGGAGCTCAGGCTGAACTGGGAGGCTTTCATTGCTCTGAAGTTTGCTCTGGTGGCCGAGATGCCCCTCCAGGAGAGACTTAGCAGCACACGGTTCTTGTAAATAAGGGTTCCAGCCCGCGAGGAGCCAATGATGGTGGAGCTCAAACCCACAGTCGTACTGGTCTTTGTCATAATAAATGCTGCTCGGAGGCTTTCTAGCCGTGAGCGCGATGGCGAGGAGCTTCAGGCGCCTGATGCTTGAAGGTCAGCTGCCCTTTTGTCAGAAATCAAACTTGGTAAATTGAGTCAACTTTTCAATCTAGTGTTGGAAAACATTCAGCCACAGTCGCCCCTTCATGCATCTTTTATGATCTGCTCAGTGGTTAGCATGCCTGTCTTTCAATCAGAGGATCGGTGGTTCAAGCCCTGGCTCCGCTGGTCCTAGTCGTTGAGTCCTTGAGTAAGACACTTAACCCCGAATTGCTCCCCGTTGCTGTGTCTACAGCGTATAGAGCAAAAATGGAAGTCGCTTTGGATAAAAGGGTCAGCTAAATGAAATGTAATGAAGGACAAACAGAAAAGCTCAAATAAATACAGACCTTCATGCTTCTGGCCGTGCTTTACTGAAATATGGATTGGATTTTCACATGCAGATGTTTATCCATATGAAGAATCCATTTCACAGTTTCTATCCTTACTGATCACAGGACCGTGAAGGATTTATATGATTCCTGCTTTTATTTTGTATTTGTTTAGGCTTCTTATAGGTTTGTCTACAACGTCGTATTAGGGCCAAAAAATTATAATAGATAATAAAGTCTCAGAAATTATCTGAGAATAAAGTCACCTCCTCGTGCACACTGCTCTGACCTTGTGCACACTGCTCTGTTTCAGTTTGCGGAGTTCGACCAGATCATGAAGTCGGACCCGGACCACCTGGCCGAGCTGGTGAAGAAGGTCAACACGTGGCTCATCCACAGCCGCTGGAAGAAGGTCCAGTGGTGCTCGCTGTCCGTCATCAAGCGTAAGCAGCTCAGGGCGCCTTTCTGTTGGTTCCCATGGGGAATTCTATTCTTGGGCTGGGTTGCACCAACATGGATTAAATTAATCCTGGTTTAGAGTAAATCTAGGTTTAAACTGGTTTATAATTAATCCGAGATGTGTTGCACATCTTAATTTTAACCCTGGATTAGTTAAACTAGTTTAAACAAGGGTTAAAACAGGATTAGTTTATGTTGCCGTGGAAAAATTTCGTTACTGATACCGTTAGTTACCGTTTATAGCATACCACGACAGCGGCTATAGCTAATAAACTCCGTCACTCTAGCTAGCTATTATGGCACGTCAAAGTGGGTCAAACCTTTTAACATTTGAAAAGATGTTGCTGACCGAGTTAATGGAGTTTAATTCCAGCTACTAGGAGCTGGAGAAGTGGTGGCACAGCAAAATTCCTCTCACTTCCATGCTTGATTGCTGGTCCAACTTTCCCATTGAGGTATATGACAGACTCCTTTGTGAATCTATACCGCTGTGAAAACTCGCTGTTCAATCGGGTTTAATTTATCTAAAAAAAATTCTGCGAGGAACTCTTTCCTCTAACCCCATCCAGCGAAGATATGCAGCCATGTTGTCAATAAAACGGAGATAAACCTCCTCCAGGGGTGGAGGATATTTACACCAATCTTTCTCTTTATGTCTCTTCATATTTTCACCAGTATTTCTTTTTATTTATCTCACTTTCTATCGATTTATCGATCAAATCTAAAATGAGCTTCAATGAAAGGAGCTGACCATATTTCCGAAGCATATCTTTATATCCTCATATCCCATTAAACATTAAATAAATGCCTCTCATGCAGCAGTTAAAGAAACTCATTTGATTCTCTAGTAAAGCATTGTGTGTTCAGTGAAATGAAAAGTCATTACTTTGGTTCAGTTATCGACGGCCAGATGTTAAATATTCTGAGGCCGTAACCAGATGAATGAACTTGGCAGCCGGCAGCGATGTAATCGATCTCCGTCTCTATTTATCTTCCCTCCTTCATCTCTCCAGACCTCCCTCTTCTTCGTCTTTTAGCTCTATCGTTTCCTCACTTCAGTTCAAACGTGCTTCATTGGCTCAACAGGAACAATTATAATAAACACAAATTTGGAGTGGGATGACATCACAAACAATGTTTACAGGAAGTGAGGACCTTAGCGGAATATAAAGCAGATTAGTGGATGCAAACGGTTTAAATTTAAAAACAAGAATTACACAACCAGTCGACACTAGTTATTGTGACATTGTCTCTTTTGTGTGTTATTGTCATAACTGACCGTTTTACAGCCGGCGTCATCAGGAATGAGCCGAGTCAGCGGGCTTCAAACGTACTGACTTTATTTTAAGTTAAACGTGTTTCTAAAGCTTTCTGTCGTGTCATTTGTTGTTAAGCTCTCATTTTACTTGATATGAAAGATGAACATTTACTTAATACTAGAATTTATTTATATTTCATCCAGTTATATTTAGAAAACGTGTTGACGGCTGTAAAACTGTTCGTTATGACAATTACACAGAAATGTCTTTATTTCAGGTTTAAGCCGAATGACGGACGAGTGTTGTTGTTGTTAACCGCCCACCAGAGTTGGTTTTGGTTGTGTGGTTTTGTTTATTGAGGATATATATATATATACAGGACTGTCTCAGAAAATTAGAATATTGTGATAAAGTTCTTTATTTTCTGTAATGCAATAAAAAAAACAAAAATGTCATGCATTCTGGATTCATTACAAAGCAACTGAAATATTGCAAGCCTTTTATTCTATTAATATTGCTGATTATGGCTTACAGCTTAAGAAAACTCAAATATCCTATCTCTAAATATTAGAATATTTCCTCAGACCAAGTTAAAAAAAAGATTGATAACAGCAAAACAAAATCAAACATTAGAAAATGTCCATTAATGCACTCAGTACTTGGTTGGGAATCCTTTTGCACGGATTACAGCATCAATGCGGCGTGGCATGGAGGCAATCAGCCTGTGGCATTGCTGAGGTGTTATGGATGCCCAGGATGCTTCAATAGCGGCCTTTAGCTCATTTGCATTGTTGGGTCTGGTGTCTTTCAGCTTCCTCTTCACAATACCCCACAAATTCTCTATGGGGTTCAGGTCAGGGGAATTGGCAGGCCAATCGAGGACAGTAATGCCATGGGCAGTACACCAGTTACTGGTGGTTCTGGCACTGTGGGCAGGTGCCAGATCATGCTGGAAAATGAAATCCTCATCTCCATAGAGCTTTTCAGCAGACGGAAGCATGTAGTGCTCTAAAATCTCTTGGTACACAGCTGCATTTACTCTGGACTTGATGAAACACAGTGGACCAACACCAGCAGCTGACATGGCTCCCCAAACCATCACTGACTGTGGGAACTTCACACTGGATTTCAAGCAACTTGGATTTTGCTCCTCTCCAGCCTTTCTCCAGACTCTGGCGCCTTGACTTCCAAATGAAATACAACACTTGCTTTCGTCTGAAAAGAGGACTTTGGACCACTCTGCAACTGTCCGGTGCTTCTTTTCCATAGCCCAAGTCAGACGCTTCTTCCGTTGTCTTGAGTTCAGAAGTGGCTTGACCATGGGAATACGGCTATTGTAGCCCATTTCCCGGACACGTCTGTGAACAGTGGCTTTTGATACCTGGACTCCAGCTTCAGTCCACTGTCTTTGAAGCTCCCCCAAATTCTGGAAGCGACTCTTCTTCACAATGCTGTTACGGCTGCGGTCATCTCTCTTGGTTGTGCAGCGTTTCCTGCCACATTTCCCCCTTCCAACAGACGTTTTGTGGATGTGCTTTGACACTGCACTCTGTGAACAGCTTGCTCTTTGAGAAATTTCTTTTTGTGTCTTACCCTCCTGATGGAGGGTGTCAATGATGGCAGTCAGATCAGCAGTCTTCCCCATACTTGTGATTTAGTTTACTGAACCAAGCTGAGTGTTTTTCAAGGCTCAGGAAACCCTTGCAGGTGTTTCGAGTTAATTAGACGATTCAAGTGATTAGTTGAATACCCTACTAGTATACTTTTTCATGATATTCTAATATTTAGAGATAGGATATTTGAGTTTTCTTAAGCTGTAAGCCATAATCAGCAACATTAATAGAATAAAAGGCTTGCAATATTTCAGTTGATTTGTAATGAATCCAGAATGCATGACATTTTTGTTTTTTTAATTGCATTACAGAAAATAAAGAACTTTATCACAATATTCTAATTTTATGAGACAGTCCTGTATATACCGTAAATTTCGGGTTACAAGCCGCTCCTACGGCTGATCAGTGTCCCCGCTGTAGCAAGCTAGTAGCAATGCTAGCTAGCGCTTCTGCTGCTACCGGCCACTGCTGCTGCTACTGCCCGCTGCTGCTGCTACTGCCCGCGTCCCCTCTGCCCAAGTCGGTTGTCGAGCCTGGTCCCGCTACCTTCGGTGGTTTTCAGGGAGCTAGCGGAAGTTAGCGGGGAAGTGACGGAGCGCTAGCAGGAGCCCCAGCTGGCTACAGCGGGGAGCTGTCGGGGACACTGACCGAAGGTAGTAGCGGCTTGTAACCCGAAATTTACGGTATATATATATATATATATATATATATATATATATATATATATATATATATATATGTATATATATATATATATATATATATATATATATATATGTGTGTATATATATATATATATATATATATATATATATATATATGTATATATAATATATATATATATATTATATTTATGTGAAAACATCTGAATCATGAACGCATCATGAGAACGTTATCATTTACCTCCAGCCAGAACTAATTTTCACTGAGCGGCGCCTGAACGCATCAACATGTAACTGAAGTGAATCTCCGCTGGTTCTCTATTAGCGGTGCTGCTAACGTTACTAGCACTCCTCCTGCTGGTTCTCCGTTAGCGGTGCTGCTAACGTTACTAGCACTCCTCCTGCTGGTTCTCCGTTAGCAGTGCTGCTAACGTTACTAGCACTCCTCCTGCTGGTTCTCCGTTAGCGGTGCTGCTAACGTTACTAGCTCTCCTCCTGTTGGTCTAAACACTGATTGGTTGTTTACAAAGTCACATGATCAGAGACTAGGGGTGCATCCCAAGTCTCTAAATTGTTGTTTCCTCGCTCCTCGATTGAACCGGAAGTGGTTTTGCGCCGCCATATTGACGGCCGTCCCAAAGCACTTATTCGGCTCGGAGGAGCGAGGAGGGATCTCAGAGGCGCCACGAGCGCAGGCTTCCAGGAAGTGTTTTAACGCTGGACACGCCCCCTCACTGTTCATCTGTTATTTGATTGGACCAGCTGAGCAGAATGATCGCTGGAGTTTCATACCAGAGACGATCACAGATTAAACTCAATTTATATATTAGATCTGTTTTCTGATTTACCATCTGGTTAAAACACTTTTTACAACATGTATCGTCCTTTCATTCAGTCACGTGAGGCTGTTAATGATGTGACAATCAGAATTTCAAAACATACAGACTGAAATAATTTAAAAATAAGACACATTCCGCCGGTAGAAATCGATCCTGCGCGTTCTGTTCCGATGATCATGTTTACGGACACAAACTCAGTCAGCTGTTAAGGCGACTGACAGCTGATCAGCTGTGATCAGATGTCAGTCGGCCGCAGTCATCAGAAACCGACGTCGCTTCACGTGACGCTTCAGAGGAAAGGATGTCTCATGTCTCTTAAAACATATTTCCTCGCGTCTTCGCTCCTCGCATGGTTTCCTTGCGTCTCTCCATGCATCCTTGGTGGGAGGGACTAAGACGCAAGGAAAGGACGCAAGTGAGGGAAATGGGGATGCAATTTAGAGACTTGGGATGCACCCTAGAGAAACATCCATGATCTACCGATCACTCTTTCTACTTCTCTGCATTTCCAACTTTCTTGGCGCCGCTGGTTTGAGCTGCTTTGTTACTGCAGTAATGAGTCGGTCCATAAGGAACACATTGTTCCTGCTCAGTCGATACGTGAGCAGTGCAGAACCCCACAGGCCAAAGATCGATTGATCGGTTGATCATCAGTCTGCACTGAGTTGGACTGAAACAGAGAATTCCAGAAAAACCCTCCTAATGGATCTGGACCTGGAAGGCTCCGGTCCACAGGGTCCTAGAGTCCACCTTCACGGGGAGATGTGGTTATGGACGTAGAATCACAACAGATCATGTTGAAACGGGTTTAAAGCAGGGGTGTCAAACTCATTTTGGTTAAGGGGCCACATACTGCCCATTTTGATCTCAAGTGGGCCGGACCAGTAAAATCACAGCATAATAACGATACATAATGACAATATTTCTCTATGTTTAAATCATTGGTGAAGGTTTTTGGATGATAAGCCCTATTTGTTCTGTCTGACTGTCTGTCTGCAGTAAAGAACAAGATCCTGTATCGAACCAGCGCCTGTATCAAGATGCAGAAGACGGTTCGGATGTGGCTCTGCAGGAGGAAACACAAGCCTCGGTGAGTGTTCAGTCTTCCTCCTCCCCGTCGTCGTCGTCCTCCTCCCCACTCTGTCTTTCTACTTCTCCTCCCTCCTCGCTACCTCATCTTGTACTTTACATCCTTTCCTCATTCTCCCTCTTCTTCTGTTCTTCACTTCTGTCCTCCCTCGCCTCCTTCCCTCTCTTGCCCTCTTCTGTCCCCTGCATCCTTTCTCTACCGTTCTATTCTTCACGACATTGTTTTCTTTTATTTCTCCTATTTTAACCTTTCTCTCCCTCTTTACCTTATTTTCCCCTTGTCCTCTTCCTTCCTGTCCATCCTCAGTTCTTCCTCTTTTCCATACTAATCCATTGACCTCTCCTTCCTCCTTCTGTCCCACCTTCCATCCTTCCCTTCCTTCCTCCTTCCCTTGCAGATGCTGTCCTCATCCTCACCTTCCTTCCCTTCCTCTTTACATGCCTCTCCTTCTTGCTCTCTCCCTGCCTCGCTTCCTCTAGTTCCTCCCTCACTCACTCCTCCTCCTCTTCCTCCTCTTCTTCTGCAATATCTGCCACTTTCACAGCTCAGCAGTGTCAGTCTGCCTGCACACACACATACACACACCGGGCGATACATGCAGCTCTGCTTATTACCTTCGATATATGGCGATAAACAGTGAATGGGGGGAGGGGGAGGAGGAGGATGTTGTTTTCGGGGGAAGAATTGATTTATCTTCTTCCTCTGCAGGTTTTTATTCTGACCTGGCAACCTGCAGGTCCAAGCTAACAGGATGTGTGATATTACATGTTAATGAGGGGGCGGAGCTTCAGATTTAGTCAAACAACGTGAAATTACAGTTATTATTTTGCGAGTTTACATTTTTTGGTGATTTGAAGTCCAAAGTTTCGTCCAAGTCCTACACTTCCTGTTTTTAGTCCTATAAAAAATGGTATGTTTAAATATATGTATATATGTATATATATATGTATATATATATATATATATATATATATATATGTATATATATATGTATATATATATGTATATATATATATATATGTATATATATATGTGTATATATATATATATATATATATGTATATATATATATGTATATATATATATATGTATGTGCTAATTCAGATACATTTCCAGAACATTGGAATGAAGGAAGATTAAAGTTTGGTGGAGATTTGACTCAGTCTGAGAAAAAAACAACTCATTTTATTCTGTCAATCATTCCGTTCTGTCTGCTGCAAAATACCAAAAAGTAGATAGATGGAAAGATGGAATATAAAAAATAAAAATCAATCATGGCAAAAACACACTGGAAACAAGTTGCATTATTATTTCTGCATCTTGACCCACACTATAGACTAAAGTGTGTGTGTGTGTGTGTGTGTGTGTGTGTGTGTGTGTGTGTGTGTGTGTGTGTGTGTGTGTGTGTGTGTGTGTGTGTGTGTGTGTGTTTAGAATCGACGGGCTGGTCAAGGTGCGTAACCTGAAGAAGAGGATGGGCCGCTTCAACGAGGTGGTGGCCGGGCTGAAGGAGGGAAAGCAGGAGATGAGCAAGCAGATCCAGGACCTGGAGACCGCCATCGACTCCATGATGGACACGATCAAGGTGAGGGAGACTCAGACTCAAAGACAGACTGACTCACACAGAGACAGACAGACATACTCACAGACAGACATTCGACCATAAAGCCCGCTCTCCCTCCGCGTCCTTCAGCAGACTCTTTGTTGTCGTTGTGACGGGTTTTGTTTCCCAAAAAGAAAAGTAGGATTTCCACCCCGTGTTTGACAGAAGTCTCCGCCTCCTCCCGGTGAGTGACTGGCAGCATGAAATTAAACCGCACGACGGAGCAGTTTGACTGACAGCTGGTGCTGCAAGACTAAAACAGAACAGATTTGATCCCAGTCACAAAAAAATTATATATTGAACGATAAAAGTCCAGCTTGTGATGTCCTTTCCAATTTATAAACTGTTTATATAACTTTCCATGTGGACAGAGATTCTTAACATTATGAGTCTCTGATTCATTAACTACGTTCACCAAATATTCAGTTCTGTTGCCCTAAACACCGTATACGTCTCTTGTGTCGACCTGTCAATCACTTTGTAGCCCCGCCCTAAAGCGTCCCCTGCTTATGGTCTGTTTGACTCTAAATGACCATCATTTACTAAATGAGCATCATGCTGTATTGAAGAAGACTTGAAACTAGAGATTGAGACATGAACTCATGTTTACAATGTTTACTGAGGGAATAAATCAAGAGAGAAGTAGAGTCATTTCTATAGACTTCTATACAACTAGAGGAGTCACCCCCTGGTGGTCAGGAGAGAGAATGCAGCTTTAACCCATGAAGCATATACTTCTATACAACCAGAGGAGTCACCGTGATGGTGACCTGTGAGAGTCCTGCCACCTCTCGAAGAGATTTTATTTATTTATCTTGACGTAGTCTGTAGTCTGGACTCGGTCTGCAGCGCGGAAGTCCTCATAATCACAGCAGAGACAGACGCTGACTGAGTAAAGTAAATACATTTACGTGTCTCAGAAAAACGAGTTTGCGAGCACACATAAATCGTTTCAAAACACAAATTGTAAAAAAAAAAAAGTAACACAAATATTTGTTTAAAATGTAAACATAAATATTGTTTTAACACGGAAATATTTAAAAGAAGGAAATATTATTGTAACAGGACTCTGTTACGCTCGTGAGTCTCGGCCAGGTACAGAGAGTGCAACACGCTTCGTTATTAATGTTCTTTATTTGTGGTCAGTTTGCTGTGCGCTCTCGCTGAGGGCACCCGCCTCGTCGGCTCAGCTGCTCCGGTGTCTCGGCCGTGTCCACTCCGCTTCCCGCTCTCTCAGGAGTATAAGACGAAATCTTAACCTCGACTTGATGTCGACTGTTTTGCAGTAAAACTGGCGTGATTGATCATCAAACTCTCGCCCGGTGACTTTATCGACAGTAGATTTCTTTCTCTGACGTCAGACTTATTGAGTTTTCCTGACACTTCTGATGAATTACTGCCAAGCGATCGCTCATCGTGATCAATGAGGCAGATCTCAATCAAACGGATCCTGATCACGTTGCCTCTGCTGCAAGATTCAGGAGCCGCTGTTCTTTTTCCACCCGAAGCCGAATGTCACATTATGGAGTGCTCTTTAAAGGAGAAGATGCACATTAACGACGAAATGCTGCAGGAAAACCCGCTGGAGAGCATTGTGAGGTCCAAGCATGAAGTGTGGTACGAAGCCCTGAGCGGGACGCGAGATAAATTAAATTACATTATTTTCTCTCCTGTGTTTATGACTTAAAAACAAGTAGAACCAAAAAAAAAAGGTTTTGCCAGGATAATTTTTCGAATTCCCTTAAATGTTTTATTATTTCTTTAAGGAACATATTTTTTATTATTGTATCTTTGTTTGTTGTCAGATTGTTGAAGTGCAGATTAAAAATACATTTATAGCCCCCCAAAAAAGACATGAAAGTAATTTTGCATAAATAATAAATAATTTAATATTGGTACCTTGTGTTTAGAGTGAAAAAGAGAAAATAGATTTTTCTCGCTTTCCTCTCAGGGCTTCCGCAGTTTTGGGTCGAGATCCTGAAAAAACAGCCCAGAGCCAAAAGTAAACAGTCATCTGTTCACACCTGGGCCTTATTTCTCGTACCTGGCTTACTGAGTTAGCGGGCTAAATTTCAGGATAAGATGACGTAGGTCAGGCTTTTCGGTTCCTCGAAGCATGCTTAGATAAATCACCATAGCAAGACAGCCAAAAAATGTAAACCTGCTCCCAGGCAGGTTTACATTTTTGGCTGAACACACTGGACATTTTACATTTTACATTTTTTACTGAAATTCACTGGATAAGCTGGCCACTCCCCCCGGACAAAAAAGGCAGCTCACTTCCTCATTGATGAAGGAGCGATATAGTTATATTAGTTTTATAGGGAGAGAGTTCTTTGAGATCGCCATTGATCACCACAGGCGCAGCCGATTGCCCATCTCACAGACACAGACTATCACCCGCTGCATGCCGCGCTGTTCTTAAGTTTATTTAGCGCTTAATAAACTTATGGATGTGTTGAAAGCACTCATAATTATGACAGTGTTATTAGTACACCATACATCATTATTATAGAACATGATTAAGGTGGACTCGTGATAAGAATATTGATCCGCCCATACACATATTCAAACTCCTAGTTATATGGTAATCTACACATACATGTATATACACACATATAGTACATGATAAATACGCGCATACAGTACATATATCCTCATAAGTATATATGTATTCGTAAATATAATGTGATAGATTTGGGTGATGAAGCACTTAAAATTAGCCGATACATTTTCCCAACACTGACGCATTTAACTTGTCTGATATATTTGTGACGCTTATGTCTCGCAGCAGGGGCGGTGTTAAGCTGCGTTCACAGCAACAACGTTGCAAAAACAAGAAATAAAAACAGGTTCCTCTGAGTTTATTTGACATTGTACTGTTAGAACATCGTGGTGTCAGTGCTCGATTATTATCCCTTTTGAAGAGGAGCGGGCACACGCATTTATCCAGATGACTAACGTCTGGTTAGAATTAACGAGACCGTTTCAGCACGGATCTTCCGTGGAGAAACCGAGTTAGCCTGACGTCAATCATCTCGCTAATTTAAGCTGGATAATATAGGACATTTGCTTTGTTGAGCCAGGTACGAGAAATAGGGCCCTGGGCCCCGTTCCTCGCACCTAGCTTACTGAGTTAGCCGGATAATTTTCAGGATAAGATGACACGGGTCAGGCTTTTCAGTTCCTCGAAGCAAGTTTGGAAAAATCACCCTAGCAACACATCCAAAAACTTGAACCTGCTCCAGCGCAGGCTAACTGAAATTCACTGAATAAGTTGGTCACTCCCACCAGACAAAAAATCTGCTTCCTTCCTCATTGATGATGGAGCGATATTAGTTTTATAGGGAGAGAGTTCTTTGAGATCGCCAAGATCCGTTCTCACATCATGATGACTTCCTGTACGAGCGCTATCGATTCTGCCGACAAGGAATCACTTATTTACTAGAGCTTCTCGAGCCGTACATTGAACACCACACGGCGCAGACGAGCATCGACTGTCTCACATACTGTATGCATAGACTGTCTCACAGACTGGATCACATACTGGACCATAGCCTTGCGCTTTTTTGCGAGTGGTACATGTTTGTACAGTGTCTGCGATGCGGAGAACATCGGGAAAGCCGCTGCATGCCGTGCTGTTCGTAACGTTTATTTAGCGCTTAAGAAACTTATGGATGTGTTGAAAGCACTCATAATTATATGACAGTGTTATTAGTACACCATACATACCATTATTGTAGAAAATGATTAAGGTGGACTCGTGATAAGAATGGAGAGAATCACACACAATTTATTTTCACTGCTTCAATTGATGCTGATTGGTGCTGATTGAAGTGCTCGACGCTTCTCCCTTTTGAAGAGGAACGGACGCACGCAATTATCCTGATGACTGACGTCTGGTTCGAATTAACAAGACTGAGCGCGGATCAGCCTTTGAGAAACCGAGAGAGCCAACCATCGGGGTAATTTAAGCTGGATAATAGTACATTTGATCGACTTAGTTGAACCACGTACGAGGAACGGGGCCCAGGGCTGCAACTAAAAGTTATTCTCTTTATCGATTCATCTGTTATTTTCTGCACTAAATCAGTCATTTGGTTCAGAAAATGTCAGAAAAGTTCCATCACAAGTTCCCCGAGTTGAAGGTGACGTTGTTTAAATGTCTTGTTTCGGCAAACCAATCGTCATTACTCTCATTGAAGACAAAGAAAAGCAGCAAATATTCTCTTTTGAGAGGATGAAAGCAGTGAAGAATGAGACGTTATCACTCGACAGTCACAGCTGTTACGGCCACAAATGTCAAAATCGTGCAGCTGATTTCTGTTGTATTCTGAATGTTGAAATAAAACCAAAACATGTTAACTGAGAAGGAGAGAGAGACTGTTTTACACAAGGAAGCTGCTCTTCCATCTGCCAGGTTTAATACCAGCAGGAAAACATGTTCATCAAATATTCATATTCAATCTGAAATACAAATAAAATAAAATAAATCGATGAATAATAATAATGACGCACAAGATCCAACCTGTAAAAGCTCGGGAGGATTCGATCTGATGGAGTCTCTTTGTCTCATTCAAGGACACTTCAGCGCCGCAGATTCATGTCAATAAAAGTCCTTCATCGGGCTCCTCTGTGCTTTATAGCACCGCTACGGAGCCCTGGAGGGGACAAACAGAATAAATAAGTAAACACTTTATTTATGAACATAATATCAGTGTGTGTATATGTATATAATATATAACCTCAGACCATCCTTTCTCTGCAGTGCACCTGCTTCAACTGAATCAAATTCATTATTAGCTTGCAGGGCAACATTAGTTGCGAACTCATCACAAATTAAATCATCCTAGAAAGTAGCAACTGGACATGAAACCACCTAGTCAGCATATTGCTGAGGATATAATCCCAAACTCTCAATATCCTCTTTAAATGTCTTTTACTAACAATAATCCCTTGAAAAAGCAGCAAGTGTTAAAATGATTAACTCACCCTGAAGCTGAAGTTATGCTGAATAAATAAAGTCTCTAGGCAGAGCTTTCTACAACCAGGTGAAAGTGTTGAAGCTGCATTCTCTCTCCTGTCCACCAGGGGGCGACTCCTCTGGTTGTATAGAAGTACACTCACCTAAAGGATTATTAGGAACACCATACTAATACTGTGTTTGACCCCCTTTCGCCTTCAGAACTGCCTTAATTCTACGTGGCATTGATTCAACAAGGTGCTGAAAGCATTCTTTAGAAATGTTGGCCCGTATTGATAGGATAGCATCTTGCAGTTGATGGAGATTTGTGGGATGCACATCCAGGGCACGAAGCTCCCGTTCCACCACATCCCAAAGATGCTCTATTGGGTTGAGATCTGGTGACTGTGGGGGCCATTTTAGTACAGTGAACTCATTGTCATGTTCAAGAAACCAATCTGAAATGATTGGAGCTTTGTGACATGGTGCATTATCCTGCTGGAAGTAGCCATCAGAGGATCGGTACATGGTGGCCATAAAGGGATGGACATGGTCAGAAACAATGCTCAGGTAGGCCGTGGCATTTAAACGATGCCCAATTGGCACTAAGGGGCCTAAAGTGTGCCAAGAAAACATCCCCCACACCATTACACCACCACCACCAGCCTACACAGTGGTAACAAGGCATGATGGATCCATGTTCTCATTCTGTTTACGCCAAATTCTGACTCTACCATCTGAATGGCTCAACAGAAATCGAGACTCATCAGACCAGGCAACATTTTTCCAGTCTTCAACTGTCCAATTTTGGTGAGCTCTTGCAAATTGTAGCCTATTTTTCCTATTTGTAGTGGAGATGAGTGGTACCCGGTGGGGTCTTCTGCTGTTGTAGCCCATCCGCCTCAAGGTTGTGCGTGTTGTGGCTTCACAAATGCTTTGCTGCATACCTCGGTTGTAACGAGTGGTTATTTCAGTCAAAGTTGCTCTTCTATCAGCTTGAATCAGTCGGCCCATTCTCCTCTGACCTCTAGCATCAACAAGGCATTTTCGCCCACAGGACTGCCGCATACTGGATGTTTTTCCCTTTTCACACCATTCTTTGTAAACCCTAGAAATGGTTGTACGTGAAAATCCCAGTAACTGAGCAGATTGTGAAATACTCAGACCGGCCCGTCTGGCACCAACAACCATGCCACGCTCAAAATTGCTTAAATCACCTTTCTTTCCCATTCTGACATTCAGTTTGGAGTTCAGGAGATTGTCTTGACCAGGACCACACCCCTAAATGCATTGAAGCAACTGCCATGTGATTGGTTGATTAGATAATTGCATTAATGAGAAATTGAACAGGTGTTCCTAATAATCCTTTAGGTGAGTGTATATGCTTCATGTGTTAAAGCTGCATTCTCTCTCCTGACCACCAGGGGGCGACTCCTCTGGTTGTAAAGAAGTCTATATAAGTGACTCTACTTCTCTCTTGATTTATTCCCTCAGTAAACATTATAAACATGAGTTTATGTCCCAATTTCTAGTTTCAAGTCTTCTTCAATACAGCATGATGTTCATTTAGTAAATTATGGTCATTTAGAGTCAAACAGACCATAAAGCAGGGCGGGGCTACGAGGTGATTGACGTGTCTCTAGACGTATACACAGTCTCTACGTCACTCCTCAGTCCTAATATGGTCACCTCCTGTTCACTGGTTGCAAAAAAAACAAGATGGCATTAAACTCAAGGTTGCAAAATGTCCACAAACCAACGAGTGACATCACGACGACTACGTCCACTTCTTATATTCAGTCTGTGCTGAAAAAAGAAGAAAAAGATGGCGACAGCAAAAGTAGTAGAAGTGAACGCACATTAAACTCTCTTCACGCCTCATCAGTGCACCATCATGACCCGGATCGACATCGACCACGAGTACCGGGTGCTGGTGACCCGGTCGGAGCAGCTTCTGACCGCCATGCAGAACAAGAAGAAGGAGGAGGAGGAGCGCGAGCGGCTGCAGCGCATTGAGGAGGAGATGGAGCGGGAGAGGAAGAGGAGGGAGGAGGAGGAGCAGCGCCGCAAGCAGGACGAGGACGACCGGCGACTGTGAGTAGGGGGGCGGGGTTAAATATGATGAATGGTGTTTTGTTGTGGTGAACCAGACTTCACTGAGAATTATTCACTTCAGCAGGAACACTGATGTTTTCAGTTTGTCTCGATGTTTCTTCACCATTCATTATATTCATAGTTGGAATGACTCATTTAAGTTAGTAAAAAGTTGAACGTGTGGTTTTAATGTTTAAAGTCGTAGCGACTTCATTGACTCCAAACTTAAAACCCTTTAAAGCTCTTAGGCTGGGTTGCACCAACATGGATTAAATTAATCCTGGTTTAGAGTTAATCTAGGGTTAGTAAATCTAGGTTTAAACTGGTTTATAATTAATCCGAGATGTGTTGCACATCTTAATTTTAACCCTGGATTAGTTAAACTAGTTTAAACAAGGGTTAAAACAGGATTAGTTTATGTTGCGTGGAAACATTCCGTTTCTGATATCGTTAGTTACCGTTTATAGCATACCACGACAGCGGCTATAGCTAATAAACTCCGTCACTCTAGCTAGCTATTATGGCACGTCAAAGAGGGTCAAACTTTTCAACATTTGAAAAGATGTTGCTGACCGAGTTAATGGAGGAGTTTAACTCCAGCTACTAGGAGCTGGAGAAGTGGAGGCACAGCAACATTCCTCTCACTTCCATGCTTGATTGCTGGTCCAACCTTCCCATTGAGGTATATGACAGACTCCTTTGTGAATCTATACCGCTGTGAAAACTCGCTGTTGTCATAAAATTCAATTGGGTTTAACCTATCTCTAATTTTCCTGCGAGGAACTCTTTCCTCTAACCCCATCCAGCGAAGATATGCAGCCATGTTGTCAATAAAACAGAGATAAACCTCCTCCAGGGGTGGTTTAAATATAACTGCTAATCCAGGTTTAGTCTAGGTTTAAAATAACTGGTGCAACAGATTTGATTTTAATCTAGATTTAAATGGAGATTACCAAAGGGTTAGATTTACCCAGGATTAATTTTAAACTAAGGTTAAACTAGGTTTAAAGTTTGGTGCAACTGGATTAAAAGACAAACCTGGTTTAAACCTAGTTTAAGAGTTAATCCTTGTTGGTGCAACCCAGCCTTAGAGTCCCACAAGAAACAAACCAACTGCTGAGTCCTGAGGGGTTAAACAGCTATTATATGTGTATCTATATAATCTATTTAATTATATGTGTATCTATATAAATATATATGTGTGTGTGTGTGTGTGTGTGTGTGTGTGTGTGTGTGTGTGTGTGTATATATATATATTTTTTTTTCTTTCTGTATCTGTTATTTTGAGTGTGTATGTGTGGGTTTACTGTGTATTGATTCAAGATATTTTTATTGTCATATGCACAGATAACAGGGAGTTATTCTGTCCAATGAAAAGCTTATTTTGCTGGGTCTTCCTAACACACAGAATTACAATAAACATAAGGCACAAAATATAGTGACAGTATTGCACAAAAATATGTATAAAGTGCATTATGCATTGCTACAATATCCAAAGTATGGCCGTGACATGAAGTCACAGCAGGTGTGTGTGTGTGTGTGTGTGTGTGTGTGTGTGGACCAGCCTGATGGCCTGCGGGTAGAAATTGTTTGTCAGTTGTTGACTTCAGACTCCTGTAGCGTCTGCCTGATGGCAGGAGCCAGAAGAGTTACTCTGGTAACGTTACTGTGATGTAACGTTACTGTGAATAAATAATAAACTAATAAAGATTGCTCGTTAGATCCTCAAAACCGAATTATAACTCATGTTTAACCGATACGGAGAAATTGGAGCCAGCGAATCATTTCTAAAAGTCCTGCCCAGATCAGGCTGCTCTCAGCGGGCAGCAGAGCGCTGACGGCCCGGTGCCGGCGGGACTCACGGTCCCGCGAGCAGGAACTCAAACCATCGCCGTATCTTTTTAATTAAGCTGATTCTTGACAACCCGACCACATATTTGATGCTTAAACAATTAACTTCTCGCCTGAAAACATCCTAAAATTAAATTTTGTGACTCAACAACAGTAGTATTCAGAGAACGTCAACTTTCAGTTGTGTTTTCTCATCCGCCATTGTTCCCCGTGTGCTGGTGTGAAATGCATTCCAGCCAATCCGAAGACAAGGATTGTAACCAATTAGATGTAGAGATCGATGGTGACTGGATCCACTCACTTACTGTCAAAAAGAAAATCTATTCGAGCGCGAGCAGGTAACAGACACGCGAGCGAGCAGGTTAAAGCTTCGAGAGCGAGCAGGTTCAAACTTCGAGAGGGACTTTTGCTCACGCAAGCTGGGATTTTACTCGCGTAGTGATGTAAAATCGCTCGTCAAAGTAAATTATGCGCGCAGCTGTTTGATTTGCGCGCTCTCGTGGAGCTCATTTGCGCTCTATTTTTTACATTGATTTGCCCCATAAGGAGCAGAGGATGGACTCCATGATGGCAGTGTAGAAGTGCACCATCATGGTCTTTGGCAGGTTGAATTTCTTCAGCTGCCTCAGGAAGAACATCCTCTGCTGGGCCTTCTTAGTGATGGAGCTGATGTTCAGCGCCCACTTGAGGTCCTGGGTTAGGATGGAGCCCAGAAAGTGGAAGGACTCCACAGCGTCGACGGGGGAGTCACACAGGGTGATATAGGAGTCACACAGGGTGATGGGTGGGGCTGAGTTCTTTCTGAAGTCCACAACCATCTCCACTGTCTTCAGAGCGTTGAGCTCCAGGTTGTTCTGGCTGCACCAGGTCACCAGGTGGTCAGTCTCCCACCTGTAGGCGGACTCGTCCCCACCAGAGATGAGTCCAATGAGGGTGGTGTCATCCGCGAACCTCAGGAGCTTGACGGACTGGTGACTGGAGGTGCAGCTGTTGGTGTACAGCGAGAAGAGCAGAGGGGAAAGCCTTGGGAGGAACCAGTGCTGACGGTCCGAGAGGCTGAGACGTGTTTCCCCAGCCAGGAAGTCTGTGATCCACTTGCAGGTGGAGTCGGGCATGTGCAGCTGGGAGAGCTTGTCATGCAGCAGAGACGGGATGATGATGTTAAAAGCAGAGCTGAAGTCCACAAACAGGATCCTGGCGTAGGTTCCTGGGGAGTCCAGATGCTGGAGGATGTAGTGGAGGGCCATTTTGACAGCATCGTCTACAGACTTGTTAGCCCTGTAGGCGAACTGCAGAGGGTCCAGGAGTGGGTCAGTCAGGGTTTTGACAGGTGGGACAGGACCAGACGTTCAAAAGACTTCATGACCACAGAGAAAATAACGTAATAATAACAAAAATAACGTAACCACAATCGCTCTGGTGAAAATCACCCAACCTTAGTGTTCTCGGGCTAAGGCCCTTTCAAATACAGAAATAAAGAGCCGTCCCTGTTTGTGAAGCGAATAAATAGAAACTCTGTCCTCCATCTTTGTTCAGTGCCCCTCTATTTCCTAATGGACACCATGTAAGTGGCTGTAGAGTTTTTTTTTTTTAACCCATCAGACTCGGCACTCAGCTTCGTGGTGCCGGTGATGTCCTCTCCGTGGGTTCGATCCCCTCTCGGTCTTGGAGGGCCCGATGGGGAGCGTTGTGTCCGTCACAACCCACCGCCCGCTAATGTCGGACATTAGAGACGACAGGTCACGTTTTATGGTCCACTTTGCCGCCTCCTCCTCCGGCAGGTTGTGAGCGACCAGGATCCGGTTGAAGGTCGCCGGCTGGAGGTCGTTGTTGCTTGTTTAGTTCCTGGTCGATCCAGACTGAAGCCAGACGTTATGCACCAGCTGCTGGCTTTAGAGGACGCAGCATGCAGGGGCTTTCTTTAGAGCCGTCTGCAGAAGAAGGAGTTTCGGTTCCTGGACGAGCGTTCGGGACTGAAGAGGGAACGGGTTCCATGTGGAACAAAGAGGCTTAAAGGGACAGTGCTGTTCTTCACAAAGTCTTGTTTTAATGCAGTAGGTGTTTGTGGAAACATAATATGCTCTCTTTAAGGACACCAGACTCCATTCACTGAAGTCGTAGTCGAAAAAAAATTTAAAACTTAATTTTTTACTTTTTAACTGATTTGTAATTCAAACTTTAAATATAATCGTAAAGAAATATCAGTCTTTCAGGACCAGAGTGAAGAAACTGTAGAATGTGCAAATAAAACACACTAATGTGTCTTTATTTCTGTCTCCATCTCTCCTTCCTCTATGATCTTTTGTCTTTCTTCTTCTCCTTCCTTTTCTTTTTCTTCCTTTTCTTTGTCTTTTTCTTCTTCTTCTTTTTTCTTTCTTTCTTTTTTTCTCTTCTCCTCCTTCTTTGTCTCTCTCGGTTTCTTCTCTCCATCAGGAAATCAGAGATGGAGCTGAAGAGGAAGCAGGAAGAGGAGGAGAGGAAGAAGAGGGAGGAGGAGGAGAGGAAGATGCAGGTGGGTGTTGGTTCTTGCAAAGGGAGGAACCATTGTTTTGCTCTGTGATAACCTCATGGTTCTGTCATGTTCTTGGGTATCTACAGAAAGTGACATGTCGGTGAGCTCGATTAATTTATTTGACTCAACTGTCACCGCATCACAAAATACATGAAGGCGCTTCAGTTCCCAGCACTTCCAGTGGGAAGATTAATGTCAGCGCTGGTCTTTGTGAATCAGCTGGTTTGCACCAAATCTCTGCACGTTACCTCATTTTGAGACGTGAACATATCACCCACCGCATGAGAGCACAGAGATGTTATTTGTTCGGCGTCGATGTGCTTTCTATTTTGTAGCAGAGGAAGTGAGAAAGAGGATTTTGATTTTAGGACCATCGTTGGAACAATTTACGTTTCCCATTTAATTCCATAAAGTGAACATTAAAATGATGGCAGCTCCGGGTTCCAGTGGACTCGTGGAGGTACTGCAACTATCGCTGCGTCACTTCCATCACAGGCGATCTGTAAATACATATTTATGGCCGTAGTGTCGACATCATGTCGGTGTTTTTACATCCGACTCGATTATAATTCTGATTAAATAAGCAGAACTTAAAGGAAAGGAACTTTTCCCCAAAAATGCAAATGAAGCATCTCAAACAGACATCAGTCACAATGTGTGTATATACACAATATAAGTACACAATGGTGGTACATATGAAGTCTAGCAAGCTAGCGATTGTCCAGCATGTAAAAGACCTTTTGTGTGCGTTCCATCAGTCTCCAGCTCCGTTGGCTTTGCTTTGTGTAATTTCCAGTTATTTCACCGTTTAATGAGACTTTCTGAAATCACAGGAGCCTGAACTCGAACGCTCTCTGGACTCAAACGCTCTCTGGACAGTGCTGTACAGTGCAGATAATGTTCGTCCAGTTAAATCACAGTTAAAAAGAAGCCGGAAATTTGCAAGCAGCAGGTGATGTGATTAAAAACAGAACAACGGCCTTTAAGGAAAGACAAAGTACTTTCTAACAGATAAAGTAATGCAGGGAGAGAATTTAAGCACCTCTTAAACCCTGAGTTTCTTCAAATTTACCAAAATGGGTTGTATAAACATCAATAAATCTGCTTACAAGTCATAGAAACGCTCCTCATAACTGCAGAACATGCCTGACAATCTGCATGTTTTTAAGTTGTCTTCCATGTCAAAGTGTTCCAGGGATTCAACTGCATCCTCTAAATCAGGGGTGCCCAATATGTCGTAGTGCGGGTAGATCGCATGCCATTCCATTTTTTTTTCTCTTCACATTTTCAAAAACTTTATTGACAAAACACAGCTCCCGGTGGGCAAATTAACGGGAAGTCACAGAAAAAATGACTTCCTGTTAGTTCTGAACTTTAGGCTTCATATAGTTTACAGATAACATTTGGATTTAATCATATGTTTATAAATATATATTTATGTAGAAATGTGGGTCTAGCTGCATCCTTTGTTCTTTGTATGTCTGCCTGTGAAATACATTACTACTGGTTTTGATATGTGTTGTATAAATACGATTTTGTATTATCAACCACAAAAGATATGTTTTTAGATTAAACATGAGACTAATAGTCAACAATCAAGCGTTAAGTATTACAACTACATATACAATAAGGATTTTCTACAACACGTAGTGTTTGCTGTCAAATCTAAGAGCCAAACAGCTCTCTGATGTGGCGACAGCCAGGCGTCCATCATGCACTGCGCCACGCAGTCGGTGGAGAGCTCCTGCGGCGCCTGGCTCTGAAATCAGGGGCCACCTTGCTCTAGTGAGATTATCGTTGACCACGTGTGCATGACGTCAGATCAAGTCGAGATAAAGTCCAAATCCAACCGGCATGCATTGCGGCGATCGATTCTGCGCAGAACTGGCTCATCTCGAACAAACCTAATATTGTCAATCACCACGGACGTTGCGCCCGCAATGGTTGGCAGCTTGAATGGATTTATTGCCAAGTGCAGGGAGGACGATGTTTTCCCCGACTTCCTTAATTACCACTGCATAATACACCGACAAGCATTATGCGCTAAAATGCTAAACATGAAAGAGATCATGGATGTGGCAACGAAGATCGCCTGTTCTGTTTGAGCGAGAGCTCTTCAAAGACGGCTGTTCCGTGCGCATCTGGAGAAGGCCGACTGTATAATAATATTATAAAAAATATTAACTCCAAACACCGTTCCACCATGACTGATGACCATTTGGAAGTCTGCCTGAGGCTGCCAGCTGTCTGGACTATGCAACCCTGCTGGTTCCATTCAGTGAAGTCATAGTAAAATGTAATGACCAAGAATGTATAGAATTGTATTGTGTCATAAGGGTTCATGCAGTTATGCAAGGTACGCCAATATTGTAAATATAAAGTATACTCGGTGTATATAAATAGGTATTTACCATTATTAATGTAGGTAGATCTTTTTGACTTGGTCATTTTAAAAGTAGCTCGCGAGCCAAAAAAGTGTGGGCACCCCTGCTCTAAATGGTAAGAATTTACCAAAATGTAAAGAAATATGTTTATGGTTTTTGGGGTGACAGAAATATAAAACCAGGAAACCCTGAACCTGAACCCTAAACATGAACCTGAATCCTAAACCTGCAGCAGATCCAGCATCTTGCTGTCGAAAGCCAGCGCGTCGCGTTTGTGTGACGAGCTGTTAATGCGTACTAATTATTGGATGCCTGGTGTAGCCTCCGAAAGAACTTAGTCAAACAACTTTTCTCGTTCTCTGAATTTATTTTCCTTGATCACAAGTAGAGTAACAAGCGCTGCAATCGTGATAGCAGGGAGTCGTCCAGTCAACACGCAGGTTGACCGTCCAAAAACCACCCCGAACAGCCGGAAGTTCGGCTCTTTAATACACGGTTTTCCGTCATGAACATCTAACATTTCTATTGGCTCTAACCTTTCTAAGAGGAGGAGAATCGCGTTCTCATCTATTCTCACAGGGCTGGAACGTGCAACGACCAGTCTGCTTCCCTAATGTCAATATACTGATAAACAGGTGTGAGTGTTGTAGTGCAGAGCGTGGAACCTTGAGGAACAGACAACCGGACTGTTCTCACAGAAACTTCTCACAGAAAGTATTTGTTAAACTGACCTTGCACAACCTGAACTCTAATAGACAGAAGAATAATGAAATGAAGAATATCTACAGAATATAACGATTTATATTATCAGAGCCGAGAGACTCAGCTCTGCTTTTATACTGTTATATAAACCGGTGTGTCGTCTGCATAGTGAAATGCTTTTCAGAATGTATGACTCCTGTCATGTAGAAATACCGTCAGTCCAGGAACCCACCTATAAACAAAAACTAAAAAAATTAGTAGTTGTTTTACATTACATTTCATTTAGCTGACGCTTTTATCCAAAGCGACTTACATTTTTGCTCTATACACCGTAGACACAGCAACGGGGAACAATTAGGGGTTAAGTGTCTTGCTCAGGGACACTTCGACGTGTGAACTGGGGATCAAACCGGCTACCTTGTGGTTGCGGGACGACCACTCATCCCCCTGAGCTACAGCCGCCCCTTTTTTTTGTTTTGGAGACGGACCAGTTGGTGACGCTCCACTTGTAAACCGCTGGCTGGTGGAGCCGTCTCCCTCCTCATGGCTGTCACGTTCATTTCAAACACAATGTTGGTAAAGTCCCGGCACATCGATGGCCGTCAGTCCTTCCCCGACACGTCCTCACGGGAACACGTGTCACCTGCTCTCCAGCGTTAACAGTATTTATGTGCTCAGGTGGAGATGGAGCTGCAGCTGCAGGCGGAGCGGCAGGAGGACGCGTCCCGGCAGACCGTCCTGGAGCAGGAGAGGAGGGACCGGGAGCTGGCGCTGAGGATCGCCCAGAGCGAGTCCGAGCTCATCCCCGAGGAGGTGCAGAGCGACGCGGGCCTGCGCAGGTAACCCAGCACACCTTGAGGCCAGCATCCCGTCGTCCCGACGCACCGCAGGAAGGCTGGAAGACTGGTCACTTCCTGTTTCTCCTGTGACACGCTCTCCTCCTGCACTTCTCCTCGGCAGCGTCCTCTCACTGTCGCATAAATGTGTCTCCGTGTTTAACCATCTTCTTCTTTGTTTTGTTTTGTTTCCCCTCCCAGTAACGGCTCCTCAGTTCCATCGTCCCCAGAGAGAGCAGCGTAAGACCCGGCGATTTAACCCTTTAATTGAATCCAAAATCCCACCTGGCCTTTGAACCCATAACACAACCTGCATGCCGTAGTAACCCACCAGCCGAGCACAGCCCCGAATCCACCGGCCGCCTGAGAGCAGGCACTCGGTCTCTTCTTGGTCTCACGTAGAAGGAAACCTTTAATGATCCACAAAGAACCAGCTCGACTGTGATCGGAGCACGTTTTTATCAAAGAGTCGACAACTCTCTAATTCATATAAAGCATTTAGTCGACATACATGAGCTATAAATAACTGTTCATATAAAGCATTTAGCAGACCTACATAAGCTATGAATAACTGTTCATCCCTCAGAATAAATAACACCATTTATTAGCATTAAAACGCAGCTTCGCCAGGCAAGACATAATAAAAAATCGAAGTAAATAAATATGAATATCTAATAAATAAATTTGAATATCTAATATTAATATTTGTTAATCAGCTGTTGCAGCTGTTTGATGAATCTGGGCTCAGAGGAACAATCACGTCCCTCCTGAACCGGTTCTTGATCACGTCCCTCCTGAACCGGTTCTTGTTGTTGTGGTTCCGTGTCGCTCTGTCTTGTAATCCTACGATCTTCTGTTTACAGCTCTGCTGGAACCACAGCGCTGCCGAGCTTGACCATGTAGGTTCCTCTCACACCGACACCCGACACCATAGAGGTTTAGGTAGAGAGTCCGTGCACAAGTGCAGCGTTGCATGCTGGGATGTTTTAGAGCTTTCCCTGCAGAGAACATCCTCTCTCCTCGTTACTTATCAGCTGCAGATTCTATTGTCATTGCACAGAGGACTGAGGCCACGAAACGCAGTTCTACCATCTGACCAGCAGGGCAGATAGAAGCAGTAAAGTGCAGTGTGCTAGATAAGGAATAGATAACTAATTAATAATAAAAAAACTAAAAATAACAGTATGAGTACTATAAGTAAAGTCCAGTGCAATGTGCTAGATAAATAACAGATACCTAATAATTAATAAGAAAAAAAGACAGTATAATATAGAAACAGAATAGACTGTATGAACAGTGGATATGAGATACAATATACTATATACCGATACGATGTTTATAAAATGTTTTTCCCTCACAAACACACGTCCTCAGGATTAAAACCTTCTTCACTGAGTGCTCGGTGTTCTACGATGAGCAAGATTTAAACCATTTAAATATGTCACGCTGAGATAGACTGTTATCTTAGAGGCTTCACATTCAGAGAACTCCTTCATCCTCCTATTCCTTCATCATCCTCTCTCTTTTCTCTCCTTCACTTTCATCAAGACTCCTTTAGCCGTCTTCACATGTTCATGCTACTTTATGGTTTAGTGTTCAAAGTTTTTGTCTACAAAGTGCTTTTAAAGCTGTGGAGAGTAACTTAGTTTATTTACTCTAGAAAGCCTCTGAAAATAAGTTTTTAATCTGTATGATTTGATGCTCATTTATGTATTTATTTGGCACATTTATAATGAGACGGGAAGTAAAATGCTGATTAATGTGCAGAGTTAATTAGAGAGTTATTTAAATCTGTCGTCTCTGAGCAGGTTATTATAATATTAGTGGTCTAATATTATCAGTACATTATAGACCATAATACATAATAATGCAGCACAATACACACATAAATACATTACTAAAGTAGATGTGTAGAAACAGTGTGAGATGAGGTTGTTTAATCTTTTTTCCTTCTTTTTTAAATCAATCTTTTACAGTTTATGAAATATGACGTCAAATATAACATCTTTAAACATCCAAAGCAGTCGCTCCACCGTTATAAACATGCTGTTTATAAGTAAAACAATAATATGGAGTTATTTTTTAAATCTTATTCTGTCAGTGAGCATTTTGCAGATTTGTTCATAAAAACTTCTCCTGAATACATTTATAAACATATTTTTGGTGGAATCGCAAAACATATTTTCAGATTCCTGGGAGTTGCTTCTTGTCGACTATTTAACTTTTTTTTCACATTTTCTTCTTCTTTGTATCCGTCGCTCTTTGTTCCTCCTTTCCTTGTCTCCTTTCCTAAAGCCTCTCCTTCCCTCCTTCCTCCTCATCTTATTCATCTACTATGAGTATTTCTGTGCAGTCAGTACTTTGTATTCTTGGTTGTAAAAAAAACGACCTAATCCAACATTATACTAACTTTTAAAAACGGGGGCCGTCGTGCTTTTTAGGGAGGAAATGGCGAAAGAGATGACTGAACTCCTGGCGAGGTGGGTAGGACCGCTCGCCTGAACCAACGATCCATCGCCTCAATCCACCACATCTGATCACATGGGTCAGACCACATGGGTCTGGTCTGATCACATGGGTCTGATCAAATGGGATCACATGGGTCTGATCACATGATATCACATGGGTCTGGTCTGATCACATGGGTCTGGTCACATGGGATCACATGGGTCTGGTCACATGGGTCTGATCACATGAGATCACATGGGTCTGGTCACATGGGTCTGATCACATGAGATCACATGGGTCTGGTCACATGGGTCTGGTCTGATCACATGGGTCTGGTCACATGGGTCTGATCACATCACATGGGTCTGATCACGTCACATGGGTCTGATCACAAAATATGATTCCGTTGATCATAATCTAATTCAAGAACTCTGATCAGCAGGGTTGATTCCCTCAGAACAGTTTGATACTCGCTGATTGATTTCTTTATTTTTTTTAAATCTTTTCCCGCTGAATGTTTTTTCTCGTTTGTTGTCGTCCTGCAGATGAGCTGCTCCACCCCTTCAGTCTGTAACTCCGCCCACATTCAAATGCAGCAACGTTGATGGATGAGTTTTTTATATATATATAAAAAACTATTTAAAAAAGTATATTTATTTGTATAGTTATTGACTAAGGATGAAGTTCACAGTTACTTTGTGCAGTTTTCAGGCCTCATAAATTGAGATTTTTTTTTCATAATAAAATCAACCAGTTGTTTTGCATTCTCGCTACATTTCACTTCACTTTTTATTTTCTGAGAAACATATTCAGTATATAACACACCTTAGGTTGAAGTTAGTCGGATCAGCGTCTGACTTTTAGCTGTTTTATCGTGAAGGAAAACAAAAATGGTGAAAAGGGAAACTGTTTTTAGAGTTTCATTCACGGATTCTGTTTAATAACGACATTGATTTGAGCGTAAGCATCTCTAAAGGGAGTTCTCATTTTTAAAAAGGTATTCTTGGATAAATTAGAAAAAATTGTTGAATATTGTCTGCAAACAAATATCTACAACAGAGGCGTCGATTAAATCTCTTTTTGGTTCCATTGATTTATTTTATTGTCGTGAAAACATACATTTCATACACCTTTCGGTCTTGCAAATACCTGTAGTGCAGTTGTGGATAAGAAGCCGGCTCAAAGGTGTTGAGCACCACGGGAACCGCAGGGTAATCTCCCGTCGGTCCGGCAGAGCCGAGGTATTTTTAACCGTTCACATCCAGTGAACTCAGTCACGCTGCTGCTCCGTGAGCGATTACTGCGGCTCAATGGCGTCTCCCACCCGCGTCGCTGTGGGGCGTTAGACAACGAGTGAATGAGTGATGTCAGTAGAGTCTGTTCATCTGTCTGCTGCTAATTGGCTCAGGCCGTCTCTCGCTACACCTCCAACACGCGGCGACAGGAAGTGGCAGCAGCAGGTGACCTTCTTTGGGAACGCGGTAGCAGCCTTGGGTCCGAGGCCAAGGAGGTGCAGAGACACCCAATAGGATTAGAGAGCCAGCAGGGTCCCGCCCCACAGCTTCCCCAGTGTTAAAAACAAAAGGTGCAAATCCCGGTCACGGATCAATCAAGCCCATCGGCAGCGAGAGGAGCCGCTCGCCTAGTGCTGCCATTTATAATTTAGCACTGAGCCGCCACTCAGCGCTGTCAACCCAAACAGGCGCCCTTTTATTGTATTTGTTGTACTCCTGGTGACTGCAACAGCATGCATATTAACGATGATCTCGCACCTCTATAGTTCTGCCGTAGCCGTCTTTCTGTTTGCTTTTGCAACCCTGACCCTGATGCTAACCCGGTGCCCCGTTCGTTCCTCGCTTCCGCCTCAACGTCTGCAACAAACCGATGTTTCTTCTGTTTAATCATTGTTGTTGCTCTGAGGTGGCTGGAGTTTACTTTCATAGGAACTACTTTCTAGCGGCCTCTAACGACACAAAACTCATGTCATGTTGTGGCCAGGAAGTGGAGTAATAATTGGAAAGTATTCGACAGGATTGATGGTATTTGTTGAAGTCACTCCTGGGTCCAACAAAGTCACACATTGTTGTACTTCTATCTGTAAACTTCGCCCACCTACTTCTTTATAAATTAACACATAACTTGAAAAATCCTCTTGATTGAAGTGAATAACCCCGTTCCCCTTTTGCTGCGTTTTTTTTCTCTTCCACAATTCTATGCTGGTGGCTTTTGGTTGCTAACTTCTCCGGCACCGTCCTTGTCTTGTTCCCCATGTCAGAGGCCCTCAGGTCCAGGCCACCAAGGCTGCTGCCGGGGCCAAGAAGTACGAGCTGAGCAAGTGGAAGTACGCCGAGCTGCGGGACGCCATCAACACCTCATGCGGTGAGTTCAGTTCGTCACCTCGGCGCTGCGAGTCATAGCCAACATGGCGACGATGGAATTCATCCCAGAATAGACCGAAAAACCTGCAATCTTCAAAGTACCCACAACAAATACAACCAGCTTTTACTCTTCTGTTCCATTGTTGTTGCGCTGTAGAAACAGGCCTGGTCAGAATGACATGGAATTCCTCATTTGTCTTGGTCCCCAGAGGAAGGTTTCAAATACCTTTTTCTGACAACATGAGTTTTGCTCTTGGTCGACTAATCAAACCCAGATTATTCCTCGACAAATGCCTAACTCCAGAACAAATTATCTCTCAATAAAGTTATAGTTCTATGAACTTTGTTTTGAGGGTTCATTGTCCCCAGAAGATGAGTTCCAACAAGGTTCTCCCTTTCCTGCACCCCCAACCAAAATGTAAACTCAACAGACTCAATATTTAATAATCTTATCTTTAAATTATTTTGGAGCTCATTATTGCTCCCCAGAGGATGAATCCATTTATTTTTATTAAACCTATGATCTATCCACCAGTGTTTTGATAAACTCTAAAGTTTCCCTTCATAGACACTTCAGTATGTCGAAAAAACTAAAACTAGTAACTAAAAAAAAATATTTTCATGACATTTTGTGATAATCCTCAAAGGATTAACTAACATCAGACCAAATTCTCACCTTTACGCATGACATATCAAAGTTTGAGAATATGTGTGCTCCCCAGAGGGTGAACTCTTTGATTTTGGGACCTTTGTAAACTTTCCTCAAGTGAAACTTTGTGCACAAGATACTGTATATCAAACTATAACGAGGAGATTGTTATGAAACATACTGATATACTCATATTCTTGCTCCCTAGAGGATGAAACCGTTTAATTTAAATGACCCACAATCCCATCTGATAAGATAAAACCTTGAAAAGTGCTTTGGACTATATTACATGGTATCTTGAAAAAGCAAATGACCAGATCTCCTCAAAATGTCTTTGTATCGTATTCTTGATCTTCCGAGGATGATCCCCAGTGGAGTCACCTTTTAGATTTAACTTTCTTCATTCAAGTGGAAATATCACTTTTGTCCACACGATATCTCAAATGATATGTTATGAGAGATACTGACCACACTCCTGCTCCCCTGAGGGTGAACTGCTTTACTTTAAATGCCCTCTGATCAGGTCAAAACCTTTGGTCAATGACATGGTACATTGAAAACAAATGACCAGACCTCCTTAAAACCTTCCATGTATATTATTGATCCCCAGAGCATTAACCCCCTCACAAATGATCTTGTCTTCCAGTAAAAATGTTCACTTTGTACATCAAAACATCTAACTGGCAGATGGCCGTGAAACTTGTTGATCACGTTCCAGCTCCACAGAGGATGAACCGCTTTGACTTTTTATCGACCCTGTGCTTGAGCGCTGTTGTCAGTGTTTTCTCTTCCCAGTCCTCTTCCTTGTCCTCTTCCTTGTCTTCATCTCCTTCCTCATCATCTTCCTCTTCCTTGTCCCCTTCCTCTCCCTCGTCCTCTCCCTCGTCCTCTCCCTCGTCCTCTCCCTCGTCCTCTCCCTCGTCCTCTTCCCCGTCCTCTTCCCCTTCCTTGTCCCCTCCTCTTCCTTGTCCTCTTCCCAGTCCCTTGCCCCTTCATCTTCTCAGTTCCTTTTTTCTTCCTCGTCCCCCGTCCTCTTCCTTGTCCTCTTCCTCGTCCTCATCCCCTTCCTCATCATCTTACTCTTCCTTGTCCCCTTCCTCTTCCCCGTCTTCTTCCTCTTCCTCATCCTCTCCCTCGTCCTCTTCCCCGGCCTCTCCCCCTTCCTCTTCACAGTTCCCTTTCCTAACCCTCTTCCCCTTCCTCTTCCCTGTCCCTTTCCTTGTCCTCTTCCTCATCCTCTTCCCCGTCCTCTTCCCCTTCCCCCTCCTCTTCCTCTGTGTGTGGAAGCGGCCACACAGAAGCAGCAGCTGTTGTCTGTTCTCAGACAGAATACTGATGATCTGCAGAATAAAACATGACGAGGGCTCGTTGACATCTGCCTCCTCCGGATTTATCCCGTAGTGGTTTCTGCTGTTGGTCGGCAGCTGAGAGAGTTTCTGTTAGCGGAGCGCTTAGTGAGTGCTCAGTGTCCGCTTGACCACCGTCACACCGAGGAGGAAGCCCTGAACGTTTAAATGACCTGAATCATCCTGATGAAGTGTGTTATCTTAGTGCTCACACACACACATAATACACTATATTGATTTTCTTGTGAAGATATTAATGATTGTTGTGGCAGTTTTGGAGAGGAAATGAACAAAAGTCAATATATGTGTGTTTATATCTGTGGGTAATAATTGTGTGAGGTTTGTCATGAACATGGACGCACCGTGTTATTGGTACACAGAGATGTTTTAGATTGGGACGCACCGATCCGTCTTCTTCAGACCCGATAAAGAAAAGACGTGAGGGCTTTACCCCAAGCAGTCCGTTTTAACCAAAGACTGTTTATAAGAAGTGCGCGTAGTCATGGTGACGTCACCTTATTGGTTCGTGGACTAATGTTTTGAAGCCTCGAGTTTGGTGAATTTGCCGTCGCCATCTTGGATTGCGACCGTCGCCATGTTGTTTGTTTGGAATTGACCATATATGGACTGAGGGACATAGAGACGCCGTATACGTTTCTGGTGTCGACCTGTCAATCACCTCGTAGCCTCGCTCTAAAGCATCCCCTGCTTTATGGTCTGTTTGACTCTAAAGGACCATCATTTACTAAATGAACATCATGCTGTATTGAAGAAGACTTGAAACTAGAGATTGAGACATAAACTCATGTTTACAATGTTTACTGAGGGAATAAATCAAGAGAGAAGTAGTCATTTATATAGACTTCTATACAACCAGCGGATTCGGCCCCTGGTGGTCAGGAGAGAGAATGCAGCTTTAACACATGAACCATATACTTCTATACAACCAGAGGAGTCGCCCCCTGGTGGTCAGGAGAGAGAAGGCAGCTTTAACGCATTAAGCATATACTTCTATACAACCAGAGGAGAGAAGTAATTTCCTCATAGACTTCTAGATAAATGGTTGAAAGCAGCTTTTTGTCATTCATCCTTCAGACTAACATGTGTGTGTCTTGAAGGGCGTCTGAAGAACACGTGTGTATCCCTGACATTCTCTCATGTTGATGGTCTCCATATTGTCTCCTGCAGACATCGAGCTGCTGGCCGCCTGCAGAGAGGAGTTCCACCGCCGGCTCAAAGTTTACCACGCCTGGAAGTCAAAGAACAAGAAGAGGAATACGGAGACGGAGCAGCGAGCGCCCAAATCCATCACCGACTACGGTACGACGTTACGTTGACGGGTTCATGTTCTCTACTCACTCAGCACCTGGAGGTTAAGGGCAGATTCACATATTAGTTTGTCTGCTATAAGTACCTGTTCATGTTGTTAGCTTAGTTTAGCATATGATAGCTTATTTTAGGTTAGCGTTTCTTTTCTTTTTTCTCTTTTTTTCTCTTTTCTTTTCATATTGTATCTTTCTTTTCTTTTTTCTTTCATTCTCCTTCCTGTTCCTGTTCTCTTCCTTTCTTTATGTGTGCGTTGTGTCCCAGAAATACGACTACAGAAATATATATTAGTTATGTTTATGTTTGAAGTGAACATTTAAAGTAGGAGCAAATAGACTCTCACCTCTCCGCCATCGCCACATTGTGCCGGAGAGCTCTGAGCCGCCACACACACACACACACACACACACACACACACACACACACACACCGGTTGTGTGTGTGTTTCTGACGGATACGTGTTCGCATACCTGAGGTGGTTTTCGTCCCGCGGGTTTGATTCTTTATTAAAAGATGTTCTAAAACTACTTAAACAGTCAGTTCACTGCAGTTGACTTGACTTTATTTATTTGATGTGGACATCACTGTGGCATTAGAATTCATAGCATACACCAATGCACAAAAAAACCAGATGCACTGTGTTAAGTGTATATAGCAAAATGCTAATTTACAACACCAGTCCATAGGAGGCTTTTTTTTAAATATATAATAAAATGTGATAAAATAGAATAAAAAAGAGAATGCATCCACAGATACATACATAGATACATGCACAAAGTAATGTGTTACAGGGGTGTTAAAAGTGTGAACAATAAATTGTACTCTTGAGTAGCTTATAAAGAAGCAAAGTAAAGTTCTGCTGTTGTGTATTTAGACACTAAAATCATCTCCATCAGGTTAATAAGTGAACGTCGTATTTAAGCAGTGATTTAACCTCCAGCGGCTCGCTAGTGAGTGTTATTGTGTGACTTTGCTGAATCTGAACTCTAGACTGTATTTACGAAGTGGACCGATGTTTGTTTGTGTTATTTTCAGAAATAAGTTTCAGATTATTTTCAGAAATTTTTCCACCTTTTGAACCAGAACTGCAACGTCAAGTATTCTCTTTAAATAACGCTGAAGAGAAAAAATATCCAGCAGGAAGATACTTTCTCTCCCCTCCTCTCTCCTCTCCTCCGTTCATCAGTTATCATATTTAATGGCCAATGTGTCTGTTTCTCATCCTCTCGTCGCTTGTTGCATCACTTCTTGCTGTGTAACCGGCATGTTTACTTTCAGGTCATCCTCCTGTCAACAAAGCATGTAAGTGTTCCTCCGGTGTGTGACGCTACTAACAGCAGAGCTCCACCTCCACCTTATTAACCCATCACACCACCACCACCCTCTGCTCCTAACTGGGATCACTGTTTACTTCTTCTGGTTTGTGCTGCTCAGGACGAGCGGGGTGGAGGGACTCTGAGGCAGGAAGCCGCCATTTTGGTTGCACCGGGTGCAGATCTCTACCCCGTATTTGTCAGATGATTCCTTTCGGCTCCTCAAGGCCGCTGTCACTCAAACTCCCTCACGTTTACAGGAGTGTGACGGGAGGAAGAAGAGAGATGTTGTAAAAGGCGTAACGGCTTCACTCCGCTGGCACCCGACTTAATGAAGAGTCTAGATACACGGCAGCTCCTTCAGCTGCGTCAGCCAATCACAGCTGCAGCCAATCACAGCTGCTGTGGGCGTCGGTTAGAATGCCGGTGGGAGATTACATCTGCTCGTGTTTACGCTTAAAGAGACGACCGTAATTAATATTTCATTCACACGTTCAGATGAGCCTCGTAAAGATTGTTGAGACTCGGTGAACTCTCTATTAATAAATTAAAATCATGTGACTATTAAAGGGTTAGTTCACCAACATCACACCAGACTCCTTCACCCTTTATCTGCCTGCTTCCAAAGGTCGAGTCCAAGGTCGCGTCCGGCTGCTCAATTCAGCAGCTCATTGGTAAAATAAATAAAAGAATTAAACGCGATTGAGGTTGGAAATAGCTGAGGGAGTGAGCCATCTCTCCTCCTCCTCTCTATCTCTGCTGAGAGTTGCACATGCTCAGTGCGGATCAGTGAGGGATGGTTAACGGATGAAGACCAAGCAAGCGTTTAAAACACAGTTGACTTTAGTCGATAATCTGAAGGACCAAGACTCTTTATTAAGTTATTTTTAGCATTTGGCCGTTTACAGGAAGTATTTCTGTGCTAATTCAAAGATACAGAAATAAAATGTGTATCTTTGAACCTAGTGACTCGTTGAGGGGTCGAGAGCTGCTTTTAGGTTGCAAGGCTGATGAAGACTTTTTGTTTTCATCAGCCTTGCAACCTAAAAGCAGCTCTCGACCCCTCAACGAGTCACTAAAGGAGCCGACGAATACGACAAGCGGCAATCAGCAACTGGAGAGAATCCGGCAGGGAGTTGAGTTCAAGTGCCGCTCTGAAGAGAAATTCATCGCAGCTTTTTAAAAACACAAAAACAGCCTGATTTCTCTTTGTTTGTGAAGTTTTGTGGGATTTTTCTTTCCCTCCTTTTCTGAGCGTTGTTGGGGAGACGTCCTCTCCTCTGGGAGTGGCGGCCATCTTGTTCTGGAACCGATGCTCGTTATGATGCCGCAAAAAGACATTTTAACCAGTTTAAATTCTCTCTCGTTAACTAAATCAGGAAATGAGACTCAAATAGAGAAAACCCTTTGACGAGCTGAACTAAATCCACACTCCTTGACTTTAAAAACCAAAGCGTGACTTATTAAAATGAGTTTATGAAAGACGAGCTTCCTCCGTCTCTGTAGATCTTATTTTACGCTCCACTTTGTAGAACGATGCAAATAATGTGTGTTTATGCTCCTGAACATCTGGCTCGCTTCATGTCCCTCTGATCCACTAACAGTAGGCCTCGCTGAACGTGGGTTCATTACTCAAACCTGATCTGGGATCAGCAGAGCGGGAGAAGAAAACTCACTGAACGGATCTTTAAATAAACTCATTGTGCCGACTGAGATTCTTTGTTCCATGTTTTTATTATTTTGCAGCCATATTCCCGATTGTTCGCCTGTGTTTTATCAGCTTTAGTTTAGAAGTGAAGCTGTTCTGTATTAATACACACTTCAAAAGTCTGATAATCACATATACATAATATATAATCCAACGCTGTGAGACAGCGCTCGTTAAATAACATAGTCCCGAAAAATTAAGTCATTTTACGTTAATTGGTTAAAGAAACCCAGATGAAATAAGTGAGCTTTAAAGGAGCTGGTCGATGGATTTTGTTTCCTTTGGACAGAATTTCCTCTTGTTTCCTGTCTTTACGCTAAACTAACTGGCTAACTGGTGACAGGCTTCAGTTTTTAATCACCATTGCAGCCTTAAATATTATTCAAAATTCTTTCTAAACGTGGATTTTTTTTAAACCGTGTAGGCAAAGAAACATTTAATAGACAAAGTACCAATAAAGAATACTTTATGATACCTCGTTTTATCACTTATTCCAAATATCTGACGTCCCTGAAACGCAGCACCAACATTGCAGGTTTTGATTGTCGACTGAACATTCCGCTGTCGTACTTAAAGGGTCCGTGAGCCGGTACACAGGGGGATGAACCGGAATGAGGTGAAGCTTGAACCATCCTTCCCTTTAACTCCCCGGCTGCACGTAAACATGGCCGCTGCCTCCTGCTGTCACCTGGGGGAAGACACCTGACGTTGTTGTTGTTGTTTTTTTCCTGCATCCAATGAGCAGCCCAGCAGAACCCGGCCCCGCCCATCCCGGCGCGGCAGTACGAGGTGGCGATGAACCGGCAGCAGCGCTATTTCCGCATCCCGTTCATCCGGCCGGGTGACCAGTACAAAGACCCCCAGAACAAGAAGAAGGGCTGGTGGTACGCTCACTTCGACGGGCCCTGGATCGCCCGGCAGATGGAGCTGCACCCGGATAAGCACCCCATCGTCCTGGTGGCAGGTCAGAGGAGGAGGAGGAGGGCGGTTTAGACAGTGTTCTTACGGTCATGGAAAACCTGGAAAAGTCATGGAATTTTAAAATGGTTATTTTCATGTCGTTCATTTACGCCGAGTTTAAAATAATTAATATGCTTTCAAAAGAAAGACACTCAAAATATAAGTAGGCATACATACATTATTTTTTTAATCAAAACTATTCTCTCTCATTCATTTGTGTCATTTAAGGTATGCTGTATGCTTTGGAATTCTCATTGTTAGTTTAAATACTACATTTTCTCACTTTTTCATGTATACACCGATATTTCGCAAAATGTTTGGGAATGGAAAAGTCATGGAAATTCATTGGTCAAAATGTGTATGAACCCTGTTTAGAGTGGAGGCAGGAAGGGAAGGTAGAAGAAGAAGTTGAGACTCTGACGCTCAACAAAAATAAAAGAAATCAAACGTTTATTAAAGCCGACCAATAGTGTCACTTTTGACTTGATTCATCACCATCATCGTCGTCTTCATCATAAAGGTCCCTCGCTGCCGGCTGCTCTCCAGACTGCGAGGCTGTTACTCTGTTCGGCAGTCGCCCTCTCTCGTGATTCATCGATCAGGATTTGTGAACTATTCCCACGAGAACGGCAGCTTTCAGCTTTCGTCAGAACAGGATTGAGATGAATGTGCAGCGCATTGATTTATGTTGTGACGCACTTCATGCCGAGAGCAAAGAGGGGTGAGGACGAGACGTTCCTAGGCGATAAGCCACGCCCCCTTTGTCGCGGCGCGATTTGTCTTTGTCGCGTTTGGTGTGAACACCCTTGTTTCACTCGCGCGAGTAAACTGAAGCGGTAAGCACGACACGACAAATCGTGTTGCGTTCGGTGTGAACACAGCATAACTACCTCGTATAACTGTTGGCTACACACACGTTGCTGCAACTTGTTATTGCCTCTACAGCTGCAGGAGTCGTACTGACTGAATGTGTTCAGGGAGGGAAATATTTGGTCTGCTGGAGTTCAGTCGTTCCACTTTATATTCAGGACAACAGAACATTGAATAATAATCCTGTTATACCGTCACAGCTGCCCACTGGCGTATCCGAGGTCCGTCCTATTTACTGGATCTTAGAACAACGTTTCCATCGCATTAAATCCTTTTGGGATGGGAATGATTGTTCCAAGTATTAGTCCAACCCTTGAGCTGGATAATGATTTTAATAATAGATTAATGAATTTATTCAAATGTATTTTTAAATGCCATACTAGTACATTCAAATGTCAAAGAATAATATAACATGTACAATTACATTAAACGGTCATAATTTAGTATGTCATTAACATTTATATTAAAAACATAGTGTAGTATGTCTTTTTAAAAATCTTATTTAAAAAAAAAACTCATAGTATAGTATGTCATAGAAATGTGATAACACTTTATAGTGTAAAATGTTATAAGTTTTTCATAGAAAGTCATGGTAATATATGTCATAGTTTTTTATAGAAAGTTATGGTATAATATGTCATAAAAGTTTTTCATAGAAAGTCATGGCTTCTCTCGGCGTTCCAGGGAAGGACGACATGGATATGTGCGAGCTGAGTCTGGAGGAGACGGGCCTGTCCCGGAAGAGGGGAGCGGAGATCCTCCCCCGGCAGTTCGAGGAGATCTGGGATCGCTGCGGCGGGACTCAGTACCTCCGCGGCGCCATCGAGAGCCGGCAGGCGCGGCCCACCTACGCCACGGCCATGCTGCAGAGCGCCTTCAAGTAGCCGGAGCCCCGGGGGGAGAGGCTTCTAGGGGGAGGGGCTTCTCACTGCAAACAAAGGGATGATTGCACCAGCTACCTAACACGGATGAGCAAACTGCACCGAGCAAACGGCGATTTCTCTCAGAGGCCCTTTTGTTTCTCCTCTGGTGGTGTTTTTCTTTCTTGCTGGCTTCTTTCGGGTTCCTGGGTCGGGGAGGGGGTTGCATTGAACCCTATGCAGAAAAATCCTACTAAATTATCACATCTGGTTCGTTTTCCCAAAGGAATTCTGATCCCTGTAACATGTTGTGCGAGTCTTAACTACGAGGCCTTACTGCTACTTTAATTAACAGGGTTTTAAATACCACAAGTAGGACTTTTTATTATTATTATTATTATTATTTGTTTTTGTTCAAAGCTGCCTCCCCAAACAAGAAAACTTAATTTCTCTGTAATTATGCATTCCTGATTCTTACACTTCAAGTGGCCGGTGTGTCTCTTCCATCGCGACCCGTCTGTTTACATCGTCTCCATGTGGTTCTGACGACAGTGAAGCTGTTGCACAAGGAGCCGCTACGCAGAATTAAGTCAAATATTTGCTAATGCTTTTTGCTATTTTACCTTTTGTCTTTCCAACCGAATGTAACTTGAGACCTCATTGATTTGTTGATGTCGTGATTCCTCTTTTCTTCTCGCCGCGTGATTTGATGTGCGACGCTGGTTCCTTTTGGCCGGAGCAGTAATTCAGCTCAGTGATTATTATTTTTTTGCGTTTTATTAATAGGCAAAAGTAGAAAATGTGAAATAATTATGCAACTCCTCGGGCGGGCTGTTTGAGACCAGATCAGTGCTGCAAACACAAAACAACGTCCCTCATAACATCTCTTCACATTTGATCTTTACACAAGGAAACCTAATTTGCCAATGCAGAGATTCCCAAGGCAGTTTCACGTCCTTCATTGTAATTAATCTTAAAAGAATCACTTGTTTACGATATAATTTGATCGCAGGAATGTTTCATTAACTCCGTGTTGAACTGGAACGGTGCAGCCGTCATCGACGTCTCAACTGGAATGTGAACGTTTATTTATGGAGAAGAGTTCCTGCTGTAGCAATAACTACGCTCAGTAGCTTCCTCTGACGGGTACGAGCTACGCTTAAAGACAATCTGCCGTGATGCTCCACCTCTAGTCGCACAGGTGGTTCCTGAGCTTTCTGTTCCTCTCCCCGCTCTCCTCTGCACAACGAAGACGTGTCTGAAGGCGTCAAAGATCTCGTCACTGAGCATGATCCGCTCGAGTGGCGTTAACGTGCAGGAAGCAGATCGATGACAAGTGACCCCGACACGGTCCGGATCAGAGACGGCTCGAAGACGCAGCTTGGATTCGGTTCTCTTTGGGTCAAAAGACGTCTGAAAAAGGACCAAAGAGACTCTGGACACTAAATAGATCAGTTCAGGTTCAGTTTTGTCACCTTCAAAGAATCCAGTTGGGTTTAAATGTGATCAGAACCCGGTTCCACGAGGTGACTTCCTGTCTGTTAATGTTTCTCTTCCTCTCATCACAATCGTTCCTCGGGAAGCTCGGGCCTTCGTTCACTGTCACTTTTCTAACGCTGATCTCTAACAGAATAAAAGCATTCCACGTATCACTCACCTCTCGGCTCCTTCTTTCAGCTCAGTACTTGAATAAATGACGAGGATGGGGTCTTATTGTTCAACACAGTTTGTATTTTCAACTATTGGTTGTGAGACTGAACATAAAAAATGACAATTTAACACTTAAATTTTGGTCTTTTTTCTTTTCTTCAAAAGCAATAAACATTTTGTAACTCTGTTTCTGTCTATTTACATGAAATATACAAGAGAATAATTACACATAATATTTGAGGGCTTTGCGATGACCTCATGTCACCTGTGATGACCTCATAAAGTCTACACAAACACGGAGTACAAAAAAACATTCCTGGGTGGATCGATGTCCAGCCGATCCTTGCTGAGTCGCCGC
Source organism: Myoxocephalus aenaeus (assembly GCA_038501785.1). Lineage (NCBI taxonomy): Eukaryota > Metazoa > Chordata > Actinopteri > Perciformes > Cottidae > Myoxocephalus > Myoxocephalus aenaeus. The sequence goes on from JBAMJR010000189.1 coordinate 5,533,586, forward strand.
ATGCCGCGCTCCTCTTCGTCGCCAGCGTGCGATGACGACGGTTCTCAAAGTGGCCTAAATGTCTTTGCATTGAGGGGGGGTTGTCCTGGAGGCTCTTCGGCACGCCGTCGGTTCTGATTCTTAACTCGAGTCCCGAGTTCCTGCTGCTGAGTTCTGTGTTTTTGAGTCTGTGAGGAACAAAGGTACAGTATTAAATATATATAATATAAAGATCAGTTTACTCGACATGAAACCAAAGATTTAGAACAGGAGTCCTCTGTTACAAATTGGAGACGACGAGTTAAGAAATCTTTAAAAGTTTGCTCCCTTTTTTTATTTGGTTCCGTTCCGTGAGGTTTCTGATGAGTGAAGACGAACTTGAGGTGCTTGTTCTACGTGAGGATGTGATCTCAGGCTGCAGGTTTCCTCTGCGTCATCAGATAATGACTTCACCTTGTTCAGCTCTACTTCAACGCCGCAGCCTCTCTTCTCTCAGCAGAACGCATGACTGCACATGTGGGATTTAACCGGAACAACCTCGCTACTGGCAAAGCAGCCTCACCTTTTGTAGTATTCTCAGGTGACATCCAATCCAATACATCTCCTTAACCGGCCAGGCCTGGGGGGGAGTAGCTGTCATTGTATCTATAAAAAGAGAAAAATGAAGGTGTGAAAGTGAAAGTGCAGCAACGGCAACTCTCCTCGTGCACCGAGACAAGACTCTCCGGGTCTTTGTGTCTAGAGAAGAGATTCCGAGGGAAGATACCGACGACCTGAACGCACCGCCGAATACAAGAGAGCTGAAGAGAGCAGAAACGTCCTCAGAGTTGGAAAAGAATGTATTCAGCAGATAAATTGGTGGAAAACACAGAATGTACATCAATAAAACAAGTAGAGCTCTACTTTGGGCAAATAGATTTCTGGTTGGGCAGGTGAAATAAAACACGTTAATGCGACTCCTTCTGGAGCCACAGCCTTTAGCCAGAGAGGTCTGGGGCTGATGGGACATGCTTTCATCAAAGGCAGCAAAAGAATACAAAAGTATATGTTTTTAATTTCCAGCCAGCTCATCATCAACTTCTTTCTCTCTTTCTAACCATCCATCCGTCAATCATGCATCCATCTGTCCGTCGATCTATCCATCCGGCCATCCATACATCTATCATTCGTCAATGATCCATTTGTCCATCCATATATCATCTATCTATCCATCCGGCCGGCCATACATCCATCCACCATCCGGCAATCATCCATCCATCCTTTTGTCCATCTATCCATCCATTCATACATTTATCCATCCGTCAATCATCCATCCATCCGTTTGTCCATCCATATACGTATATATTAGTGATGGCGAGATGAAGCTTCCTGAAGCATTGAAGCTTTCCATCCAATTGGTTCGCTCATGGGCCGAAGCTTCATGGGGCTTCATTTGCTCTACTGCGCCACCAAGTGGACATACATGTAAAACAGGCAGAGTGATCATAACGACACCATGACTTTGGTGTGTGAAGCTTTGAATTTAATAAATTATGTTTGTGACGCCAATACATCAGTTATTAACTTATTAATATTGTGTCTATCTTTATAATATAATGGCGGGGTCAAAATCAAACGTGGAAACAAATTGGGAAGAGTGTTGTGATGTGACTGTGGGTCAGTGGTTAGATTACCCGTCTTTCAGTCAGAAGATCGGTGTTTCGAGCCTCGGCTCCGCTACTCCATGTTGATGTGTCTAATTTTTTTTGTTTTAAATAAGAACTTTTCCACAGTGCTGGGCTTTTTGAGACTGTTTTGCCTGCTTTATAAAATACCCTTTCACAGGCACAGATGAAGCTGGGTACAGGGAGGAAGGGGGAAATCCATTGAGTTTCGCTGCCCCTTATATTTCAAATCGCACGGCAAACCCACGAACCATTTTCTGAATCAGTCACGTGGTACGGCCGGCTCGTGAATCTTCGAACGTCACCACATACGTCATCGACACAAGCCTCGATACTCGCTTCACCAAAATCTACCTGGATTACTCGACACGCGCATCGAAGCCTCGACACGAAAGGACACATCACTAGTATATATCTATCCAGCCATCCATCCATCCATCAATCATCCATCCATCCGTTTGTCCGACCATCCATCCGTCCATCTATCCATCATCCATCAATCATTCGCCAATCATCCATCCATCAATAAGAACACCTACTGTCCTCCACCAATAGGAAATCCAGAGAGGGAGAGACATCACAGTCCCGCCCACAATTTTAATTGACAAATTAAAAGCTAACAGGAAGCGCCAGCACTAGTTGTTCATATAATATACAAATAAACCAAACCAAAGTAATTACTGTCCCCTTACACCTGAAACCAGAGTGTTATATGACATATAAACATGGTTTTTAAATTTTGGTCTTTTATAAGCTGACAGACTCACAAACATGCCCCTCTGCCTTCTGAACGGGAGAAACGCGGCAGGTGTTTGCAGCAAATATAACGATGCGTGCCACCTTTAACACCTGCTGGTGCATCAAAACACACCTGGTAGGTAAGTGAGAAACTTCACCAGGGGCCGGTATTTCAAAATGATCCCACAGGATTAATCCTCCTGGATTGGATTAAATCCTGATCAGATCCCAAAAGCTGGTATTTCAAAGCAAATCTGATCCTGAAGATTCAGATTCAGATTTGGGAATCCAATCCTGCCTTTGATCCGGATAAAAAACTTCTGTTGAGTATTTCAAAACTTTAGTGGGAAATCAGGATCAGTTTGATCCTAAAAATCTGGATTACCCTGATCCCACCTCAGAGGTGGATTTGAGGGAGATTGCATGTAAAGGTTTGAACAGCCTAAGTGTAACTGCTCCCAAAGTTCCTTGTTTGATAAGGATATAGCTACGCTTCACTGCTGTTTGATCAATGTTTATTTTCTTTGCACGTTCCTTTCTTTTTCAGTCAAATGTATTTATTAACATGCATTCAGCACACACACTTAATTTTCATAGCCAAAGCTCAAAAGGTTATGCCATTTGGAGCAGGTCTGTGTTAACTGGCTGTCTTCTATTTCCACAAACATCTGTAAAGAAAAACAAATATTAAGGTTTTAGGGCTGTCCCTTTTGTTGACAACTGTTTCCTAGAAAGATATGTACAACACATTTTAAAATCTACACACAATGCCTTGCAAGTAAATGCATTAAAATGTGGCCTGTGTACCGCGACATACAGACGCTAGCCTATTTACTAACTTCTTAGCTCCTTAACACAGAAGTCAATGGAGCAGCGTTAGCTCGCATTAGCGCGAACTCGGCTTTATTTGACTTCGCCGAGCTCTCCTTTCAACTTTGTGCTGATTTACGTAATTTGTTAACTCAATATAATGATTGCCTTTCATCTAGTCTTAGGACACATCAACACTGACCAAGATTATACTAACATTTTGAGACAATAGTTGTGCCAGCTTCTCCTTTTTTCTGTAAAATGTTCGCTCCATTTCCTGTTTCCTGTCTGTGATCCAGGGGGCGGGACGGATTTGGACATCCCAATCTGCCGGTATGAGGATCACTCTGATCCAATCCGGCAAAGTTTTGAAATACCGGGATAGATCAGGTTGATCCGTGGCTGAGGACAGGGGGATTTGGTTATCCGGATCATTCTGATCTGGATTACAAATTTTGAAATACCGGCCCCTGGAGTACGAGGGCTGAGCGGAGAGCGAGGTGCAGGACAAAACCTCAACAATTGTTGAAGTTGTTAAACATAAAGGTTTTACGTGGGAGTCTTTTGATGAACGAACCTCTAACTCACTCCACAGATTTATGTCAATGGAGAGCTTTTTACCGCACGTCCTTTCTTTGACAATTAAAGAAAAAGAAAAACATTGTGGATTCTGAATATTAATACTAAATATAGTCAATAAATAATATTTTATTGCATGTTAACTCTATAAACTTCCCAGCAGTATATAAAGTGAGCTCCATCTTTACCACATGAATGGACCAATAGTTGTATATAACATATTGAACCATTTTACTTTTGGTACCAAAAGTACATTTTGAATGCTTCTTGTACATATAGTATTTGTACAGTGTAGTATTATTCCTTTTACTGTAGTAAAATATTTCAGTACTTTGTTCATGATATTGTAGTTCTCCTCTGATGTTGTAGTTATCCTCTGATATTGTAGTTCTCTGATATTGTAGTTCTCTGATATTGTGGTTCTCCTCTGACATTGTAGTTCTCCTCTGATGTTGTAGTTCTCCTCTGATGTTGTTGTTCTCTGATATTGTAGTTCTCCTCTGTAGTTTCATCTCATTGCTGACCAAAGGCAGGAAGATCCAGAAAAAAGAAAAAAAAACTCCCCCGTCACAGAGAGCAACAGGTCTGATAAGTCAAAGTCAAAGTCAGTTTTGTTGTCAATTTTCCATTTGTGCAAATATACAGAAGATTGAAAGTACGTTTCTCTTCTGTCCGACATAAAGTGAATTGTGATAATAATAATAATAATAATAATAATAATTGCAAAACAGTTAAAGTTTAAAAAAGAACAACATATAAACAACATAAATTAGGAAACTATAAAAACAATAAAAGACTATAAGTCTGTATTGTAGCAGCAGTCAGACATGAGTCTAAAAGAGGACGCAGTGGGAGGGTGGGGAGAAAGTTCAGCTTCCTGACGGCCTGGTGGATGAAGCTGTTTAACAGTCTGGTGGTGCGAGCACGGAGGCTCCGGCATCTCCTACCAGAGGGCAGGAGGCTGATGAGACCGTGTGAGGGGTGGCAGGAGTCGCTCACAATCATGGTCACTTTGTGGGTGAGGCGGGATGAAAATAATAAGAATGTGACCTAAAAATCCCTCCGCAGAGATTCAGCGGATGGGAAATGACCGTTTCAATAGAAGGCTGTGTGAGGGCTGCAGTCTAACAGGGATGAAATTACATTTTCCGGCAGCAGAGAGGCAGCAACTGTGAAACGGCAGTTAATACACAGAAACTCTCTTTATCTGATCAAAATCAATTTACGGCTGATTTACAGTAGTGAGAGCTGGAGAAAGTACAAGTACAAGTACAAGTACACCACACCTCATATCACTCTGGACCAGATTGTGTGTCTGCTGAACTCAGAACACGTTCAGAGGGAACACAGAGTCAACGAGTCCCACGGAAACTATTTGACTGTTTATTTATTTATATATTTACCAGGTACAGAGCACAATAATCAACAATTCAGTTTCTGTCTCAAAGTAAATGTACCAGAGTTTAGCTGCAGAGCTTTACCTTCATCCGTGTACAATATGATCAGTCCAACTCAACAGCAAACTCTAAAGTACAACACAATACTATACAGTACTATAAAATACATAAAACAATAGGATTATGTAACGGCAGAGCCAGAGATGAGGTTGTGTGATTACTCGTGATCGTTTAAAGGTCAGATAATAATGCTTTCTCTGAACTCACGCGTATGAAAAGTGTTTTAAACTAAAAAGGGCAACACTATATTTAACTATAGTGAACTATATTGAATTGTATTGAACTATATTAATCTATAGTGAAATATATTGAACTATAGTTCCCTATAGGTCAATATACTATATAACTATATTATATTAAACTATACTGAACTATATTATATTAAACTATACAGAACAACACTGAACTATACTTAACTATACTGAACTATATTATATTAAACTATAGTGAACTATAATGAACTATATTATATTAAACTATATTATAATACGGGTAGATCAAATCAAGCATTCTGATTGGTTGCGAGTGAGTCACGGGGTGTACTTTATTCAGCCATAAAGTACTGTACAGCCTGTTTACATTTAGAGCGTTCCATATCAGTGCGCACTTAAAATAACAGGTAGATTTAAATTGCGCGACTGTTAGTTGTCATTTCAAGCTTGACAGTTGCCAAACATGTTTCGTGTAAACTTTGATATTTTGGGGAGAATGACTTTTGATGAGAATGTCAGTGGTGAATAATGTATTTGTGGTCCCTGTTCCTGCTGTACAGTCAAACATTGATACGGCTCACCATCAGGAGAGCAGAGCAGATAACGCTCTGAGAGCAGACTAGTTAGCGGGGAGCGAGTGCATAAAACCGGAAACTAAGATGAGGAATGAAAAGGGTTTGATCACAAAATCGTGATAATTTCCAGTGAGAGATAATTACGTTGGTAATTTCCGAGGCAAGTTCTCTCAACATCATGGAGGAGAAAAATGACGGAGAAAAGACGGACAGAAGCAGCGAGAGCACTTCTTACATCGGTGGCTGAGTGTCCTCCTCCACCCTGCTTTTAACCGGCCTGGTCAGTAAATCACAGATTTACTGACCAGGCAGTCAGTTTCAAAGTCCTGTATGTGCGTCCCGTATCCGCCATACACATAGGGGACTATTTTCTCTGTCGCTGAAATGCGATACACAACGTTTGGTGGCTACAACTATTTTGTGCTGAAAGGGAGCTTACTATTTCTATTTATAAAGTCGCAGGTAATCGTATTATAAAAGCAATAAGGTACTCGAGGCAGTATTGTGTCTACAATAATGTACAGTTCAAGGGTTTGCCGGCCCTCTGCTGCGCATCGGGCCTAACAACACCCTTGAACAGTACATTATTGATGATATAATACTGCCTCAAGTACCTTATTGCTTAATTAAACTATAGTGAACTATATTATATTAAACTATAGTGAACTATAGTGAACTATAGTGAGAGCTAATTGGCGTTTTCAGTGTCTGTTACCTGCACACGGCTCCGTGTCCAGGCACGATGTGGCAGTCGCCCCCTTGGCAGTAGTCGGGCTGCAGGTCACACCGGCTCCGGCAGGGCAGGCCGTCCACCGACAGGAAGCCCGGCTCGCACACACAGCGGGCCTCCTTCAACCGGCCGCTCGCCACGCAGCGGGAAAACTCATCGCACGCCAGGAACTTGCAGGCGTCGGCCTGATCGGCTGCGAGGAGGAGGAGGAGGAGGAGGAGGAGGATTAGTATTCATGGGCCACCTCCTCTCTCTATGAGGGGCTGAGGAGTTTGATTTTAATGAGACGCTCAGCTTCTGGTCAGCACTGAAATAAGAAAGATTTAGCCTCAGGCCGCCACCGACTTCCAGGACTAAACATCAGCTCCACTCCGGGGAAATTATGAAATTATGGTTTATATATATATATATATATATATTCATATTCTTTCTTTTTTTAACGTACTGCCCCTTTGCACCAATACTTGAAATAAATAAACAAACACATCTTTGGCTTCACTGTGGTAATATTACACTCGTATGAAGCATGAGGCCGTAGTATCACAGTACTGAGTGTATTCTACCGGCTGATTATACGACAGGATTTCTCCTCTCCTCTGCTAGTATTGCTTCCCTGTAACGGTTCCAATCCCACTGAGCATTGGGGGATTCAACCTAATTACTGAGTCGGCTTCAATGTGTTTGTGATCTCTGCTCTCGGCCTGCAGCTCCTCTGTGGAGATTAACGCCACACAAAGATTATAAAGTGTGAGGAGCAACAACAGGAAGCTATTAATAAGAGACGCTGGTTTCTGTGTCATCACACATGTCAAATAAATCACTAGAATTAAGCTGTGAAATGAAGGAGGGACTCAAAGGGGGCGGGGCTTGTTCGTCCTAAATATAAGAAACATAATCCCTTTAGATGGGCTTCACTTTAATTTGAAGTTATAAAAGTACAACTGTATGCAAAGAGGATTACGAGAGATCAAACTGCATCTTAGATTTTAACATTTTACTAATTAGAGAAAGCGAATATTTAAAAAGAGATGTAACATTATTTATGTAATATAGTGATAACGTTTTTAATGATTTTTGTATAATTAACTTTTATATATATATATATATATATATATATATATATATATATATATATATATATTACACAGGACTTTAATATATTATATATGTATTACACCGAACTTTTATATATTACATATATTACACAGGACATATATATATATATATATATATATATATATATATATATATATAAATTACACAGGACTTTTAGATATTATATATATAGCAGGACTTTTATATATTACATATATTACACAGGACTTTTATATATTATATGTATATTACACAGGACTTTCTTATATTATATATGTATTACACCGGACTTTTATATATTATATATATTACACAGGACTTTTATATATTATATATATATTACACAGGACCTTTATATATTATATATATTACACAGGACATTCATATATTATATATATTATACAGAAATGTTATATATATATATATATATATATATATTACACAGGACGTGTATATATTACAAAACCCCAGAGAGCGAAGGCCCTGAAGCTGCCTTGAGGTCCAGGGGGTCCCAGAGGTTCTTGTCCAGGTGTCACTCACCTGGCTCTACGTCCAGGGATCGGGTGTCGATCTGGATGTGCAGGTTCCTGGAGGCGGCAGAGCAGAACTCCTCCAGGACGCAGTGGACGGCCTCGGTGATGTTGTACGGCACCGACTTGGCGAACTTCACTTTACTGTTGACGACCACGCTGCCCTTCCTGAAGTTCAGGATCTCCAGGTTCTTGAAGCCTGTCAGGTTGGCCTGCAGGTACGGCAGCAGCTGGAGGGAGCAGAGCAGAGCCTCACTGCCATGTTGCTTTATCCTGAACGCGTCTGAGGCCGTGAAGCAGGCCGAGTGGCCTCAGAGGGAAGACGCCGGCCGACATCTGATATTAATCTGATATTAATGACCAAGTGCTTGGTTGCATCCATCAAGTCGTCTCATCTTAAACACAAGGAGCAGCAGAAGTCATTCACACGAGGAAGACATGAGGGGAAATGATAGATGCCCTGCAAAAACTAAACCCGCTGCATTGAGAAAAAACTAAAATGATTTAATGCAGTTTTGGGGCGATTTGATTGTTTCATCATAAATCTTCATCTCTTCTGTCTAAACCGTCTGAAAACACCAAGCCAGAAATCTAGGTGTAGTTATGGATTCAGACCTCAACCTGAACAGCCATATCAAGACAATTACAAAATCAGCCTACTATCACCTGAAGAATATATCAAAGGTTAGAGGACTTATGTCTCAACAGGATTTGGAGAAACTTGTCCATGCATTTATCTTCAGTAGACTTGACTACTGTAACGGTGTGTTCACAGGCCTCTGTAAAAGGTCAATCAGAAAGCTGCAGCTGATTCAGAACACTGCAGCTCGAGTCCTCACTAAGACCAGGAAAGTGGATCACATCACACCAGTTCTGAGGTCTTTGCACTGGCTTCCTGTCAAACAAAGACTTGACTTTAAAATCCTGCTGCTGGTTTATAAAGCACTGAATGGTTTAGGGCCTAAGTATGTTTGTGATCTGCTGCTGTGACCATCCCGGCCCCTCAGGTCGTCTGGGACTGGTCTACTTTCTGTTCCAAGAGTCAGAACTAAACATGAAGAAGCGTTCAGCTTTTCTGCTCCACACGTCTGGAACAAGGTTCCTGAAAGCTGCAGGTCTGCTGAGACCCTCAGCTCCTTTAAATCCAGATTGAAGACTTTTCTGTTTGCTGTTGCCTTTAATTGATCCAGATTCAATTGCTGCATCTCACTACTGCATTTTATTTCTTAAACTGCACTGCAACTTTTATTCAATTTTTATTTTGTATTTATCTTCTGGACTGTTTTAATGTTTTCTTAACTTAATCCTGTTTTCTCTGCATTATGTTTTGATGCTTTTAATGCTTTTATGTGAAGCACTTTGAATCGCCTTGTTGTTGAAATGTGTTATACAAATAAACTTGCCTTGCCTTGTTTTACACCATAAATAAAAACACCTGTTTTACACCATAAATAAAAACACTGAATGTGTGGCGTTCAGGAATCCTGGGTTAAACCGGTACTCAGGAGTCGTTTAACAATTTAATTCAAACACAAATTTGTTTGTCAAACTTCACCAAAAGTGAAACTGGACTCGAACTTTCGGGCTCATACACATAACTGTATATCTTCCATTGTTTTTTATACTTTGTTTGATTTTATTGTTTGATTTTAGTATAATATAACATATTTTGGAAGGGGGCTATAACTGCATTTCATTGTGTATTAAATAAAAACAATTAAGTTTAGAGATGGAGTCACCAGAGGATCCACGGTACGATGTCATTGGGATATGCTGAGTTTTATGTTGTATTAAAATGCTCTGGCTGACACAATGACCTCTTACCACAGAAGAAGAAAACGCAGTAACAATAGAAACAATACAGCTTGTGGTCCACATGAAGAGTCTTTGGGGAAGCCGGCCTGAACACCATCATCATCATCATCATCATCATCATCATCTCCATCTCCATCATCATCTTTTTAAAGAATGGCTCATCTACTTACAGAAGGATCTATTTCATCTTAATTGTCCCCCATCTGCACTTTGAGTTGTTTAACTGTCGACAAAATCAGCTGCGAGACCAGAGACCTGAGACCGGAGACCGGAGACCAGAGACCGGAGAACAGAGACCAGGGACTTGTCTTTACTGGGATCCACATAGTAGTAGTATAGTAGTAGTAGCAGTGGCGGGCCGTGCGTTTCCGAGCTAGGCCTTCAGTATCAGACCTCAGGGGCGGACTGGGGGAAAAAAGTGTCCCGGGAGTTACTGTCTGTGGCGGCGGGGTGTGTGTGTGTGTCTCTCTCCCCGTTAAAACAGGAGTAGCGTCTGTGTTGCATGTGTTGCCTGTGTTTAATGTGTTGCCTCTGTTGCAAGTGTTGCCTGTGTTTCATGTGTTGCCTGTGTTGCATGTGTTGCCTGTGTTGCATGTGTTGCCTCTGTTGCATGTGTTGCCTGTGTTTCATGTGTTGCCTGTGTTGCATGTGTTGCCTGTGTTTCATGTGTTGCCTGTGTTTCATGTGTTGCCTCTGTTGCATGTGTTGCCTGTGTTTCATGTGTTGCCTGTGTTGCATGTGTTGCCTGTGTTTCATGTGTTGCCTGTGTTGCATGTGTTGCCTGTGTTTCATGTGTTGCCTGTGTTTAATGTGTTGCCTCTGTTGCATGTGTTGCCTGTGTTTCATGTGTTGCCTGTGTTGCATGTGTTGCCTGTGTTTCATGTGTTGCATGTGTTTCATGTGTTGCCTCTGTTGCATGTGTTGCCTGTGTTGCCTGTGTTGCATGTGTTGCCTGTGTTTCATGTGCTGCCTGTGTTGCCCTCGTTGTCCAAGTTGCTCTCTGCTAGTTTACGTTAGCGTGGTTGCGTCTCTTGTCCCACAGCCGCAGTTGGTTTTAAACAGACATCAAAGACACCAGCATGTTGCTGTTGGCGGGCGGCCATGACGGTCTTCATGCCTACGTGATGAAGAGGAGATGAAGAGGAGGACAGATTAAAAGGAAACAGGTACGACTGGTTTGGATCCAAATAAACAACCACAGGTCAGCTGATGTTTCTCAGCCACTATTAATGGATGGATGGTAATGAAATATGCTTCATCCTGTGAATCCTTCATGTTCCCCAGAGGATTCCTTCATGTTCCCCAGAGGATGCACTGTGAATCCTTCATGTTCCCCAGAGGATGAACTCTGAATCCTTCATGTTCCCCAGAGGATGCACTGTGAATCCTTCATGTTCCCCAGAGGATGAACTGTGAATCCTTCATGTTCCCCAGTGAATGCACTACAACTCATTTGAAAGCCTTGTTCTTAGTCGACTGTGGCTCAGTGGTGAGCAGGGTCGTCCTTCAATCAGAGGATCGGTGGCTCAATCCCCGGCTCTGCTAGCCCGTGTCGATGTGTCCTTGAGCAAGACCCTTAACCCTAAATTGCTCCGGTAGCTGCGCCTACGGTGTATGAATAGTTGATATTCCTGATGTGGCACCTTGCATGGTAGCTCCTCTCATCAGTGTGTGAATGATGTAGTGTTAAAGCACTTTGAGTGGTCGGAAGACTAGAAATGCGCGGTACAGGTCCATTTAGTCTTTCACATCCAACCTGGAAAACTGTACAGCCAATTCTGTTTGTTGTAGTGTACTGGGCACCTGGTCCGTCTTCAGAATTTATATCTGAGTTTTCGTCAAGTTTGGTCCTTAAGACTGATAAGGTTATTATTGTAGGTGATTTTAATATTCATGTGGATGTCGGCAATGATAGCCTTAGGGCTGCATTTATCTCATTGTTGGATTTGATTGGCTTCTGTCAGAGAGTACAGGAACCGACTCACTGCTTTAACCACACCCTCGACCTTGTTCTTACATATGGTATTGACGTGGAGCATTTAAAAGTGTTTCGACAGAACACTCTTTTATCAGACCATTGCCTTATAACTTTTGAGTTTATACTACCGGATTGTACAGCATTAGGCAAGAGTTTTTACACCAGATGTCTAACTGACAGTGCTGTTGCTAGATTTAAGGAAGCGATTCCTTCTGTATTTGATTCATTACCGTGTCTCAATATAACAGAGGACTCATGTGCTAACTTTAGTCCCTCCCAGATTGATCAGTTTGTCGATGGTGCTACAGGCTCACTGAGAGTGACACTGGACTCGATAGCCCCTCTAAAAAAGAGGATCATTAAGCAAAGGAGGCTCGCTCCATGGTATAACCCTCAGACCCGCATATTGAAGCAAGCATCATGGAATAAATAAATGGGGATCGACCTGTAAGGTAGCCGGGGGGGATCGACCCGGCTACCTTACAGTTACATTGCATATTTGACGCGTGACCAGATTACATGCACAGATAGGTCGACGCGGGGTGAAATATTTCAACTCCGGTGAAAAAAATTGCGTGACCGCAAAGTTGCTTTGAGAAGCTCCGCCCACAGCTGCTGAAGTAGCGCTGGAAGCGGCCGTTATTCAGACGGATAATATTATGAACCCAGAGACGTATGTGGAATTTACACAACAAGTATAAAGCAGAACTAGTGGTTATTTCCATTGTGGATGGCAGAAACGGCAACTGCTTTACGGAGATAAGCCAGACGCAGTTCCTGGAGGAGTCGGTGAAATTCACCGAGCTGTGTGTGGCTACGGATGGTGTTACGAACCCAAACACGAGGGTGTTTGACGTTCCGACGTTTTGGGGACTTCCACAACAAGTATAAAGCAGAACTGGTGGTTATTTATTCCATGGTCGTTAGCGGAAATGATAGCTCTTTTTATGGCGATAAGCAACGGAGAAAGCCACGCCCCCCTTTGACATATTCGCGCCGCCTTTGGTGTAAACACAGCTTTTATTGTTGAGTGAGTAAACTGGCGCGGTAAACGCGACGCGAATTAAGTCAATAAAATACATAAAATATTTTTTGTAGACGATAATATCTTGGGAGGGTCCTACAATAATAATAATAATAACACATGTATTTTAAATGCAACCCTTTATTGGCACACATTCTAAGAAAGATAACATTACGAGATTAAAGGGATTTATGGATATTCATCACAAAACACTATATTTAAGTACATTATTCAAATATTATATTTAAATGATATGAGCTTCCAGTTAAATGCTAATATGTTGATGTTTTATTGGTCTAATGTTCACTTCCTCTGTTAGCATGCTAATGTTAGCTGATCAGCAGCAAAAGCTGATGGGAATATTTGGTTTGGCAGGTATTTGTTCAAAAACCAAAACATTGGCCGACCATGACAAACAAAAAGTTTAAGGGGTCAAAACAGCTATTACAATTATGAGGGGACTGAAAAATAATTATATAAATAAATGTTTTCATCATTTTTAATTGTGTGATTTAAATTTTAAAATGGAAAATTCAGTTCAGGGGGAGTTTTCTTCAAGGAATCGCTCTGAGAAGCCAAAAGAGCGTCTAAATGAAGCGGCTGCCTGCTGACAGAATGGATTCACTCACTTGTTTAGGGAGGAGTGATAATCAGAGCTACATTCACACAAGAGCGACAGGAAAACAGACGGTAAAAAAGGAGAGTTTGAGCATCCCACTGAGGTTTTACGCTGATTAAAAGTTATTTCTTTAGACACTATTTGATCTAAAATGTGGGTAGTTGTGAAATAAAACCATTTCTGTCTTTAGAACTAAACAAACCCATTATATTGATCAATTCATGAGAGGTGGAATAGGTTTTCTGTGGTCTGTTGAAGCAGTATGCACAAATAATTAATGCCCCAGGACTCCCAGCAGTCTGTCATCTCCCATTTATGACCAGTTGCATCAACTCTCTGCATCATTAACTCAGCCGTATTGTTTGTAGTAAAATGAGGGCTGTGATGTAGCTGCTGGAGCTGCAGTTCTTACGGAGATCTTCTGGAAAACTCTTTCAGAATGAAGACAAAGATGCAAATGAACAAGGCCGAGTCGTAAGGAAATCAACATGGAGACGTCTCAAGGTCAGAAGCTTAAAGCTGCTGGAAGTTATGTTCTTCAATGTCACAAGGCCATTGTAGGTAAGAACTAAAACATATTGACGTTGTGTTTCTTTGTCTAGGAACCACATCGCTTCACTTTGTAACCTCAACCTCATGAATGACCTCATTAAATTATACCGAGCAGTTGGATTGAGCAATAAGGACTTTAGTTAAGCAATAAGGTACGAGAGGCAGTACTGTGTCGTGCAATAATGTACTGTTCAAGGGAGTTGTTAGGCCTGACGCGCAGCGGAGGGCCGGCAAACCCTTGAACTGTACATTATTGTAGACACAGTACTGCCTCGAGTACCTTATTGCTTTTATAATACGGGTAACTGCGACTTTATAAATAGTAATAGTAAGCTGCCTTTCAGCACAAAATAATTGTAGACGGCAAAACGTTGTGTATCGCATTTCAGCGACAGAGAACGCACATACGGGACTATAAAACTGACGGCCTGGTCAGTAAATCACAGATTTACTGACCAGGCCGGTTGAAAGCAGGGTGGAGGATGACACTCAGCCACCGATGTAAAGAAGTGCTCTCGCTGCTTCTGTCCGTCTTTTCTCCGTCATTTTTCTCCTCCATGATGTTGAGAGAACTTGCCTCGCGTCGGGAAATTACCGACGTAATTATCTCTCACTGGAAATTATCACGATTTTGTGATCAAACCCTTTTCATTCCTCATCTTTAGGTTAGGGAGGAAGTGACGTGTGTGTTGTCGTTCGTTATGCTAGTGTGGGGGATGCTAAGTGAGCTTGTTAGCTGTTCCGTTTGAGCTACTGTTAGCGAAGAGCCCCGTTGCAATACTGTGAACACTCAAGCAATAAACCTGCAAGTTAAGGAAACCAACGTCTGCGAGTCGTTACTGCGGACGTTACAATATCAAAGTTTACACAAAACATGTTTGGTAACTGTCAACTTGAAATGACAACTAAACCAATCAGAATGCTTGATTTGATCTACCCGTATTATAATGGACTTTAGTGAATTTAGTGAACTTTAGTTCAGAAGAAAACAACATGATGATTTGAGTTTGGCTCAATGAATTGGTAAATGTACCACTTCAATCTTGGATAATATTCTCAATTACATTTTTTTTTTACTTAAAATGGCCACCGTAATGTACTGAGGTTAGAAGATCCCTGGTTGGTATGTTTATAAGAGATTTCATCACAGATGACTGAGAGCTTGTCAGAGAAGGTGACACAGCGGCTTTAAATAGATCTCAGTTTTATATTTATATCTACCAGATGGGAAGAGTAAATTCAGTTTATAGAGCTTGTGTGTTAAAAACACTAAGAACCTGAAAGTAAAAAAATGAAAATAAAAGACGTCGTCGCCACTACTCCGGGTTAAAGCGGAACTAATTTAAAGGTTTGATTGTCTTAATTTTCCACTCACCACGTCAAGGAAGGTGTTCTCCAGCGATCTGTACTCTGAAGACGTCTTGTTGAAGAGGTCCTCGGAGAAGTCCATGTTGGTGACGCGCAGGCTGAAGAACACCACCAGCTCCCGGCCGTGGCTGGCCGTGGTCATGGAGGGCGTGGTCAGGTAGCTCACTGGAGGCGTGGTGAAGTATCTCACTGGTGGTGGGGCCGTGACGTCCACGGCGGCGCGTTCCTCACCTGCGGTTAGGAAGCCACTCCCCTCGGCCAGCAGCCGGTTTGCGTCCGTTGGTGCCACGTTGGTTTGATCCAGCTCCACCGTCAGGTCCCGAACCGCCTCGTCAATGACGTCTTCGGTAGCTGCCGGTGCGGCGGTTTGGCTTTCGCCTCCTTTCGGCACCACCGCCTCCAAGTCTTCATCAATAACGACGACAGCCGGCTCCAACTCTGCCTCTGGCTCTATGCCGTCGTCCTCTGAAGACTCGGGAGTCGACTGCTCCGCTATCTCAAAGAGTCCAGCGTCTATAGTCGGGCTGGGTGCGGACGCTTCAGACGCGACCATAGCGGTTGCCGGAGGTGTAGGGAAGGTGGCTGAAGCCGGCGCTGCCGTTACAGCAACGTCTGTTTCTGGGGATGATTTGCTTTGTCGCGTCTCCTCCGACAAGTCTTCTGTGCCTTCAGGGCCCTCAGACGTGTCGGGGTCGTCTGGATCTGTCACCTCTTTGAATCGTAAAAAAAAAAAAAGAATGAATTATGTCACGAGTGGTCCCAGAGGATTTCTACAAATTAGACAAATGTCCCTGCCGAGTGAATTATACATAATACATTCAAAATCGTTTCATGTTGCATTTTCAGGTTGAATCTCCACTTTTACATTGAGATAACAACTTAGATGCAGTGGTGTATAAAGTACCCAATAGCCGTACTTGAGTAAAAGTAAAGATACCTTACTGGAAAATTACTCCAGTAAAAGTAAAAGTCACCTAATAAAATACTACTTGAGTAAAAGTCTTAAAGTATCTGATATTTTCTGTACTTAAGTATCAAAAGTATTTTTCTGATATAAAATGTACTTAACTATTGAAAGTAAAAGTACAAGTACATGCTTTTAATAAAAAAGCAAAGGGTCAGAATTTTGAGAATTATGAAGTTTATTCTTTTAAGTGCTGTGGCCACCGTGACCAAGGACAAGGAGTTGTGTTGAAAATAACTGGGTTGGCTGTGATCCATCCATATATATTATGTTCAACATAATATATTGTACCTAAGTATACTCTTGCATCTACTATGAACTTATCATCATAATTCTCCAAAAAGCAATATGACACTAAGGAGTTGTAACAGTGTGATAAGTATGCTGATTCCGCCCGGTACCGGGTCGTGGGTCCCTTGGTACCGGGTCGTGGATCCCTTGGTACCGGGTCGTGGGGCCCTTGGTACCGGGCCGCACAGAAAGAATGAATGAAAAATTAAAATAAAATTAAAAAAATAAAGGCCGGAACGATGTTTTATTGTGAAAAAAGACCGCATACATCCGTCTGTGGTAACCTCTTGACACATGTCAAGAGGTTCCGTTACTCTAAAAATGAAACTTAAAAGTCTGTTTAACTTTGCCGGTGTTCTGGATTAAAACCAAGGCAGAGTATCCTGAGATCGCCAAAAAAGCACGAAAACCTGCTTCCATTCCAACATCCTGTCTTTGTGCAGCGGGTTATAAGTTAAGCAGTAGACTGGACTAAAGGTTTAGTTAGCAGTAGAGTCAGTAGACTGGACATAACGAACACACGTCAGATGTCGTTGTCTCCCGTCTCTCCGAGGTCGGACCCGGTCCGTGAAAATATTGTCTTCACGTAACCGGTCTGTGGCGCATAAAGGTTTGAGAGTGCTGGACGAGAGGATGTAGACGGCAAATGCATAATATTGTGATTCGCAAAACCTGCTTGGTGGAGTCTGTGTTCTGTGTTTTTTCTTTCTAAAGATAGATTTGATTTTGTAGCGAGTAACGAAGGTTTCAGGGGAAATGTATCGGAGTAAAAGTACCAGTTTTCTTTGCAAAATGTAGTGAAGTAAAAGTAAAAGTAAACAGAAATATAAATAGTAAAGTAGAGTACAGATATCCCAAAAAACTACTTAAGTACAGTAACGAAGTATTTATACTTCGTTACTATACACCACTGCTTAGATGTTATTCCTTAGTATTTGTCTGATACTCATAAACGGATCTCTTACATTGGTACATTGTACCACGATGTATTTAATACTGAAAGTAATGGAGAAGCAAACATCAAGCAGGCGAGAAACCCAAAGAATATAATATTTACATGGTAACAGGCTATTTAATTATCTCCTTAGATGTCAGTGCTCAACTCTATTCACAAAGCTCACTGCCTTTAATCACATTATATTTCATGTTCCTCACCTACGATATCAGAGGTTGATTCAAACTGTGGATCACTCTTTGAAGTTGGCGTTGGTGTGATGGCACCAGTGCTAGTCTCTACTTGTGTGGCCACGCTGTCAACATCCTCCTCCGTGGGAAAGTCATCGATGATGGGATATTCGGGGTCAGGCTCACCTCCACCTTCTTCTGAGGGTGGGATGTCGATCGGTACAAAGTTATCTTCCTCATGTGGTCGATGATAGTCCGGTCTGACTGGTGAAAGGAACTTTTTGTCTTCGATAATCTGAACATTATCCTCTCCAAAGTAAAGATCGTCCATGCCGTCCAGTGGGTAAAGGATTTTAATGGATCCGGCTGGTGGCTCAGTAACGTCTCCCTCTGGTTCTGGTTCTAAAATCTCAACTATGTCATCCTCTGGATTCGTTTCTGGAACATCAACTCCTGCTTCCGATTCTGATGCCGGCTCTAAAACCTTGGGTGACTCTTCTGTGGGCGGTACAACATGAACGGCGCCCTCCCCTGATTCTGATGCTTCCTTTGGACTCTCAACTACCTCCTCATGTTCTTCCTCAGAAACATCAGTCACCTCTTCTCCAGTCTCTGGTGGAAGTTGCTTTTCCAAATTGGCCATGGGCTCTTTCTCTGGTACTGGGATCACTTCTTCTGCTTTTACATCCTTATCTGGCTGTGGTACTTCTTCTTCTTCTTCTTCTTCTTCTTCTTCTTCTTCTTCTTCTTCTTCTTCTTCTTCTTCTACTTCTGTCTCTTTCCCTGGTTCTCGAGCTATGTCTACCACCTCGACCACTTCTTCACTTGGTTCTGAAACCTTTTCTGGCTCTTCTGATTCTGCAGCCTGGACTACCTCATCTCCTGTTTCGGTCCCTTCAGTTTCATGTCCTTCCTGTTCTGGTGCTGATTCTGGTTCAGACAATGGTTCCAATTCGTCAACCGCATCTTCACCTGGTGCCGGAGCTTTGACAACTTCTTCATCTACTTCTGAAATCTCCATCACGTCCTCGTCTGAATTTACAACCTCATCCTCTGGTTCTAGAACTTCAACGACGTCGTCTTCTTCTTCTTCTTCTTCTTCTTCTTCTTCTTCTTCTTCTTCTTCTTCTTCTTCTTCTTCTTCTTCTTCTTCTTCTACGGGTTTCACAACAACAACTGCCTCCACCTCATTTTCCAGTTTGTAAATTTCAGGTAAGGTGTCCTTAGAAACTTCAGGTACTATTTCCTCAGGGAATTCAGGTACCGTTTCCTCAAACACTTCAGGTACTATTTCCTCAATGACTTCAGGTACTATTTCCTCATAGACTTCAGGTACCATTTCCTCAAAAACGTCAGGTACTATTTCCTCAAAAACTTCCGTTACTATTTCCTCAGGTACTTTAGGTACCGTTTCTTCTGATCCTTCAGGTTCAACCACCTCCTCTCCTTGTTCTGAGACCTGATCTAAGTCTCCATCGACTTCTGACTCTTCCTCTATTTCTGTAGCATCTCTCTCAGGTTCTGGACCTGGATACAACACATCAAATATATCGTCTTCTGGTTCATCAATGACCTCACCTCTAACTTCAACTATTTCCTTTTCTGGTTGCAAAATGTCCACTTCATCTTCCACTCCTTCTTCATACAAAATCTCAACTGCGCTATCGTCTGTTTCTGCCTCTGGTTTAGAGTCTTCTGGTTCAGAAACTTCAACTGATTCTGAATCTTTATCAAGGTCCTTCTCGTCCATTTCTGAAGCTGCTACCTTGTCTTGATTGTCTTCCAGAGACTCTTCAGCTATTTCTTCCTCTAGCTCTGAAACTTCAACTATATCTTCCTTTGGCTCTGAAACTTCAACTATATCTTCCGTTGGCTCTAAAACTTCAACTATATCTTCTGGCTCTAAAACTTCAACTATATCTTCCTCTGGCTCTGAAACTTCAACAATATCTTTCTCTGGCTCTGACACTTCAACTATATCTTCATATGGCTCTGAAACTTCAACTATATCTTCTTCTGGCTCTGAAACTTCACCTATATCTTCATCTGGCTCTGAAACCTCAACTATATCTTTCTCTGGCTCTGAAACTTCAACTATATCTTCCTCTGGCTCTGCAACTTCACCTATATCTTCACCTGGCTCTGAAACTTCAACGATATCTTTCTCTGGCTCTGACACTTCAACTATATCTTCACCTGATTCTGAAACTTCAATTATATCTTCTTCTGACTCTGAAACTTCAACTATATCTTCACCTGGCTCTGAAACTTCAACTATATCTTCCTCTGGCTCTGAAACTTCAACTATATCTCCCTCTGGCTCTGAAACTTCAACTATATTTTCCTCTGGCTCTGAAACTTCAACTATATTTTCCTCTGGCTCTGAAACTTCAACTATATCTTCCTTTGGCTCTGAAACTTCAACTATATCTTCCTCTGGCTCTGAAACTTCAACTATATCTTCCTCTGGCTCTGAAACTTTAACTATATATTCACCTGGCTCTGAAACTTCAACGATATCTTTCTCTGGCTCTGACACTTCAACTATATCTTCACCTGACTCTGAAACTTCAATTATATCTTCACCTGGCTCTGAAACTTCAATTATATCTTCTTCTGACTCTGAAACTTCAACTATATCTTCACCTGGCTCTGAAACTTCAACTATATCTTCCTCTGGCTCTGAAACTTCAACTATATCTTCCTCTGGCTCTAAAACTTCAACTATATCTTCTTCTGGCTCTGAAACTTCAACTATATCTTCCTCTGGCTCTGAAACTTCCACTATATCTTCACCTGACTCTAAAACTTCAACTATATCTTCTTCTGGCTCTGAAACTTCAACTATATCTTCCTTTGGCTCTGAAACTTCAGCTACTTCTTCCTCTTCAGCTACTACTTCCTCTTTAGCTACTACTTCCTCTTTAGCTACTTCCAGCTCCGGTTCTGTCACTTCTAAATTCCCTTCCTCTTGTTTATGAACTTCTATTTGTTCAGGTGTCGGCTGCAAAGCCTCAAGCACTCCTCCATTGGGTTCCACCTCTAACGCTCCCTCTGGCTCCAGCAATTCAACTTCACTTTCCAACTCTGAGACATCCTGTGCACCCGTTTCCTTGTCCAGGTCATACGGTTCAGACTCTTCCTCATCTGGAAGAACGTTAACTTCTTCGTCTTCTCGAGGGAACACAATAGGCTGAGTGGGCGGCTGGCCCGTGATGCCTGAAAGTGTTGTGATTGGGAGTCCCACATCAGACACTTCCTCTTCAGCAGACGCTGTAGTCAATAATATCGGCGTGGTCGTGGTAACAACTTCTAAACTAGGACTCTCCCGGTCCTCATCAACGGGAGTCAGGTCTTCCTCTGATATCAGGTTGGGAGACAGACTGATATATGGAGCGTCTGTCTCCAGCTCGAGAATCACAGGAGGGGTCGGGATGTAGTCCCTCACAAGTTCACCCGTTTCACTGTGATGAATGGTTTCAATCTCATGTGTAATGATCGGCAATTCTTCTTCCTCCTCCTGCTCTTCGTTTGATGGCCGGGGCTCACTCACATAAATTGCCTCTGACTCCTCGGTGATATCTTCCGAGGCCGGGGAACGATCATTGCTCTCTGCCAGCCCACCAGTCACTGCCGTCGCCGCAGCCGTGGGATGGAGCAGGGTCACGAGGGCGTTCTCCTTCTCCAAGGGGGTGAGCGGGACCGCCAGCCGAGGTTTATCGTCTTCTGGCTTATCGGTGGAAACTTCAAACTCGTTGTGTGAATCGGGCTCGCTGGACTGCGGAGAGATGAATAAACAACATGATTAATGCACTGAAAAGGGGAGCAATGGGGGCGTTTTCTCATTGGCATTGTGTTTCATGCTTCCAAAAACGTGTTTTATTCAGGCTCGCTATCATTAAATCTGTATTATGCAGGGCCATTCATTTCCATCTATTTTAATTAGAAGACGAATGTTTTTAATAGGAATTCTTAACAAGGCTTCCAGAAAGAATTATGTAATGTGGTGCCATTTACAGGGGAAATGGGGACAGTGTGTTTTAATTAGGTCGAATTGAAAATGTAATTCAACTTTTATTGTTATATATTGTAAACAGCACAACACACAGTGGAATGTAGTCTCTGTAATTAAACCATCATATTAGGAGCAGTGGGAAAATACACAGCACCCGGAGAGGAATCAGGGGTTTGATGTCTGGATCAAGGGCACTCCGTTCACACACTGTACTTGATCCATGCGGGGACTTGAACCAGCAACCTTCTAGTTCCCAGGCCATGTCCCAATGGACTGGAATGCACCCCCATTAGGCTCATATAATGGCTAGTTTTTCAATCAGTGCAAAACAGGTCAGCTAAATATTAAAGAGTATAAGATCTGTTTCCAAGAACAACAACACTTGTTTGTGTTTAGTTTGTTTCTCAGGATGAATAAAACAAGTGGAGAAGCTGATGACTTAATATAAAAGTAAAAAGTAAATACCTGCAAAAAAGTCATAATAATGAAATACTTACTTGAGTTTGAACAAATATCTATTAGTTTTTCCTTTCATTTATGTTTTGTGAGTTTTTTTTCAGCAACTGACAATCAACATCTGCTTATACATTTTACCTTACTACTTAATACTTAAAAACAATTTACATTATTCTTTCCAAGAAACTTTCAAGGAAATTATGAATAAATTACGGGACTTGCAAAATATCACTAAGCATTTAGTGATATTTTTTGTAATCTAACACTTAATTAAGGGTTTCTTTACTTTGCAACTTACTTTGCAGCTCTACGTTTCTTTCAGCATAATTTGAACTAATTAATTTCCTTATTTTTTACCACCTTTTAAATGTGCTAGTAAATGATTTCATACTCAATATATTACAGGCTATCTCCACTCTTTTCTTAACATTTTTAATTCACGATATTTCCAACCACATCAAAATAAACAAACGAAAGTATGTGTGAATATTGTTCTTTACTGAATCGAGAACCCATAGCATCGATAAAGCCTCTCACCTCGTTCACTACTTCTACTGTCAAGGTTGCCGTCAGTGCTGGCAGGAAGATTTCTTCTGTCAAAAAGCACAAAGCATGTTTAATCTTGAGATGCATGAATTGGATTAAATATCATTTATCGTTCACATGTATTTGCTCACCAGCTTGCTGTGTTGGACAGTTGGAGATTTATAACATCAAGACATTTCAGATAGTTTTAATATGCTGCAAATCCATTTATTTTATTGTATTCTACGTTCAGAAAAAAAACATCTGTTAAGAAAAAGCCCGGCACCTGGTTGGAAGTTCCTGTAAAATTTGCCGAAAAACGCCTATCCAGGTATACCCAAAGTAAATTGGAAGCTGTACTTGAACTATTTGGAGTAAATGCATGGTCTTGGTCTCTTTTGAAAGGTAACACTCAATTTTTTTCCCCCTCAATAGTCAGAATCACTTTAAGTGCTGCTGACACTGAGTTGTATAAGTTTGAACACACTAAAGTATAAGGTTTTTATTTCTGCCTGAAATTTTTTTTTGAAAATAGATGCCTGTAGATCACTATAAACGGGACTTATGAACTGGAAAACACAATGGGACAATAGCCTGAAGCCTTATCTAGTCTAAGTAAAAAGCAGATAACAATATCACAGAAAATTTATATTTTTCACATTTTCTAATGAAATGTCTAGGCGTTTTTTCATTTTGAGACTGAAAATATTCATGATATATATACTATATACCTATTAAAAAGTGCTAATTCAATGCCAAACTGAGGATCTGTCAGCATCAGCAGTCTGAAACCTGTTGGGATCATCTCCACCCCCTCTTGTTTAGACCCGTTTTTTAGGCAATTTCATTGGCTGTACGAAACGCCTGTCATCTGAGCCGTATGACGTGACAGGCTGGGTAATGTAGCCTGTCAGTCAGGACATGAAGCTCCTATTGGTTCAAGTGAGGTTTCATTAGAAAGGTAAGATTTCGGCGGACATTTTGGTGCCGAGTTTTCATCTGTGCTCTCATGCAAACTTGCTTTGCTTACAAAAAACACACATATATATATATATATTGTTTCATATCTTCCAGCTGATATGAAATGATGCAACACCAGTTCGCAGATATTTATGGATGTAATCACGTGTTTTGGACCTTTACGACGTAACAACGCCGTTGTTGTTGGAATGTTATCGATTTATGGATCAATATGAGGCGTCATCGGTGAGTTGCCTATCTTTTGCTATCGTTTGTTTGTTTGTTGTTGTCTGACAAAAGCGTTGACTGTAGCTGCTGTGGTGGTCTGATCTTGAAACGGAGTGCACAGCTGGAATCACAGGAATCGTAGGTTTCCAGAAACATACGGCACTCGTACCGAACTATAAATAGATGTACAGTGTACACTAGAATGTACAGTAAAAGACGCCCGCGGGAAGGCAGAGCGCTAACAGGTTAAGAAAAAGCCCGGCACCTGGTTGGAAGTTGAGTGAGTCCAGATCGATGGGCAGTGACGCCTCCTCGCGTAAAGCCTCGGTCACCAGCTCCCTGAGGCCGGAGGCCAGCGAGGACTCCGGGCCACCGGTCGGCGTCTCTGAATTCTTCGAGTTGATTTTAGGTGAATTAATCTCGAAGACCAGAGAGTAATGCACCGAGATTCCTCCGGGCCTGAAAAAAAGAGAGGATGTATTATCTCTGTGATTCAGAGCTCTTGTTTCACACTAAATGTTTTGATCAACTAATCTATATCAACCCTCTGCAGACGCAGGCCTACTGTTGTGGGATTCAGTCCTGCAAATGTTAATCATAATTTTGGATTAAAGGGATTCTGACTCCCAGCATGAGCTGCTGAGAGAAGACCTCAGTTCAACGCACAGCAGGGGAGCAGCAAAGGTAATGAAAGGACGTGTGGTGCTGCAATGCATGAACAGCTACTGCGATATTGTGTTTTAACAAGAGAGACGGCATCAAAGTTGCATCTATATTCTACACAGCTATCATCGTGAATAAACTGATTAGATTTCCTTGATTTTGTGAGACATGATGACTGCCAGACAAAAGCACTTCTGCATTGGGGTTGCAGCTCATCTCCTGCAGCACTTTGTTCAAGACTTAGACAGCTTTCTGTCTCAAGTGGACCTGATTATGTATCTGTGATCACACACCTTGTGTCCTTAATCTTACTGATGTCTGATGTATTTTAGGATGTCTACATGGAATATTCCCTGTTTGTTGCTGCCTTATATGAGTAATTTCAAAGAGTAACAGGTAGTCTGAGTCTCAACCTACTTCCGCGCTTCACTTGTTGCCGTATCATGTTGTCGCCCGACATCTATTCCAAGCAGCTTTCCTTTGTCCCTGCTGCGCTCTGATGAGGCAGTGGGTGCAGCCCACACATTAAAGGCTTTTTAACTTCTCTAAGCAGATAAATGGGCCTTGAACTATTCTCTTCTGGGGGGGGGGGGGGGGGGTAACTGTCCCCCAAACACAAGCAAAGCTACTCATTCCCCTTTTGTCTTTGCATGCAGAGACCTTCGCTTCCAAAGATCTCTTTTCATTTATCTGATGTACAGAGGAGAGAGGGCAAGCTCAAATCGCGGCACCGGCACCTGCCGCTTACCTGCTGTGGCATCTCTGGACATGCCACGGCTGTACCGGCATATGCCGCGCCGGTACCGGCATGCCACGGTGGTACCGGCCGGCATATGCTGCGCCGGTACCGGCATATGCCGCGCCGGCTGTTGCATCTCTGGACATGCCGCGGCGGTTCGGGACCTGCCGGGAGCTGCGAGCTGCCTTTTCCGATGGCACGTCTCAGGTGGCGGGGCACTTACGAGTTGCCACTCATGTGCCACTAGTTTTTGAGGCAGCTGCCTGTGTTTGAGAGAGTGTTGCCGCAACTTGCTTAAGGTCCTGGAAGGTATATATAATATGTGCAAACACATTAAGGCAGGGATAGCCAACACGGTGCCTGCGGGCCCGCAGGGACCACGTGAGTCACCCGCAAGGTAAAGTAAAAGTTTAAAAAAAAGGTAGCCTGAGCTTCTAGGTAGCTTCTAGCTTCTAGGTAGATAAAAGAGCGCCACTTCTTCGTTGATAGAAGTCACGCTGCCCCATTGACCAATCATACCTGTCCACGCCATTTCACGGGCGCTTGCACATCAAAGAATACGCCCAGCTTGTCAAACTAAAGATCTGATTTGTTGAAGTCTATGACAATCAACGATAACGTCCGCTCCCCGTATACTTTAATCCGCAAAGGCCTGCTTAAACTGCTTTGCCTCCATAGAGACATAGAGGAAACGATCTGATTGGATGAAAAGCTCTCCTTAAAACAAGCTGCACTGAAAGGCAGAGCAACAGAGGAAGACAGGAGCTGTGCAATGAGAAAATAAGCTAATAGGGAAAAATAATTATAATACATGTAGTGTATTTGTGAAAAACAATTAAATTATAAAATAGCTATAACTTTGTGATTCTGTTTAGGCCAGCAGAGCAGGCTTAGCTGGGCCTGACAGCCCACCACTGTTCTCTACGTCACTCCTCCTCAGTCCAGATTTGGTCACTTCCTGTTCACTGGTTGCAAGAATACAAGATGGCGGGGGTCATAATCCAAGATGGCGACGATAGAATCGCTGAACTAAAGGCTTCGAAACATCAGACCACAACCCAACGAGTGACGTCATGACAACGACGTCCACTTCCTGAATACAGTCTCTGAATCAATTCACAGTTTGGTACTGCATTAAAAAAAAAGAATAATAAACACCAACTGGTTTGGTTAAATGTACACATATTTTCTGGGTTGTAATTTGTAGTCAACAAAAAACATATTCTTCATTTCTTTCTTCTTCTTTCTTTATTTCAGTGAGTGAATAGTTTCCACAACAAGTGTTCCCTCGGTTTCGTCTGGCCGGAGGAGCCGTGCGTCCTTCATCAGATTAGAGGACGAGCTCCCGCTGAGGCCTCGCCTCGCCTTATTGGCCGTGACAGCGCCAGACGCCACAGGGGAAGGAAATGAACGGCGGGAGCAGCTTGACAATCACTGCGTCCACAAGTCTTCCCGTCTCGCTGCTCGCCGGCCTCCTCCCATAATGAGAGCCACGCCTGAGTGCTTTGGAACCAACGCCTCACACTCACCTTCAACGAGGAGGACCAACGTCCTCTCGCCTGCTCGGTGTGACGTTTCTGCTTTTTGTTGGAGTGTCGGGACAGTTTTGGGTAAATTAATCTTTCTGTATCCGACTACAGGGGTCAAAGTAAAAGCCGAGCTGCACAAACACACAGGGAGGAGATACAAGAGGGAATGTGTGTTTACCCGTCAGTGTCCTGCGTCTCGCTGGCAGTGGGGAGAAGAAAAGAAGACGTGAGGGCTGGAAGTACAAAGAGGAAGAACAACACCAACAGGGAGAGGAAGAGGAAGAGGAAGAGCAGACATCATGACAGCATAACACTTCAGACTCTACACCAACGATGGACATTTAGGTTAGGACTTAATTACAAAGTTTTACAATGAAAATATGTGTTGAATCCTTCATGAAAACTGTTATTGTTGAATCTCATGCAGTGATTTTGTTTTCTAAACCTAAATCTGTTCTTCCTTTTTTTTTTACTTTAAACAGGCTGAACTTTTTTTTTATTAAAATAAATAAAACATCTGAGATTATAATTTTTTTGTCTCACCATCACAGACTCCAAACAGGAAATGCAGTCATCCACAATCTATTTTTGTTTGTTTTTAAGAAAGCCGGCTTCATCACTGGTGGTTATGATGTCGTTAAGAATCGTCTTGTTCGTGGAGCCTGAACATCGGCCTGCAGCATCGTGTGACGTTACCCTGACAACCTGCCTCTCATCTCCTTCTGAAACCCACAGCCCCCCCAAAAAGCCCCCTTGAACCTCTTCATCGATCTCCCAAGCCCTACCAGTCCATATATGGGCCTCTGGTTTGATACAGCAAAAAAAAAAAACGAATCCACCAAATCCACTGGGAAACCAACCTTCGCCAAGATACAACATTGCCATTTCCAGCAAATGGACAGAAATATGATTAATCACGGCCTTCTTGGTCTCTATAGCTTCTTCTCAGGCTGCAGCACATGGCCTAATATAGTTACGATAATAAAAAAAACAATTTTTAGTTTTTCATTTTTTTGAAATATTTTTAATTTGAATATTTCTTTTTGCCTTTTCTGTGTACTATCATAAACTAATATACCACTAACACATATATGAATTATTGACTTACTTATCTATGTTCACAAGGGTTTTCTGTTTATTTTTCTATAAAAAAATATTCAAATAGACCTTGGGGTTGAGGAGATAATCAGTGTTTAGTTGAATGCAAACCATTTGCAATTTTCGCCATTAAAATTGGCTGGGGTAAAAAAGTGGTCCACGCTCATCTTTAACCTGATGAGACGATGGAGGCTCAACGGAATGAAGATGGGATTCGGCTTCAAACCCTCGAATGCTCCGATGTGCACTTCCTGCTCAGCGCTTACCTGATTCCCAGCACGTGGATGTCTTTATATCCTGGAAGCTTGTCGAAGACATGCTGCATCTGTGAAGAGAGGAGCAATCATGTTCACGCTTCCTCTCAGCGGAGGTGAGGGTGATTAGCTCGTTAATAAGCCAGCGGGGAGCCGAGGTGTCAGTGTAAAAGAAGGCCTGCATGAATGAGAAGCCCGCTTGACGTCTATCTTTGGGGCGAGCTAAGCACCCGGACGCTCTTATGACATAATCGTCTTTGCGGCCTCCGTCAGGTGACTTCCTGCTCGCATCGCGTGCGACGCCGAAGGAGCCAGAGCTTTTTTTAAAGAGTTTTTCGATGAGGAAACAACATGGAAGGACTTGGTTCGTCAGCTGTACTCTTCTCTCTGAGGGCCGCGAGTAAGAGCTGAACGCTGGCAGAAAGGGAGGATTGTGGGTTCTGCCTTTCTCTGGTGTAAGCTCCTTTACTACCAGGGACAGGGACTCATGTGGGTCGGGACGGGGAGTCATGTGGACTGGGACGGGGGGGGTCATGTGGACCAGGACGGGGATTCATGTGGCCCGGGACAGGGAATCATGGGACTCATGTGGACTGGGACGGGGGCATTATTATCATAAGTTTAAAGTATCGTGAGCTACATTTCACAGAAGAGGGAGGAATATATTAATAAATAATAATAACAAGTATATGTTCCAACCCAAACAGGTTGCTGTGTTCTTAACAATAACTTGGCATTCTACAGTATGCGCTATACAAGTAAACTTTTATAATGTACAGTTTTTGCAGATATCACACAAAATACTTTAAGTCCTTTTTCCTGTTTTGTACGAAGAGAAAATGACAAAGAATCAGAATCAGTCTGACATTGAAACGATGATTCAACGTGAACCAAATGAAGAATGTTTTTAAAAGATGAAATACAACACAAATACTGTAACATTATTTCTGCAGCGGCCTCTCCATCACCTGTGAAGTATTTCCATGGTTTCCATTTTCACATCACAACACTCAGACTGTCGACTTTCTTTTAGTCTGACCGTTTGAGAGTCCTGTATTCGGACCCCAAACCCTGCTCTGCTTCAGACCGCAAACCCCGCTCTGCTTCACACCCTAAACCCCGTTCTCATTTTTCTCGACAGAATAATTAAAAAGATAAAATGATCATAAACAGGGGCATTAAAGGTAAACTGTATAGGCCCACCTGGTCCTGCAGGTGGTGAGCCAGGTCGATGTACTGGGGGGAGTCTGGATCGTCCAGCAGCTCTCGGTAACCCGGATCCACCAGGTCGATGCTGAACTCCACAATCTGCTCCACCGGACTCTCGGGGACCACGTTGGTGAGCTCCGAGTCCTTCAGGGGAACACACAACAGTCAGCATCTCGAAAACAGGGGAAGGAAGGAGGCAGCGGTCTTGGTCTGTAAACAATATCTTCACCTGAAAGCAGAACCTTCATCAGGAGGCTTTGTGTTCATGTCACCTCTGTTTAGCTCTGTTTTTGGTCTCCACCAGTAAAATGGTAAAGCCAATCACGTCCCCTTCTGAAACAAAACCAGCCTATTTCTTTTATTTCAAATGAAGGCGTTGATGAGTTATAGGGTTAAGGAGTTAAGAACGAAGAAAGAACGAAGAAAAGACTGACGACTGAAGGAAAGAAATTGAACAAAGGAAGAAAGAAAAGAAGGAAGGAGTTTTATTTGATGATTTAAGATCTCCTGTTAAATATGTCTCAGCAAAATAACCAATAACTTCTCTCATCGGTGTAAAAAATACACAGTGGACAAAACGTCTCCTCCAATAAAAATACAGTAAAACTATAGAAAAGTAAAGTAGTTAAAATTATGATGTCCTTATATTAGCACACCAAGAGGCCTTCAAAGTCCTGAAACGTGTCCCGGCTGCATCACGCAGCACAAAACCATAGAAAATGTCAGTCAGGTTCTTAATTTTTTAATCCACAGCCTCATATTCATCATTCAGTATTCAGTATTCTGTTTGACTGAAGAACACGATGTATGAGGTGAAACGAGTAATAACCTCCGCTCATAAAACGGGCGACTGCAATTATTCTGGTAATTTCAGAGGACAGTCGGCAACATGTCCTGTTTGACAAAACGACAGCGTCTTCCCCAAACCTGCACATGCAACGTCTTCAGAGGAATTTAATGTCAGCGCTGCTCAGTACGAACCCAAAGGACCTCCTTCAGCACAAACCCACCCAATTGACAGCTGGAAGCAGGACCAGTAGGCTGGACGGTCACATTATCAATCTCCAGTTACAGTTTTTACTTCAACTGGGAAACTGTTCTTGTTTACTTGCACTTTTTCAAAAAGTCTTTCCAAAATGACTTTCACCTTCTTCTTCAGTAACGTATACGGCGGGTTCTCAGGGAGAGGACGGAGGCTGGAGGCTCAGCGGTGAACCAAGGGCTCTCTAATCCAGTCAGGAGATGGCCAGAGAAATAAGGAACGTTTTGGGAGCAGGAGGTGATTACTCTTTTGTCACATTATACCTGGGGAACAATCTCACGGCCCAGAATGAATATCTCCGTAAAGTACTTTTGGTTGAGAGCAAGAAAGCCATCACAGGGAAGCGGCTGCAGGCCATGAAAAGGACGACCGGATCGCAATCTTCATGAAATACACTGTCTGGAAAAATAAAATAAAATAAACGGACCTTTTGCTCAGGACGACGATTGTGATCAATGTATAAACGAATGGATTACGCTCTCAGGAATGGAGCTCATTGTTCTTTTACCTCGAAGCTGAATAACCAATAAAAATAAATGTCTGCCTAGAATTAGGAGGAAAGTATGCAAACTTACAGGAAACATCTGTATTTTTAAAACTGGACCCTCTTTCCTCGTGTTTTTGTGACTGAGTGACTAATGGAGACGACCAGTGACGAAGGAAAAGGCTGCAGCTGGAATATAATCTATCAAACAACTCCTCGCTGTAAATTTACGTCCACTGAAAGTGTTGTTTTTGTTCCTATAAGTGTCAAAAACAACAACAACAACAACAATGTTGTAACTATGGGATCCAAGGGACCCCCGAGGACATAAGTGCACAGCATTCATTAATATAACATTGTTATAGTAGGTTCACTATGGAGGATGATGATTTCTGTCCTTGTCTGATTGTTCGTATAGTTGGTTGTCATGCTGTTATGTATTATTTTGTATTTATTTATTTGTTGTTGTTTTTTGTTGTCTAGTTTGAGGTAATGTGTAACTTGTATTAACTTAAAATAAAATGATTGAAAGAAACAAGAACAACAACATTATGGAAAGAACCTGCAGAGAAATACAACCTTTATGTTTGTTATTGTGTCATGTGACAGCAAAATGATTCAAATAGCCCTAGTGGGTGCAGAGATACACCCTTTTTAGTTTGGGTATGACATTTTCGAGGAAAGGGCCTAAAAATAGTTTGGTTTTTAAAGTGTTAAATTCCATTTATCTTCGGCTTACTCAAATTAAACTTTACATCTTGTATAATGTAAGAGAACAAGTTATTGTTTTGAACCTCCTGGAGCGCCGGCCTCCTTTGACTTGTAGACACGAGTGTCGACTAAATACCCAACTATGGACTGAATATAGGAAGTGGACGTAGTCATGTGACGTCACTCGTTGGTTTGGGGCAAGGGCGTAGGTTTCCATATGGTCCATAGGGACTAGTCACGACCAAAGTTTGGGAAAGACAGAATTGTCCCCACCAATACGGAAAAAAAATTGCACAATATATTTGAAAACTCATTCGTATTATTATCTAAACTATGTTCGTCGCCCAGAAGAGTGAAAAATACAATTCCGTGATTGTCCATTCACCTGTGCTGCACTCATTGTTTTCCACCTGTGCCTCGTTACCGTCTTGTATTTAAACCCTGTCTGTCTTCTGCCCCAGTGTCAGATCGTACTGTGTGTTGCCTGTCCGTGTTCCTCCTTTCGGTTTGATTATAATGTTTTTTGAAGGCTTGTGTTTTATTTAGAATAAATTATTATTTTTGAACTGTTGCTGTGGCTACAGTAACAGTAAGGGGCCGATCAGAGCAGACGCGACTCTCAAAAACGCGTCGCTGCCAAAACCATTGTTTTCCTATGGTACGGCGCGCCTTTCATGCGCGCTTTTTAAACGCCGCGCTTCGCGTTTTTTCGGCGCGCCTAAAAGTTGAAATAATCTCAACTTTTAAGTGCCTTGCACGGCGTCGCATAGCTCATCAATGTCAGTGAGTTTTGCCCGGCGCGTTTTTGCCAAGGCGTTTTAAGAGCAACTGTACTTTTAAAAGTCGCGTCCGGTATGATCGGCCCCTAACGCAGGTACGCATGTAGTGTGTTTACATTAGCCGTTAGCACATTTAGCTCAGGCCCTGAGCATAGTCCCTGCTGGATCTCTGTTACGGGTTTTGGTGCGCAATCGTAACTTGCTTTCAGTGAACTTAGTAGTGACCAGTAGTCATTTATTTTACAGAGAGGATTCACATCTGCATCAGTGGACAACAGTATGAAGTCATTTCTCAGTCCCATTTTTATAATCTTGGTGAAAGGTGTGACATTTCTACTTAAAAAACGATAATAAAATATTTGGTTTTAGACATTTATTTACATGTATCTACCATATTATTAATATATTTCACTGCTTTTGTGAACCAATTTCAAGCACCAAAACCGTTCTACAGCCTGAGTAAAGTTATGTTTCACAAGAGATATGAAGAATTTCCAAAAATCGAGATTCCATTTTTCAGCTTTAGTCATATTTTCTCTTTACACATTTGCCTTATGACAATGGTGCCTCATTATATATATATATATATTATATATTATATAGAGAGCTGAGATTGTTCTGCAATTTTTGATGTAAAACATGGGTATGTATCTTATATGCAAGTGCCTTAAAAAGTGAATTTAAGAAATTATGTCAAATCGAGAAAATCGACTGAAAATGATCTCAGTGTCTGAAGAGTTAAGTCCATAATCATGGCAAAGTCTAATAGTGCGTTCACATCCAAAGCGTAGCGAATATTCGCAACACTTCCTGTTTGTGAACACAGCATAACGGTGCCTCCGCTGGTCAGGCTAGAGCAGACATGGGCAAAGTACGGCCCCCGAACTTGTCCAAATATTATTATTAGGGCTGCAACAACGAATTGATTATCAAAAGTGTTGGCAACGAATTTCATTATCGATTCGTTGTGTCGCGCGATTATTACGCCAGTCAATAAGTCACGGAGAAAGAAAAAAAAAAGAGCGGAGCAGAGCAACTGGCCGGTCAGCGTTTCTGAGATTGGAGTGAGACACTGAGACAAATAGAACAGCGTCAAGATGTCGACAGCGTCTTCATTTCCCTCAAACTTGTTTTTAATGGAAGGTAGTCAGCTTGCTATCACGTTAGCTAACGTGTTTGGGTTGTGTATTGTCGTTAAAAAAGGGGCTCACATTTGGCAAATGTAAAGCATACATGTTTTTAGTGTTAGTCCATTTTTTTAATTTTTTTTATTAACAGCTCAGGGATGTTCAAGGAGCAACCTGTTTGTGCTTTCTGAAGATGTTTTGCACTGTGAATTTGCACTGTCAGTTCTGTTTTTGAATAAAGGGTTGGAAATTAATGCTTTTTTGATGTTTTTATCTGATTAATCAAAAAAATAATCAACCGATTAATCGATTATTAAAATAATCGTTAGTTGCAATTCGTGCAATTTGTTAAATTGCCTTGCAAATAAATGCTTTGCTACCTGTTCAAGGCCAAATCCTTTCATGTAATGATTTTTACATGCCATTTATATTAGTTCACACAAACACTCCATCCATCTGTTCCTGGCCCCTCTGTCAAATTTTAGAACCCATTGTGGCCCGCGAGTCAAAAAGTTTGCCCACCCCTGGGCTAGAGTCACATAAGCATTGCAAAATATCAAGTTAAATGCGTAAGTGTTGGGAAAATGTATTGGCTAATTTTAAGTGTGTCATCACCCAAATCAATCAGATTTATATTTATTTAAATGTGCCTGCTGGCAGTAGTATAATAATTTATATATACTTCTGAGGATATATGTACTGTATGCACGTATGTATCATATATGTGTATGTATGTGTAGATTTCCCAATGTTCTCCAGATCACTGACGCTACAAACATGTACCACTTGCAAAAAAGCTCAAGGCTATGATCTAGTCTGCATACAGTATGTGAGACGGTCGATGCTCTGCTGCGCCTGTGGTGTTCAATGTATGGTTCGAGGAGGTCTCGTAAATACATGATTCCTTGTCGGCAGCAATAGATACCGCTCGTACAGGAAGTCATGATGATGTGATAACGGATTTTGGCGATCTGGAAGAACGCTCTCCCTATAAAACTAATATAACTAATATCGCTCCTTCATCAATGAGGAAGGGAGCTGCCTTTTTTTGTCTGGTGGGAGTGGCCAACTTATCCATTGAATTTCAGTAAACCTGCCCTGGAGCAGGTTAAGGGATTTCGATGTGTTGCTATGGCGATTTATCCAAACTTGCTTCGTGGAACCGAAAAGCCTGACCTGCGTCATCTTATCCTGAAAATTATCCAGCTAACTCAGTAAGCCAGGTATAATATAGGGCCCAGGTAATCAATGTTCTTAAACATTGGAATAACAACATATGAATGAACTTAAACACACATTTAAATAAATTATTAGAAATGGACACAGTCGTAATAAATCAGTAAGACATATGAAATAACATATTTCAGGGCGCTACACCAGCACTTTTAGATTGTGAATTATGTGATGTTGAATAAAAAAACAAGGCTGGTTCATAAAACCTGAACCTATTACCTAAATATTCTAAATTGCTTTCAAAATAAATACATATACTACTCATATAAGGTCTACATTTATTCATTAAGGCATTATTTTTTAAATGCATTCAGGAAACTCAGAAATCCAGTGCAGATGTAGTGCAGGTTGAGGAAGCAGCAGCTGGACCATCAGGGCTTCAGGTGAGGTCTTAACCCTTCCGGGTCCGCCCCCGCTTCGAAGCGGGGCTATGATGTTTACGTTTTGATTAAATTCATATCTTCGTGATAATACAGCAGAGATATGGTTTATAGTCTACCGGAATCAGTTGACTTCAGCCACTTCCGCGTCCTTTTCTCGCGACTTCGTACGGGATTCACACAGGGAGATCTGAGCATCTAAACATGGACGTGTTGTATGATGCATGCAAAAAGCTTCACTGAGTCAGAGGGACAGAGCACAAGGGAGTTTAACCTGAGAAACAATTTTTTGAGAGGACGACGGAGCTTCACAGCCTGAAATACGATTACAACACGTAATCATCACAGCTCATCATCCCCACCATATAATAATAAATTTGGTTTTAGACATTTATTTACATGTGTCTACCATTTTATTCATATATTCCACTGCTTTTGTGAACCTAAGACCTTTGGTAAACCAATTTCAAGCACCAAAACAGTTCTACCACCTGAGTAAAGGTATGCTTTCACAAGAGATGTGAAGAATTTCCAAAATCGAGATTACATTTTTCAGTTTTAGGGCCATATTATCTCTTTACACTTGTGCCTTAGGACAACGGTGCCTCATTATATAGAGAGCTGAGATTGTTCTGCAATTGTTGTATTATCATGGCTGACAGTGTAAGCATTGTCTACCTGTTTTAAGCACCTTATTATTATTATTATTATTATTATTATTATTATTATTATTATTATGTTAAAACATGCATGTGCAGACTAGGCTAAGTTTTCTTTGCTTTTAGGAAACAGTCAAATTGAGCCACAGTGACCGTCAAGGAAGTCAGTGTAGCAGTGTCCTGGACATGGGGAGTGAACCATACCAGCCTGATCCCAAATTCATCGAAGTATAGCAACTTCAAGTTACGGTCGATCTGGACAAGATTTATCTTAAAGATGTAGGCCAACAGTTTATCTCTGTGAATGATAGACGGAGGTATCTTTTTGGTGTATATCAAGACATCAAAAGAAAAGGAAATACAAGTAGCTAATAATTGCATAAAGGAGGAAAGCACTTTAATTATAGCCTATTAAGTGCTGCAGAATAGATTTCTATTTTATACTGTTATTATGTTTAAATCAGTTCCAAGTTACCCAAATGTTTGCTTGTTCAACATAATGTCAAAAAAAAAAAAAAACACTTTGTTGACATTATGTTGAACAAGCATATATATTTTTTATATGGCGGGGGTGGCCCTACCAATGCTGAGAACAAACCTACGCCCTTGGTTTGGGAACTGATGTTTCCGAGTTCGGCGTTTTGGCCGGTGCCATCTTGTTTTTTTTTGCAACCAGTGAACAGGAAGTGACCATATATGGACTGAGGAGGAGCGACGTAGAGACACCGTATACGTCTCTGGTGTCGACCTGTCAATCACCTTGTCAATCACCTTTTTTGGCTCGCAAGCTACTTTTAAAATGACCAAGTCAAAAAGATCTAACTACATTAATAATGGTAAATACCTATTTATATATATATATATACCGAGTATACTTTATATTTACAATATTGGCGTCCCTTGCATAACTGCATGAACCCTTATGACACAATTCTGTACATTTTTGGTCATTACATTTTACTCTGATGACTTCACTGAATGGAACCAGTAGGGTTGCGTAGTCCGGACAGTAGCTGCTGGTAGCCAGCCTCAGGCAGACTTCCAAATGGTCATCAGTCATGGTGGAACGGTGTTTGGACTTAATATTTTTTATAATATTATTATACAGTCGGCCTTCTCCAGATGCGCACGGAACAGCCGTCTTTGAAGAGCTCTCGCTCGAACAGAACAGGCGATCTTCGTTGCCACATCTGTGATCTCTTTCATGTTTAGCATTTTAGCGCATAATGCTTGTCGGTGTATTATGCAATGGTAATTAAGGAAGTCGGGGAAAATATCGTCCTCCCTGTACTTGGCAATAAATCCATTCAAGCTGCCAACCATTGCGGGCGCAACGTCCGTGGTGATTGACAATAATAGGTTCGTTCGAGATGAGCCAGTTCTGCGCAGAATCGATCGCCGGCGATCGGCGCGCAATGCATGCCGGTTGGATTTTAGTCTGACTTGATCCCGACTTGATCTGACGTCATGCACACGTGGTCAACGATAATCTCACGAGAGCAAGGCAGCCTAAAGTTCGGAACTAACAGGAAGTCATTTTTTCTGTGACTTCCTGTTACTGACTACTTTGAAGGCAGCTGAAAACTGTCCGACTTGACCGCAGTTTTTTGACTCCGCCCTTTTTTTTATGGCATGCGATCTACCCTGCGATCTACCCGCACTATGACCGCGATCTACTGGTCGATCGCGATCGACCTATTGGGCACCCCTGGAATAAATCAAGAGAGAAGTAGAGTCATTTATATAGACTTCTATACAACCAAAGGAGTCGCCCCTGGTGGTCAGGAGAAAGAATGCAGCTTTAACACATGAAGCATAAACTTCTATACAACCAGAGGAGTCGTCCCCTTGTGGTCAGTAGAGATAATGCAGCTTCAACACATGAAGCATAGACTTCTATACAACCAGAGGAGTCTCCCCCTGGTGGTCAGCAGAGATAATGCAGCTTTAAGACATTAAGCGTCAGAACCAGAAGTTGTCTTCTGTACCCAACGTGTAAATGTCAGTGCTTGCCGGTACCTCCTCTTCCGTCTTTTTCTCTTCCTCCTCGGTTGGCTGAGTCTGCTCGTGGCCGGGGCTTGGAGAGGCACTCACAGGGCTGAGGAGGACGCTGGTGCTGGTGCTGGTGCTGGTGGGAACCGGCAGGGCAGCTGATGGGGCAACGGTCTGAACTTTTGCACCTAAAGTTACACCAGAGGGACTTTTAATCACGCAGTATCAGGATTATTGTAAATCGAGCTCTTAGCAGAGAACCTCTTCATATCTGTCAGGATGCATAGAATCAGTTTGAACTTTACTGACTTACAGTCCTACAGAAGTCAACATAACCATCAATACACATTTCACAGTGCATGGTCCTCACAGCGCATACGTGTCCAACAGACAATGAGAATCCAATAACAACATTATAATTACATAATAAATCTGTTAGTAATAAATAAAGAGTTTGTACCGGCTTTCTCGGGGATCATCGGTGCACGAGTCGCCTCTCTGCAGAACCAGAAAAGTATCAATATATTGATAATTTCGGCATTTAGGAAGCACATTCATGTCATTACGTTAGAAAAAAATAATTGGGAAATAAAAACAAATATATATATATTTTTTTTTTTACAATATTGTCACATTAAATGTTTGAAAATATATGAATATAGTGAATCAATTGTGTTTTTCAACTGCATATCAGAATTTTTTTTTCCTCAATTGTCTTGATTGGTTGACCGTGATCTCAAAGTGATATATATATATATATATATATATATATATATATATATATATATATATATATGTGTGTGTTTCTAATCAAGGCGATACAAAGTGTGTGATGAGCTGATGGTCCAGTTTTAATCTGTGGGAAGTCACTGCAGCACTGGTTCCTGTGGCCCTCACCGTGATGGAGGCCTCCTCATGCGGTTCATCCTCTGGAAACACAGAAACACACGTCATGCTGGTTGTTTCTGTAGCTTTTCAATTGATGACTGATTAGACGCCTGATTAATTGATTGGTCAAATTAGGTTGTTATTTAGATTTTTCTTCACACTGGACTTTGCGTGAATTTATTTATGTGAAAGTGACTTGTTGTGCGTCGTGGTTTTAAAATACATAAACACTTTTAGCCGCAGTCTTCTTTTTTTTGGAGGACTTTCGAAATAACAATCAGTTTACTATGACTTTATAACTTAATCCACGTGTTGTAAACAACAACAATAAACCCACGAGTCATGCTTTAGTTTAGTTCAGTGAGCAGAAAACACCTGTTGAGAGGGAATGTTTGAGGATGTTTGAGGATATAGTTATAGATATAGTTATAGATACAGTTATAGTTATATACATAGTTATATATATATATAGTTATAGGTATATATATAGTTATAGTTATATACATAGTTATAGATTGAGTTATAGTTATAGATATAGTTATATACATAGTTATAGTCATATATAGTTATAGATATAGTTATAGGTTTGTAACCTCGCAGCTCTGATAAAAGAGTTTCCTGTAGATATGTTGATGTGGTCTGCTCTCCGACCCCGTCGTGGTTTTGTGTTTTTTTTGTGGGTTCTCACCCTGTGAATCAAGCTAATGTGCTCTTCGGAGCCGCTGAAGTTTCTGGCGAGTTCGGAGATGTAGAGCTCCTCGTGCTGACACGTGTGGACCCACTTCTGGTACTCCGTGGTCCCGGGGATCCTGTCAAAGAAGATCCTGAACGCCTCCCACACAGCCTCCTGACAAACTGACCACACACACACACACACAGTCGGTCATTTTAAAGCACGTGTTTGATTGAAAAACGACATTATGGAACTTTTCCACATTAAAAAGGTCTATAAACGACTTGTGTTATCACAAATATTCATTTTAATAAAAGGTAGCGCTGCATTTCATCTGTCAATATCCTGTTTGTGTATGTACAGTATATATATTTTATATATGTATATATGGTTGTATATATATCATTCTGGTCATCTGCCAGAAGCTCAAAAATCTGTTTTTGTGCAAATATGAAGGCGTTATGTAATGTTACCTTTTGTTGAATTTAGGAGGAATCTTCAGACACAAACAGACAAAGCAACAAAATAAATGTGTTCTTCCTCTAGAGTGAGGAAGACGAGTTGTGGACGAGAAAGAGACAGACATCTCTGATTCAGTCTCTTTAGTGTCTCGCCTTGAGCAGATAAAAGAAGACGAGATAATAGATGAGAGGAAAAGATGGCTTATTCATATTGTGCACCAGTGGCGATTAAAAGCTAACGTGCAGAACAGAATGCAGCTGTCCAAGTTAGTAAAACTCTGACATTTAAGACACAGAAGCAACTTTAATCCAGCGAGAAACAAGAGGTATAATAATTCACAACTGTTATTGTAGTAATGGCACAATTAGTTCATCTTTATTTATTCTAAAGGGATTTAATTTGGTTTTAACTGATGATTTAATAATGCAATTACCAATAATAAAAAATGGTGATATATCTCTAGTTATTATGAATATCGACAAACGGACACATTTGGGCCCTTTCATTCGTGTGTGACAGAATTCTGTTGTATGTAGAATGTTTGGACCAATAATTTTAACTTCTTGTCATAAATATCAGATTTTTTTTACATCCGGTCAGAAACGGTTCAAGCTCAAAGCAGCAATTGTGTTGTTTTGTTTGTCGAGCTGCTGCAGACAGAGCTCTTTGGTGAACTGAGATGTTGATTAATGTGCACTGAATAAATAAATACATTTGTTTGTTAAATGACAGAAAAACAACTGTCCCTGACTGCATCTGAACCGCAGCGTCATTAAACTGTTTTCATTGGTCACAGTTTGTTTCTACAAACATACTCTCCTACCCGTTGCCACAATACTTATACCCTGATGTCGGAATGTTCTTGAATGCACTGCCACTAAAAGACTGTCCCTGTTTGCAGCTGAAGAATATCAATCGGCTTTGTGTCAAAGAAGGAAATCAATCAACCTAAACCTACTGTGTGCTTTGCGTTCTAACCCTAATGTGAAACCAGGGAGAGCAGGTTAGTGACAGCTGTTTAAACCTATGACCTCATGAGTGCTGACTATAACCGTGTGGTGTCAGGGGGAACAGCTACCTCGGAGCTGGTAGTACCCCTGGTGGCTGGCGAGCACCTCGTCGATGGTCTCTTGGGGGCAGATCTTCACTCCGGCGTGCAGAAACACCGACCTCTTGGGCCGCCGGCGGTCCACTGCAAACCCAGAACCTTCCGTCTGCGTGGACATCGTCAGCAGCTGCAACAGGCGGACGGAGCCGCTGGCCTCTGGACAGGAAACACAGATCCAGGGTCAGACTCACTGCAGACCAGAACCTGGGCCCTATTCCTCGTACCCGGCTTACTGAGTTAGCCGGCAAATTTTCAGGATAAGATGACGTAGGTCAGGCTTTTCGGTTCCTCGAAGCAAGTTTAGTTTTCAGTTGGGTTTGTTTGTTTGTTTATTTGCCAACAAGATTATGGAACAAACTACCGGCCTGATTTCCATGAAACTTGGTGGAGGGGTCTCCCATGGAGCGCATACGTGCATCATTGTTCACAGTTCTGCACCCTCCGACTGCCTCTCTGGTTTTCTAGACTCATTCTGCACTGAATTTCTTTTTTTTTTTTTTACAGAAACCTTTTTTAAGCATTTTCCAGTCTCTCTGCTGGATGACCTTGTTTGCTTTCGAGTGCTAATTTCCTCTTGAGGAACGAAACACAATAAATAACCTTTGATGGACTTAGAGACACGAAATAAGGAAAAAAAATCTACTTACAAAAACTAACTATTTATCTTTTACAACAAAGAAAACACATGTTTCCAGATGAAGGCCCTGAATCATCAAACTCTTCTTGTGCATAAATGTGTTGATGGAGCCGTGTTCAGAGAGCCGCTCAGCTTTATGCATCTGCCTGCAGGGTTCAGGGTCCGCTGTCCCTCCTCGTGCCCACTCGTACTAAAAATAAAAGCACTCGCTGTACCTGAAGGGTGCTTGGAATAAAAAGCATCCACCAAACATCAGTGTACTGTACGTACAAATGCTTTTGATCATGCAATCTAGCAGGTATATTTAGGGCGGCGTTAAGCGGGTGTTGTAATTCAGCAGTGCACTCAGCGGCGCTTTAAAAGAAATGTTTGGAAGTGAAGACGAACGTCACAGGCCGGATGCT
This sequence comes from Myoxocephalus aenaeus, assembly GCA_038501785.1. Lineage (NCBI taxonomy): Eukaryota > Metazoa > Chordata > Actinopteri > Perciformes > Cottidae > Myoxocephalus > Myoxocephalus aenaeus. The sequence goes on from JBAMJR010000189.1 coordinate 5,575,946, forward strand.
TTCTTTTATTCACAATATTCAGATTTTATAATACAGGAAACTACCCCACCCCTCTCTCTTTGTCATGTTTATAGCCGTTTCCCACAAATAAGTAACTGTAATGACACATGTCAAGGTGTCACCAAGCTGGCGATAAGTCTTCCAAAGCGTCTTATTATCCGCGCTGCGCTTCCATTCGCACTGTGCACGTGTTTGCTCACATCCGTGACTTTGACTGTGTTTTAGGAACAAAGACGAGGACACAGGGATTCACTCGACTTCTCTGCATGCTGCATTCAAACAGACCTTTTGTTGTGTCCTCGGGTGGAGAGTCCAACACCTGTGGTGGGTTTCAAAGCCAAGTGCTTACGCAACCGTAATAGGCTTTGCATTGTGACCAAGTTTAGTACGTGTGCAAATAGTTTTTAATTCCTTGTATCTGATTTATCTATTGAGGGTGTTAATATTCTTTCTTTTTTGTGTGTGCAAAGAATAAAAGTGGGGGAGCACTTATTTTCCCACTTAAGGTGTCAAGGCTCAAAGGGATTGTGGCTTTTGAGAACAAAACAAGGCTTACCTTTAATTCCAGCAGCTTGTGGAGCGAAGACGAACAGCAACACGAGTCCCAGTTCCCACCGCATCCTGGAGGAAGGGTCCCCGAAAGAGTGAGCGTAAATCCAGCAGGCCGCAGGGGAGGTGGAGGTGTGGGGGGCTCAGGTGGCGCTCATGGAAGTGGTCCGGTTGCAGCACGGTGAGTTTGCATTGGAGACGCTCTCCGCCGGATCATTTAGGGCCCTAAACTCCGGCTGAAACGTTGGTCCTGAAGTTCCTCCTCCTCCTCTCCAGAGGGTGAACCGCTAGTCCTGAAGGCGCTCCTCCTCTCAGAGGGTGAGACGCGGGACAAGAGTGTGGCAAGAGTGACGAGGTTAAAAAAGTAGGCAGCGTTTCAGGAATAATCTGTTTATCTACCGCTCAGACATAATCCGTCTTTACCCCCGCGGCCCTCGCAGCACTGGCGTCATCCTGTTAGTGGCTTTCTGGGGGGCATCTGTCAACAACGCCGACTAGTTCGTTCAGCCCCCGCCCACCAGCAGCACCAGCAGCACTAGCACCAGTACCACCAGCAGCACCAGCACCAGTACCACCAGCAGCACCAGCACCAGTACCACCAGCAGCAGCAGCATCAGTAGCACCAGCAGCAGGCCTCCCTGCAGGGATGGGACCCAGCACTCATTCAAACCAATAATACTCACTGTATTCGACAGCTCCTGTGAACTGGACTTATCCAGTGAAGAACCCATCCCCATCCCTCCACCAGTCGGACTGGTCGACCTGGAGGCACGTGTGTTCAGATTAAAGGTTTAATAATTGAGTTTTACTTATTTTTATCCTTGTAAACGTGTTGTATCTTCAAGTGTCATATCGCTGCATTTTCTGCTTTTATCAATCCGTCCTTTTTTTTTTTGCAATACTTTATATTTCATTGTTTAAAAACACAAATATTTAGAGATAATGTTCATGATCCGGTCATGTTTTGCTGCCGTCTCCACATGTGCTGTGACATCGCCGTCTGGCTGGGAGGAATAAATGAATACTTAAATCCTCTGTTGACCGTACTTTCATGCTTTTGTTACAAATCCCATAAATCCTGCAGTTTATGCCGTCCCGGCTTCAGCTCCCAGAGGAAGACTCACACAAAGATGTTTGTGACACAAGTAAAGACAAATCTGGCTCTTATGTCACGAGCAAAAGAAAGTTATAGTTTTTACTAAAGGTAAGGTACAGGAAACAGATATATAAACATGTATTTAAATGTACTTGTACACGTTAATTTCTATTTGTTTAATTCAATATTCTAAGATAATATAAACCTTATATTAAATTGTTGCAGCAACACAAAGAGAGAAATAATTACAGATAAACCGACAGAGTAACATTTTTGATTGATGTAAAACTCTGAATGAACCGAAGCACAAACATTACATTACTCTAACAACACAGAAGGAGGTGTTGCTGCCAGTGGTTCTATTGGAGTTGGAGTACATGTCTATTGGAGTTGAAATGAAAAAAATCTTGATTTTTTCATTTCAACTCCATTGTTGTGGTGTACAGAGCCAAAATAATGAAAAATGTGTCAATGTCCAAATATTTATGGACCTGACTGTAGATCTATTGTGGTGCCCTGAGACTGGGAATGGAAGATGAGCACCAACAGGCACCCTTCCTGATGAGAACCAGTAGGGGAAAGTTGAAGCATGAACTCATTTCAGGTCAGCTGGAGCTCAGACATCAGAGAGTTTGATCATCGCAAAAGAAGATTAGAAATTGCTTTTAATCTCTAATCTGCTGGCTGACCGTCCAACTCTGTTTGTGTTTGTGTAGCCGTCTGTGTCCAGCAGCAGGTCAGTAGTAGTAGTAGTAGTAGTAGTAGTAGTAGTAGTAGAGTCAGTAGTAGTAGAGTCAGTAGTAGTAGAGTTAGTAGTCGAGTCAATAGTAGAGTTGGTAGTAGTATTAGTGGTAGTAGAGTCAGTAGTAGTGGTAGTAGAGTCAGTAGTAGTAGTAGTAGTAGATTTAGTAGTAGAGTTAGTAGTAGTATTAGAGTCAGTTGTAGTAGTAGTACTAGTAGTAGTAGAGTCAATAGTAGTATTATAAGTAGTAGAGTCAGTAGTAGAGTTAGTAATAGTATTAGTGGGATTAGTAGGATGAACAGGGTTGGTTATAGCAGCAGTAATATAACTTGTATGGCTTTAGCAGAACTAGCTGCTAACACTAGTGTTAGCAGCAGTAGCTGTAGAAGTACTTGTAATGGTTGCAGTGGTACTAGTATTAGTAATAGCAGTAGCTGTAGCAGCAGTAGAAGTAGTGCTAGTATTAGTTAGAGTTTTGTGATATTTAATGGTACATTAAGGTCTCAGTTCTCAGTCATAACACGTTCACAATCTCTCCTCTCTCTGCTGTTTTATCTATTAAAGCAGAAAACCTCTCAGGGACACTGAATCCAGGTGTTCTTCTTCTTATTGTAAGAGCCATAATAGACTGAATAAGTTGTGTTTAGTGATTTATAAAAAGTGTGTTGAAATGCTCCTTACGTTACTGACTACGTAAATCAGTCTGCGGAGCAAGACAGTTTTTTGACAGTTGTGCCCAGTTGAGCACTGAATGATTCTTGTAACTTTATTTTTGTTGAGTAAACCTTTTTAAATGGAGTTACTGCCTCTGAAGACGCGTCAAGCACCGGTATGCAGGTGCTCATTGTTGTTTGTTCTTTTTGTCTTAAATGCTGCTTTCTGCTGCGATTCCCGGTGCTCTTTCACCAGAGATGAGCTCATGAACATCAGGGTAACAACCCCAGCGGACTTATTTCCAACTTTTTTAACCTCTGTGGAATTACTGGACATTCTTGTGAAAGGTGCGCTCACCTTGGCTCACGCAGTGAGACGCCGCAGGAGAGGGAAACGTGCTGGCGCGCTGGTGCGTCTCCGTAAACGGGGATCCCGTACAGCGCTGCCGGGCATATTTCTCTCCAACGTCCGCTCATTGTGCAACAAACTGGACGAACTTCAGCTCCTTGTTGGGAGACAGAGACTTTTCTTCTTCCTCCGTTTTGTGCTTCACGGAGACCTGGCTCTGTGGATCGATACCGGACTCCGCGTTCCAGCTGGCTGGCTTCCAGCTGTTCAGAGCGGACCGCGATACGGAGCTCTCCGGCAAAACGAAGGGTGGAGGAATCTGCTTCTACCTCAACAACGGCTGGTGTAACGACGTAACAGTGATTCTACAGTACTGTTCGCCGGACCTGGAATCCCTCATCATCCACTGCAAACCCTTCTACTCCCCACGTGAGTTCGCTTCATTCATCCTGGTCGGTGTTTACATGGCGCCGCAGGCCAACACGCAGGACGCACAGCGGACGCTCGCCGAGCAGATACGGTGTGTGGAGCGGACCTACCCGGACTCTTTAGTTATTGTCCTTGGGGACTTCAACAAAGGTAACCTCAGCCATGAACTCCCTAAATACAGACAGTTTATTAAATGCCCTACTAGAGAGAAGAGCATTCTGGACCACTGTTACACCACAATCAGTGGGGCTTATCACGCCGTTCCTCGTGCTGCTCTGGGAAACTCTGACCATGCCATGGTTCACCTGATTCCCTCATACAGGCAGAAACTAAAGCTCTGCAAACCTGTGGTGAGGAAATTCAAGAAGTGGACCAGTGAGGCTCTGGAGGATCTTCGGGCGTGCTTGGACTGTACAGACTGTGATGTCTTCAGGACTGCTACTAACAGTCTGGATGAGTACACAGAGGCTGTAACTTCATACATCAGCTTCTGTGAGGACAGCTGTGTTCCAACCAGCTCCAGAGTGAGTTACAACAACGATAAACCCTGGTTCACAGCGGAACTCAGAAAGCTAAGACTGCAAAAGGACCAGGCATTCAGGAGGGGGGACAAGGACTTGTACACAGAGTCAAAATACAGGTTTAGCAAGGCGGGAGAGATGCTAAACGACTGTACTCTGAGAAACTGCAACAACAGCTCTCAGCAAGTGACTCTGCTTCTGTCTGGAGAGGGCTCAGGCAGATCACCAACTACAAGCCGAAAAAACCCCACGCCATGAACGACCTCCGCCTAGCAGACGAGCTGAACGAGTTCTACTGTCGCTTTGAAAGACAATGGAGCAGTCCTGACGCCACGCCCCACAGGCCCATCAACCAGCCGCAGACCATCATCTCCCCCTCCCTCAGCCCATCGGGGGCTCACGCCTCCCCAGTGACGACCCTCACTATTCTGGAGAGGGACGTCAACAGGCTCTTCAAAAAGCAGAACCCCCGCAAAGCAGCGGGCCCGGACTCTGTCTCACCCTCCACCCTGAAGCACTGTGCTGATCAGCTGTCCCCGGTGTTCACTGAGATTTTCAACACCTCCCTGGAGACATGCCACGTGCCAGCCTGCTTCAAGGCCTCCACCATCATCCCCGTCCCCAAGAAACCCAGGATCACAGGACTCAATGACTACAGGCCCGTCGCCCTGACCTCTGTGGTCATGAAGTCTTTTGAGCGCCTGGTCCTGTCCCACCTCAAAACCCTGACTGACCCACTCCTGGACCCTCTGCAGTTCGCCTACAAGGCCAACAGGTCTGTAGACGATGCTGTCAACATGGCCCTCCACTACATCGTCCAGCATCTGGACTCCCCAGGAACCTACGCCAGGATCCTGTTCGTGGACTTCAGGTCTGCCTTCAACACCATCATCCCATCTCTGCTGCAGGACAAGCTCTCCCAGCTGCACGTGCCCGACTCCACCTGCAGGTGGATCACAGACTTCCTGACTGACAGGAAGCAGCACGTGAGGCTGGGGAAACATGTCTCAGGCTCTCGGACCACCAGCACCGGTTCCCCCCAAGGCTGCGTTCTTTCCCCTCTGCTCTTCTCGCTGTACACCAACAGCTGCACCTCCAGTCACCAGTCCGTCAAGCTCCTGAAGTTCGCGGATGACACCACCCTCATTGGACTCATCTCTGGTGGGGACGAGTCCGCCTACAGGTGGGAGACTGACCACCTGGTGACCTGGTGCAGCCAGAACAACCTGGAGCTCAACGCTCTGAAGACAGTGGAGATGGTTGTGGACTTCAAAAAGAACGCAGCCCCACCCGCCCCTCTCATCCTATGTGACTCCCCCGTCGACGCTGTGGAGTCCTTCCGCTTCCTGGGCTCCATCATTTCCCAGGACCTCAAGTGGGAACTGAACATCAGCTCCATCGCCAAGAAGGCCCAGCAGAGGATGTTCTTCCTGAGGCAGCTGAAGAAGTTCAACCTGCCGATGAAAATGATGGTGCACTTCTACACTCATTGAGTCCATCCTCTGCTCCTCCATCACCGTCTGGCACACCGCAGCCACTGCCAAGGACAAGGCCAGGCTGCAGCGCATCATCCGCTCTGCTGAGAGGGTGATTGGCTGTAATCTGCCATCCCTCCAGGACTTGTTCGCCTCCAGGACTCTGAGGCGAGCTAGGAAGATTGCAGCTGACCCCTCTCACCCTGGACATATCCTGTTCGAGTCCCTCCCCTCTGGCAGGAGGCTGAGGTCCATCAGGACCAAGACCTCACGCCACACAAACAGTTTCTTCCCGTCAGCAGTCGGGCTCATCAATGGGGCTCGGGTCCCCCACTGACTGTCTCTGTCACCCCCAGCTATTTTAATTTTTAATTTTAACTCTTAATTTTTATTTTTATTTTCTCTTCTTTATTTTTATTTCTCTTTACCATTCACTCCTCTGCACACCGCATACTTAAACACTCGTCACTTTAACATACACTTTAACTTAAATACACATGTCACTTTAACGTACATTCACATTAACGTATCTGTTGACTGAGCACTTGCTTATCTTCCACATATTTTAATACCAATTGCACTGTTGTTTTCGTTGATTGTTGTTTGTCTCGTCGTACGTCCCATGTCCATGTCCAATGTATGCACCTTCCGCCTCAAAAAATTCCTCGTTTGTGTGAAAACATTCCTGGCAAATAAACGGTTTCTGATTCTGATTCTGATTCTTCTGAGCTCATTGCCCATACACAGACTGTAACAGTAATGGTAATAGGGATTACCGGACGGAGACAAGATTGTCGCTACAGTTATTATTATTATTATTATTATTGTTGTTATTATTATTATAGTATATAGTATTTTAAATTCCAGCTCTCTGGGCTCAACCTACAACACTTTGACATTAAACTTTCGACTTAAAGCTGATATTCACAAAGGAATCTGACAAAAACAGAAATGAAAAGGAAGTGAAATGCAGGAATGTATCTGAGGTTAAAAACTATTGAATACGTATTCAAAGGGAAGCCCTTTGGGCTTCATGCTAAAAGGATTTAGTTTCACTATCATGCTCCAGGGCTGATCGGCTGCAGTTTTTCCTTTTTTAAATTAAAACAGTTTAAAATAATGAATCTCTGGCTATCTGTCCACAGCTCTGTTTAGAACCTGTTTACACACGAGAGCTGAGATCCAGACGGGAATAACAGATAATCCAGGTAATGGAGTCCGTCCAGCCTTTTCGTTCCACCTTTCACCGCCTCCCCCGGCTACGAGGCGCACTCCTGTTTTGATCAAAGTGCTCTAAATTATTTGTATTTACAGAATAATAATGTTGCTCCATGTCGCCTCGATTCCGTCCAAAAGAGTTTTTAAAAGAAAATCAAGATGGATGGCACGTTGAACCATAAATCAAAATCTTTATAAAAAGGGCAATTTTTTTGCTTTTACAGGACTCTGGTTTTGAAACATTTATAAAAAAAAAGGTATTTGGAGGCTAATCATCTTAGAATATTGTATATGATACGGTGCGTTACAAACAATCATTCACTGTTTCCAGCTTCTCAGATCTGTGTTGTATAGTGTTGTCAACTGAATTTAGAGATTTTAGACTGAAACAAGACATTAGAACAAGATGTTTGTTTCCCTTTCAGAGACAATTAAATTGACAGACTGGTCAATAATTTAAAAAAAATCGTTAGTTTCAGTCGTAGTCTGAGTTAATTAAAATGTAATGAAGAAGCTGCGAAATGCATTAATCTCAATGCTCTCTGTGATTCCATCCCAACATGGGATGGAATCACAGTAAATGTTACTGTGGGTGAACTAAGTCGGTAATAAATACCTGATAACAGAAATCTACTGCTGCAGTTGAGATGTAATGGAGACTGAGCACTCCGCCATTTGCACATAATCTGTAATTGGTACGCACCATATTTACAGTTCAACGTGATTAGCTCCACAATGAATTGCCCTTGGGTCGTATCTGCTCACAGAGGAACCGACCGCATTAACCCGGCAGATCAACAGCGAAGGAAAAGAGTTCTGCTCAGAGAGCGAACGCCGGAGCCAGAGGCCCGTTTCCACCGCAGCCCATCACTCTGTGCACCGAGCCTGAAGCCAGTCGACCGCCACTGGGAACCAGATCGTTTAACCAGAACCTCTTTATTGGCATCTCCATTAGCAGATCATAAACCTCACGAATTGGATCGCGGATCAGAGTCACGGATCGGATTTGTGAAAAACAATTAAATTATAAAATAGCTATAACTTTGTGATTCTGTCTAGGCCAGCTGCGAAGGCTTAGCAGGCCTTCAACATTTTCATAATTACAGATTTAAAAGGGTTAAATAAATGTCTATTTGATAAATGTTAAATAAATGTCTATTTGTCAAACAACGTAACAAACACAAAGAGGACGGATACGCTGCATTATATCTCTTGGAATGAATTCCCTCTGCAGCGCCGCTTTTCCTCAGTGCCGCTTCACCTCCGTGCCCAGCGCTCAGGCTCAGAGGAGACCGCAGCATTTCTAATGAGGCAGGACTCCTCCATTCTGTTTGATTTCATGAAATCAAAGGTTTCTGCAGGTTTGACACGAGCTGAAGATCGACTTCAGTCCGGTTATACTGGTGGGAGAAATCTTTGTTTCATTTCTGGTTGTGTTATCTGTGTCTTTCTGCAAGTTACATCCCACTCTAACCAGTGAATCAAACAGGGTTGTGAGTGCACGGGTTCAGCCTTTTTATTTCTAGAGCTTACTTCCTGGTCACCAGAACATATTTCGAGTCGATACTTGGATGTATACTTTCTTCCACGATTCCCTTATGAATAAAGAGAAGAGAGGCGACACTATTAGGATGGTGCTCAGGGCTTCCAAGAGGCTTTAATCTGGATACAGTTCCTGAACCCTTTCAGGCCCAGCAGACTGTTGAACACTACAAAGAGACACCACTGTATTATTTCTTGTATCGAGAACCCAATAACTCTCATCTGAGCTCCACAGAGCTGCTGAATGAGTCATTATTAAACCCAAATTGAAGAGATTTCCCGAGCAGCTGTCACATTTGTACAAATCATATTATCATCATCCATGTCTTTGTGGAAATTATTATAATTTTTTTTTTAAAGAGATGGAAAGAACATGAATAACTTCGGGGTAATGTTTGATTTCTAAGCACAAGAAAAAAAGATTAATGGAAGCTAATTTTGACGTGAAACATCATTAACGCTCAGTTCTTAATTTCTCTGCAGTTTCCTCATTATTATTCTTTTTTTTTTAAAGGGGAAATTACAAATTAAAACCTAATGCAACAGAATACAAAATGATAGTGTCCAGGTGATTTAATGAAGTCAGTGCAGGGAAGAACAAATCCACAGGTGTGGAACTTCAGTACAAAAGATTCAAGGCTACAAACACTACAACTTGGTTTTGTTATTTTATTCCTCCAGACAGAAGAGTGACCTCCAACGGAAAGATTTCTACGTGATTAGACATCTCAATGACGAGCCTGACTGAACGTAAAATAGATTACAATAGCCATAAGACTAAGGTAAAGAAAAAAGTTAAACTATAAAGTGTATCAGAAGTAATATTGCCTAATATAAACTAATATAGATAAGTAATACTTAGCATTATATTGAGAGAGATATTGAAAAGTTATATTGCACATGTGTTTATTGTTTTTATTGTCCAATGTTTTTAGAAGTTGCGTATGTAAGGTTAGTATGTTACGTAAGTTTAGTGTGTAAATTAAAATGAATCACAATCCCTTTGGGTTTTACACAGGACACGGACAGCAGCATCCTGGGTGAAAGTCCTGTGTTTGTCTGGCAACTGAGTTGACTAAACAAATGTTGGCTTTGTATGTTTCTACGAACCTCACAAAATACATCATGGTTTGTGTTTTAAATTCTAAAGGCTGGTCTCATCCAGCATTCGTAGCAATACCTACGAAAAATATTGCGCTGTAATTCGTAGATATCCCAGGAACTGATTTTGGATGTTATCCGCCTGATATTATCTTGGCCCACACTCCGGTTTCCCGCTCTGACTTGGATTCGTACCAGGTCACTGTGAACTTCTTCCAAATACGTGTCCCCCAGTGAACTCAAAGGGACTACGCAGCTGCTAAAACGGGCTATATTCACTGTGTTATCAGAGGAACACTGAGAAAAGTATGTGTGCTAAAGTGTTGTTGCAGCTGTTGCTTGGGCTGCTGTTTCATGAGATTTAAAACTCCTTATTAACCCATGTGGATAAAACATCTCCTTATATAGATGTATATTTCTGAGATTACCTAAAAGGTTTCCTTCCACACATGTATATACACATAGTACATGATACATACACGCATACAGTACATATATCCTCACAAGTATATATTCATTTGTATACTACTGCCAGCAGGCACATTTAAATGAATATAATCTGATTGATTTAAAATTAGCCGATACATTTTACCAACACTTACGCATTTAACTTGATATTTTGCGATGCTTATGTGACTCTAGCCCGACCAGCGGAGGCGGCGTTATGCTGCGTTCACAACAGGAAGTGTTGCGAATATTCGCTACGCTTTGGATGTGAACGCACCATTAGCCTTTGCCATGATTATGGACTTAAATTCATCATATGTAGTCAAGATCATCTACTGCTCCTCCACGGAGAAAAGAGACACTCTTTCTCTGATCTTATTTGCCATTGTAGCGTTTGAAGATCATCAAATCTGTGTTCGACTCCTCCCCCTTTTGAAGAGGAACGGGCATGCGCAATTATCCAGATGACTGACGTCTGGTTAGAATTAACCAGACCGTTTCAGCACGGATCAGGGGTGGAGAAACCGAGTTAGCCTGATGTCAATCATCTCGCTAATTTCAGCTGGATAATAGGACATTTGATCGACTTTGTTGAACCACGTACGAGAACTAGGGCCATGGAGACCGCTGTTTGTTCCCCATGAGAAGTTAATGTTGATGTATTTGTCACAAAACTTGCGTACTTCCCCGCTGTAGTTATTTTAACCCAATCCACGATCTAATCTTAATTAAATGGTTCAGTTGTCTAAACCCAACTGAGTAGTTTAGTTGTCTAAACCTAAATAAGAAGTTTAGTTGTCTAAACCTAATTAAGAAGTTTAGTTGTCTAAACCTAACTAAGTAGTTTACTTGTCTGAACCTAAATGAGTAGTTTAGTTGTCTAAATCTAACAGAGTAGTTTAGTTGTCTAAACCTAAATAAGAAGTTTAGTTGTCTAAACCTAACTGAGTTGTTTAGTTGTTTAAACCTAAATAAGAAGTTTAGTTGTCTAAACCCGACTGAGTAGTTTAGTTGTCTAAACCCGTTTCGGGACCTTCGTAGAAAATCATACAAACCGAAGCATGAGGAGGATACGTTGAATTATAACGTGACCCAAAGGATGACATCTCTTTTTATCTTAAGGATCTCATGATCTTTCCTTTGGCTTCATCTTCAGGACACTTTCCAACTTGTTAGCTCCGCCTGCCTTCTAATTAGAACTAACCATTTGTTGCATAACCCTTCATAGACAGACTTTTGCATTATTTTTACTTTCCAGTGCCGTTTTTGCTCAGATTCAGAGGAGACATCGTCACCACGATGCAGCTGATCAGCCTCTCCAGCCACCAGGGGAGTCATAACTCAAAGGCCAAGGAATTACTGAGCATCAATATCCCAGTTAGACGCTGTCCCATCAGAAGAAGGCTGCAATTTAGGTCAATGTATGGCCAATTATAAGTCAAGCTGTGGAAAGGAAATGTAATAAGACATTATTGGCAAAAGAGAAAGGGCTTCTGCAAAAAGGCTTGCTGAGGAAGAACGAGCATCGAGTGCCGAGCCGCCAGAACACTGAGCCAAAGACATGGAAATACTTCTTAAATAAGAATTTAGCAGATTATTTTTTACAAGAAAGAGTCCTACTATGGTGATTAAGATTAAAGTCACAAAGTATAGTGTGCAACCCTGTCTCCGACAAGATTACGTTCCCAAACCATATTCTCAATTTTATTCTGAGGGAAATGTATTTTCTGCACGAATTACGGTTGCAGTTTAAAGCGGTTTTACATCATTTAAATCGCGTGGTTAGAGTTTTAAACTGCAAAAACAAAACGACTACCTGGTTATGTTGAGTAAAAAACATCATGGTTTGATGTTTGTTATGTTATTTGAGCTAAAGCCGTACATTAAACAGGGGACGGTGACTTTTGGTTAATGCAGGACATTCACTGAAAGTCCTGTTTTTTGTCTTTTTTCATCCTCCTTCCTGTACAGGTTCTTCACTCAAAATCTAATTTGCATTCCAGTTGCATAACTTTTTGGAGACGGGGCTTATATTAAATAGCAAAGTAAAAATGATCGCAGGATTAAAAAGAGACACAGAAATCTGGCAAAAAAGTGATGCGTGTGCATTAATATTCAGTGTCACAGTCACTGACACGATTTCAAAGAAGTTCCACATTAATTCATGCAACGCTTCTCGAGTTAAAAGAAAGCTTGCTGCATTACAAAGACATGCAATTAAAAAAAAATTATGAAAAAAAGACATTCCCTTAACTAAATTAATTCACTGGATTTAATGAGAATAATGGATCCATAAAGTTTTATTTTTATTTTTACAGATCGGGAAAGGACAAAGAGATGTTCTTCTGTACTTAATAAGATGTGATCTTGTGGAGTCGGGGAAGAGAGAAACATGTTGGACCTTTAGGACGTGAGGAGAGGCGTGAGGAAAGGTGTCACCTTGTCACCTTTCTATACTTTGGGTTTGTCTGAATGAACATGCGGCTGTGCGAGGAGTTGAACCTCCTTCCAGCCACAAAGCGTTGTTGGCTGCCGTGATGTTTGGTTTAAAGCTCTCTGTGAAGTCGGACCAGCCTCCGCGCTGACAGATGTGACTGGTTAGCCCTCAATAAGCCCCGCCTCCTGCTTAGCGCCACTCATCTGCTGCTGGGAACCGTTGTTGATGCGTGAACGCTTCTGTTGAGACTAAACCTGCTTTACAATTCGTGCATTTTAAAGTGAAGAACTGTGTCTGTAATGACAGAAAACAGCTGACGTCGACGGCTCTAAACGCACAAGGTCGTTTGGAACCATCACAAGGTCGCAGTAGACTTTATGACCTGAAGCTCAAAACAAGGACACACCTTTTGCAACTGGAGTCACCAAACCTTACAGACAAACTGAGTTGGTAGTTTAGTCTGCAAAAGACTGATTTTTAAATCAGCAAATACATTTTAAAGATATTAACAGATGAATGACAATTAATGCAAGTAGTGAATTATTGACACTGAACACATCAGTAAAATGTTCACTGACGCCGTATTACGTTTTGTTATAATATTATTAACACAAAATCCGTTCTGAGCTACTTTTTGTGGTTATGTTTATGCACCTTGTGGTTTGGGAAGAGTCCCGGTGTTGGGTTTATCCGGGCCTGCAGGATCTGAGGCTCCAGAATCGATACGTAATTAAATCCCTTTTAGAGCCAGAGGGGCCGGGTTGGTCTCTCGTGTGGGACCTGGGATCACTCGATCATGATTAATTCAGTAGTTACTACATATAATGATTTAGATATACACTTTACAAACGTGTTTTAATACTGCAATTCATGATTAATTCAAGTAGTTACTACTTGTTAGTTAAGTATTAGTTCTAAAGCTTTACTAATGCTAAATAGTGTGTAGTTATTATAAAGTCCTATCCACATGTTGTATTAATGGTGGCGTTGAATAGTTTCCGTGTGCGTGCAGCAGATGACCCTTCATGGGAACAGAGTCCAGGTTGTTGTTGTTTGTCATCAGCGTGGTTGGAAGAACCAAAGTAGAAGTATTCAGGGCAACTCCTTGGAGACGGGGTCTTCGTGTGGAGGTCTGTAATTATGCTGAGTGGAGCTCTTTGTGCACGTCCTCCATCTTGGTTTGTGTTGGTCAGGTGTGTGTCTGCACGCAGCTCCAGTAATTAGCAGGAACTGTGTGTGTGCTTCACGTATTAGACAAGATCATTATTGTGGCGTTTCTGTCGTGATTAGATTTGCTGCAGACTAAAAAGGATGTTGGTGTATAAACCACCTCTGTGACGGGTAAGGATGAATGTGCGGGGCGGATCTCAATCAGCTTCACGCTGAGACGCTCACGGCTGTGCTCAGCATCAGCTGTGCTCAGCATCAGCTGTTCCACAGAGAAGAAGTCGAGATGCTTTTTACATTAAAGTTTCTCACTTTGTTCATTGGTTTGTTTTCTGCTTCTAATACTGAGCTCAACATTTTGCTGTGAAATATATTTTTGCTTCTTCCAATGTTCTCCGGCCTGGAGGGAAAATGCTGAGAGGTTAAATTTAGAATAAGCTGACGTACAGAAATTATATTTACATTTTTCAGCCACGTCTCGCTTCCCTCAGACTGGCCAGTCTCCACCAGGAGCCCCTGGACCTCCCACCAATCTGGATCCCCTGACTCCCCCATCCACCTGCTCACACAATGCACTCACCAGATTGCAAGACCCAGGGCATGATTGGAAACGCCAGGCTTCATACTTCCTTCCCTGGGAACTATGAATATGAATATTTACAGTAGATGTCAATGAATGATTAGTAATCATGTTCATTCTCTGGGGGACATTAATGTGAGTACATGTTATTTCTGGCATCTTGGTGGCACTAGAGGAAACATCACGTGTCACCAAAATCATTATGATTCATCCTCTGGTGACCATGAATGCCCATAGCTAACACTACTTGATGGTGGTGAGAGAGGAAATGTCACAGTGCATCCAAAAGGAGAAAGCTGGATGATAATCTTTCATATCTAAAGCAAACAACATAGAGCTCCAACATTCTTCCAGTTAACTGGAATATTTGAGCTGTTAATTATGCAAAAAATTTATATCAGATGGTCACCAAAATAATCAGACTTCCTCCTCTGGGGAGCACAAATATACAAACTAACTTTCATAGAAACGTTGGACAGTAGTTGACCGCTAGTGGCCGGCCCACAGTGCTACAACGCTACAGCAGGAAAAAGGTTTTTAATTTCAATAAAAGCCAAAGTCCAGAGTGAACGAGCGGGAACAAGAAACAAATGAGACTTTGACTGAAGGACGTGGAGGCGGAGCTCTCATTAGAAGAGTTTCCACCTCGATGAGACGGCGAACCCTCTGACCCACGAAACACGGATCACTAATTAAATCCGTCTCCTCCAACACACTTAAAACCTACCGGGGTTTTAAATTAGTCAGCAAGTAGAGCCGTTATGTTATCATGTCATCTGGATGAATTATTCTTGGGATATCATTTCATTTCACACAGGATGTGATGTCCTCCGTAGGTTTACCCCATGACATATATATATATATATATATATATATATATATTCCAGGGAGTATGGGCATATAGGTGAATATAATGGCCTCTCTCGGGTGCAGTGAATTGATATTAAAGAGTTCCCGGCTGAAGAGTGTCTTCAACAGCGGTTTAAAGTTGCAAAAGAACAATGCTGCATTATTTAGAGGGCGATGCACCGAGCGGGCATGATGCAGGACCTGCAGCCTCATGCCCGCTTCTGCTGAGAGGGAACGTCTTCAGCTCCAGAGGTGTTCGCTCGCAGCCCTTTCAGCTCAATAAGTATGGTCATTTTTCACTCAGGTGCAGCCGTATATATATATATATATATATATATATACACTCACCTAAAGGATTATTAGGAGCACCTGTTCAATTTCTCTAATGCAATTATCTAATCAACCAATCACATGGCAGTTGCTTCAATGCATTTAGGGGTGTGGTCCTGGTCAAGACAATCTCCTGAACTCCAAACTGAATGTCAGAATGGGAAAGAGGTGATTTAAGCAATTTTGAGCGTGGCATGGTTGTTGGTGCCAGACGGGCCGGTCTGAGTATTTCACAATCTGCTCAGTTACTGCGATTTTCACGCACAACCATATCTAGGGTTTACAAAGAATGGTGTGAAAAGGGAAAAACATCCAGTATGCCGCAGTCCTGTGGGCGAAAATGCCTTGTTGATGCTAGAGGTCAGAGGAGAATGGGCCGACTGATTCAAGCTGATAGAAGAGCAACTTTGACTGAAATAACCACTCGTTACAACCGAGGTATGCAGCAAAGCATTTGTGAAGCCACAACACGCACAACCTTGAGGCTGATGGGCTACAACAGCAGAAGACCCCACCGGGTACCACTCATCTCCACTACAAATAGGAAAAAGAGGCTACAATTTGCAAAAGCTCACCAAAATTGGACAGTTGAAGACTGGAAAAATGTTGCCTGGTCTGATGAGTCCCAATTTCTGTTGATACATTCAGATGGTAGAGTCAGAATTTGGCGTAAACAGAATGAGAACATGGATCCATCATGCCTTGTTACCACTGTGCAGGCTGGTGGTGGTGGTGTAATGGTGTGGGGGATGTTTTCTTGGCACACTTTAGGCCCCTTAGTGCCAATTGGGCATCGTTTAAATGCCACGGCCTACCTGAGCATTGTTTCTGACCATGTCCATCCCTTTATGGCCACCATGTACCCATCCTCTGATGGCTACTTCCAGCAGGATAATGCACCATGTCACAAAGCTTGAATCATTTCAAATTGGTTTCTTGAACATGACAATGAGTTCACTGTACTAAAATGGCCCCCACAGTCACCAGATCTCAACCCAATAGAGCATCTTTGGGATGTGGTGGAACGGGAGCTTCGTGCCCTGGATGTGCATCCCACAAATCTCCATCAACTGCAAGATGCTATCCTATCAATATGGGCCAACATTTCTAAAGAATGCTTTCAGCACCTTGTTGAATCAATGCCACGTAGAATTAAGGCAGTTCTGAAGGCGAAAGGGGGTCAAACACAGTATTAGTATGGTGTTCCTAATAACCCTTTAGGCGAGTGTATATATTAGTGCTGTCAAACGATTAAAATATTTAATCGCGATTAATCGCATTTATGTCATAGTTAACTCGCGATTAATCGCAATTAATCGCATTTTTTTTTTTTGCATTTTAATGCTCTTATCAACATGAAAAAGTGGATTGGCTTGCTTTATTTTATTGAAAAACAACTGCCAAACAGGGCAGTACAAAATAAAATCACTGCACATTTCAGGTAAACAAGGGTTTACAAAATAAAATTATAGAGTGCACCAGGCATGAAAACGGGTCAGGGGTGAAAAAGGTGAGAAGGATATTACCCCTCTAGGAGGGTCCGGGGGCATGCTCCCCCGTAAGAAACATTTAAATATTCCATATTTTAAAGCATCAATCTGATGCATTTTGAGATGCTTTTTTTGCCAACCTGGGGAGAGCTGGAGAAACTTAACTTCAGCCATGAGTCAAAAATGATTATGGCCTCCTTACTAAGTATTATGCAAGCCATTTCATGCCAGCCTGTCACTGGTCTAACATTTACAGTATATGAGGCACAATGTGGTAAGGGAGAGCATGGCTGCCTTTGTTAGCATCATTTATATCTTTGATGCAGAGAATGCATCTGGTGAATCCCTGCCTGTTGATTTTGGAGAATACATCTCCTAGATGAAAGGACACCTCTTGCCCTTTTATTGAGACCTTGCCTTCCAGTTTTAGCCACGACCAGTTCCAGCTGCATTTCAATCCAGCTGTTTAACAATGACTGCATCCTTCTCCCCTAACACACTCATTCTGCAAAAATAATGTTTGTATTAGTGTTAACTTCTAGTTTAGCCTTATTCAGACCTGCCAACCTTGATATATAACCTATATATTGATAAGTCATTAAATACTCGTCATGCATTATATTACATTGCATATAATGTGTGCTGGTCAATTAGTCTAAAATTAATTTTAGATTAATTTTTACCAGCGTACTTTGACGTCAAAATGCGTATCCGCTACGCAAATTGCGTACAGGTTGGCAGGTCTGCTTATTGATAGAACGGTGGACCACTTTACCTTCTGCCTTGTCAGTCCCCTCACCTCAAAATCTACCTCCTCAAAAACGGTAGCATAACACAGCATAAGCTAATAATTTCCCACCGGAGCTTTAACTAGGTGGCTAACGTTGCGTTCTCTCCTGCTGTGTTCAATGTGTTCACTCGCGCTCAGTGGTGTATAAAGTACCCAAAAGCCGTACTTGAGTAAAAGTAAAGATACCTTACTGGAAAATTACTCCAGTAAAAGTAAAAGTCACCTATTAAAATACTACTTGAGTAAAAGTCTTAAAGTATCTGATATTTTCTGTACTTAAGTATCAAAAGTATTTTTCTGATATAAAATGTACTTAAGTATTGAAAGTAAAAGTACAAGTACATGCTTTTAATAAAAAAGCAAAGGGTCAGAATTTTGAGAATTATGAAGTTTATTCTTTTAAGTGCTGTGGTCACCGTGACCAAGGACCAGGAGTTGTGTTGATACAATAACTGGGTTGGCTGGGATCCATCCATATATATTATGTTCAACATAATATATTGTACCTAAGTATACTTTTGCATCTATTATGAACTTATCATCATAATTCTCCAAAAAGCAATATGACACTAAGGAGTTGTAACAGTGTGGTTATAAGTATGCTCATTCCGCCCGCCGTGGGTCTCTTGGTACCGGTCTGTGGGTCTCTTGGTACCGGTCTGTGGGTCTCTTGGTACCGGGCCACAGAAAGAATGAATGAAACATTTCAATTAAATAAAAAAAAATCAAGGCCGGAAAGATGTTTTATTGTGAAAAATGACCGCATACATCCGTCTGTGGTAACCTCAGACGGAATCTCTTGACACATGTCAAGATGTTACGTTACTCTAAAAATGAAACGTAAGTCTGTTATAACTCTGTCGGTGATCTGGAAACTGATAATATAAATCCTTATATTCTGTAGATATTCTTCATTGTATTACTCTTCATGTCTATTAAAGTTCAGGCTAGCGAGGTCAGTATAACACAGCTATGCAGCTGTTGTGTCTATGAAATGTCCAGTTCCCAAGGGAAGGTAGTCACACGCCTGCGCACTTCAACACCCACAACTGTTTATCAGTATATTGACATTCTGGAAGCAGACTGGTCGTTGCACGTTCCAGTCTTGTGAGAAAAGATGAGAACACGGGATTCTCCTCCTCTTGACAGGACAGAGCGAATCAGATGTTAGGACGAGGCGAGACGAACCTGTGACGATAAACTGTGTATGAAAGGCCCCACTTCCGTGGTGGGGCAGTTGTTCTTTGACCAACCTGCGTGTTGGCTGTACCACTCACTGCTTTTGCAATTGCAGCGCTTGCTACTTTACTTGTGATCATTTAGTAAATAAATATAGAGAACGAGAGAAGTTGTCGAACTGAGTTCTTCCAGGCATCCAATAATTGAGACACGCTAACAGTGGTGACCCCGACGTCGGTTGGTTGATCTGGACAAAGATAAAGACAAAGAGCGGTGACGTCCGTTTCCCGGGCCCCCTGCCGAGGGCCGGCGGCTGTTTGGCGGTTGACAACGAGAGGTACCTCATGAAGAACAGGTGAGCAGACAACCTTTTGTTCAGATGAATAAAATGTCTGTGATTGGCTAAACTAAATTTAGTTGTCAACAGCTGAAAAGCCTCTACCCATAGTTTAGAAATAGTTAAAAAACTGTCCCTGATCACACGTAAAGTACAAAGCACATATTTCCATGGGTTTTTTATAGGGAAAGACAATAAGTGTCCGCTGGTAGGGATCTAGGTAAAGAAAAAATATATGAGGAGTCTGATTAGGACATAAGGTACGCTCGTGAGGGCTACCGGAGGTTGACTCTTAGTCGATAGGGTTCAAGTTGAAGTCCATAGGTGCGTAGATACCTCTGATAAACCAAGTTGAAATCCGTATGCTATGTTGACACCTCTGATAAAAGTCCAAGTTGAAATCCGTATGCTATGTAGATACCTCTGTGAAATCAAGTTGAAATCCGTGGGTACGTAGATACCTCTGGCAACTGAGCCACTATATTCAAAGCACGCAGAGACTGGGTCCACGTGTACGGTCAGTTTACCGCAGGGAGCGATGCCGCTATAAGGCGAGGGAAGGACACAGGGACAGATTTGTTGTTTTTCATATGCTGTGTGGGCAAATGTGTGGGAGGCTTGTTGTGGATCTTGGTGTTTTTAACGAGACCTGAAATCCGTGTGTATCAGGAAACTGAAAATTCCTCGGATGAATGGTGTTCGACCAGACTACATATCTGTGGGGCATTGAAGGGGAATAAAAGGGAAAATCATAGTCTAAGGGTACTACGGAGCAGGGAGAAATAAAACAATATTGTTGAATTGGCGTTATAAGTCCTCAGCAATCGAGCGCTGTATCTCTCTGATACAGTAGAAGCTTCTCGATTGGATTCACAGTATTGGGTAATGCATCCTTTTCTCCTGGCTTCGAAGGATACGTGTAAATGAAAATAAAATAAACTTTGTGGAAAGTGACCATCGTGTACGGTCTCACAGAGAGTCCGGCTGGTGACGTGGAGGCGTGTGCTGTGGGAGTTGTTGAAATACCTAACGTAGAGGGTCTAACGTACAGAGAACACGACCGGGGAGTCGCTGTGCGAGCTGAAAAAGAGAGAACAGGAAAAGAGTTTTTCTGGTGCTGTGGGAGTTGGCGGTCTGATTTGTGTCCTCTGACGGTCTGATTTGTGGCCGGCTGGACGAGGTCAGGATTGATAAGATAGGGAGAACAGAGCTGAGCGTGACGAAGTTTTTGCGAAACGCTTCCGGAAGCTGCAGAGTGGAGACTTGGAAGAGATACAGGTCAAGAGAGCAGTAAACCACGAGGCTTAGCCTAGCATATCGGCTAATCCTCTTAGCATAACAGGAAAGGCGAGACCGGAAATAGAAGAAAAGGGGAGTCAAGAACATCTCAAGACACAGGAGAGATAGAAGGGGGACACTTAGTGGCTAGGGGGAGTACTACACCCAAAATAAGAAATAGTGCCCCTAGTGGTAGGGACAGGACACTCGTACCCCAGCGGGCAGATAGGGTATAGCAGTGAGATTTAACCCTTTGGCACCAAAATTAATATCCACATAGAAACACATTTTCGCAACCAAATTGACGTTGTCATACACCATCCGGACGTCAGAGCTGGTGGATAATAATAATTATAGAGTTGAATAAGTAGTAAGAATAAGGATAAATAAGTCTTTTAGATCAGGTTACACTCTCATACATCAACAGAAAGCAAATATTGATTTGATCGCAGTTTGGCACATTATTTTAATTTTTTTATTGTTGAGGTTTTTTCAAGGTTCTTTAATTGTGTTTTGAGATTATTATTTTTTTTGTTAAATTCTTTTGAATTTTATTAATTACATTTTTTTTAAATTTTTTTTTTTATTATTATTATTTTAATTTTAATTTTTTTTTTTTTAATTTAAAAGGGAAAAAATCATTTTTAGTTTCATGAAGGTATTTTTTATTTTTTTGGCCGCATGAAACCTCCATAAACTGTTCAATATGGGAAAGACCATAAAAACAATCGGGCTATGGGAGGAGTGCCCAGAAGGTACATTAGGGCATATCCTGTTAAGAACATATCATAGGTTTATGGACAAAACCCAAGAGGGAGATAGGAGAAATGCATCAAAAAGATATGTGAAATGGGCAGGAAGTATGCAAGAAAGGGGCATGCTCGGAAGCGAGAAATCTCCACAACCGACAGGCAGGGAACTAGTGGGCCATCTGAACATGGCTAAGAAGGGAAGAGAGCAAACTCATGCAGTGCTAGCAGGAACAGGGATATTTTGTGGGAAACAGAAGAAAAGCATGGAAGAGGCAGAAGGGTTTTTGACAGACTGTAAGAATTTCCTGGGGGAAATGAACGCAGCAATAACTGGTAAGACGGCAGTTCAGATGCCGCAAACAGGGAAAGCTGAGCTGGGAGCGGACGACGAGTGTTGCCCAAAAGACTTAGCTTCAGGGACAGCAGTGCCACCACCATATCTCCCTGGCCCGTATGAGGAGGCGTCACGAATGCTGGCAGCCGTGAATGCACCCCCGGAACCATACCCACCGCACCTGTACCCACACCCGAATCCATTCCACCAGATGCCCTTGCGGCAAGGGAAAGCAACAGAGCCAGGACAGACACAGGTGTTGGTAGTTCAGAAAGGGCTGTTGCAAGTAACCGCTCAAGAGCCATCACAGGAGAGAGGGATAAACCACTTCCTTAATGAAACGGTGAAATTCCTGGAGAATAAGTCTGAGTCGACTCTAGCTGGAGGGGGTTTGGGAAGTGCAAGGAAAGAAAGTACAGGGAAAAAATGCCCCCAGACCGAGCCTAAACCCTCAACTTCCGACAACAAAGACACAGGGAGAATATCTGAAGGGAGACAGGGAGAGGAAGAAACAGTGTCATCCAGGCTAGGGGTTGGTTGGAAGGGAATGTCGACAGGTTTGATTGATGAAGAAGGGGATTCAGTGGGAAGTTGGGAAGAGGCAGTCAAGCAACAGGACAGACAGGAGGAACAGGAGCAACATGAGAGTCAGGAACAACAGGAGAGGGAGGAAATTGTAAAGGGGTGTGTTCCGCCACAGCTACCACCAGGTCCAGGGGGTTTAAGGCGAGGCAGAGACCGATACTATCAGAAAGTAGACACCAAGGGAGCTAATGTGCACCAATGTGATGACATGACCAGACTGACTTTCAAGAAAGCAACTGATAGTATACCCAGACGAAGCCAATATATGTGTCCACTCCTGACTGCAGTAGGTGCTAACGGCAACGAAAAGACAACATACTCGCCCCTTGCCCTGGCAGATGTAGCAATGATGAGGGAGAGACTGCCGAAAATTGAAAAGGGAGGTGCAGCATGGATCAGGGGGTTTTTGGAGCAATGTGCTGGGAGTGTACCGGGGGTAGGAGATTTTCGGAGAATTTTTGTAGCCTGCGCCTCTTTAGCAGAGCTGGAACACATAGAAAGAATGGGGGGAACATCGGATGTGCCCGATGGAGAGCCATTGGCACACTCGGTGGCAGATTTTTGGCCTGTGATTAGATATACGTACCCAGTGAAGGTCAGAACCACAGAGCTTAATGAGGTGCCACCTCTGGACGGAGAGGGGGGAGTAGCCTATTTGAACAGAATTAGGGGCTTGTGGAACAGCAAACTGGGAGAAGACCCCATCGATGATAACACGACGGAACTGTTGTTCAGAGGGGCGATAGAAGCATCAGTGCCTGACGCCATAAAGGTACAGCTGAAAGGGACAGTAGGACTAGCAGACATGGAGTACGATCTCTGGAAAGCTCAGGTGAAACACCATGTAGATCAGGGGTCTCAAACTCAATTTGGCTTGGGGCCACCGCTGGTATTGTGATCTCATCGGAGGGCCACACAGAAAGCTCAATATATATTGTTTACATTCATAACATATTTTCGTCATACAAAAGGCAACCAGCAGTTTCTGTACATTTTTATAATAGTTTTTACAGTGAAAAAATATATATATATATATATATATATATATATATATATATATATATATATATATATATATATTTAAATAACTTATTGAAACTGCACCGAACCAACAAATGCAATCCCTGAATACATTTGTACTTCATTCTATTTCTTGCCAGACACCTGGCAGCGCTTTTGCTCACAGCTGAGCCACATTGACCCTGATGGAGGTCACCGTGGAAACCCTGATGGAGGTCACAGTAGAAGCACTGATCGAGGTCACAGTGGAAACCCTGAGTACAGCTTCACGATAGGCATCACTAAGCCTGGACCTGTACTTGCATTTATTAAAGTTCATAGTCGAGAAAGGTTTCTCACAGCTTCCAAAAAGGTACATTACCCGACTGATCACTTTTGTCTGCTCAGGGAAGGAAACATACTCGGGACTGAGAAATGACTTCATACTACAGATCAAGCTCCATGGGGTGTGTGCACATGAAACATTAATATTACAACAGTTTTTGTTTTCAAAAAAAATATTTACTATATATTTGAGTCAAAATATGTTCTATAGAAAAACGAACTTTTTACAATGTTTACCCATTGTGCATGTTTCAGTACAGTTTTCAGAACAAGAACAACATATGTACTCTGTATCTATGTGTGTACTATGTACTCTGAATGTATGTGTGTACTGTGTACTCTTTACCAGCGCATGGTCGTGTGTGGAGTCGCACAGAGTAAAACTGAACAGCTGAGCAGAGCAGAGCTGCCGTCTCTCTGTGGCCAGTGTGGATTTTTTTAGTACACTGCAAGTTTTTTTTTCTCTCTCAGGTGGTAGTGTGTTTGTCTGTCTGAATAAAAACCAGTGTATCTTTGCAGCGTATGTAGGTCATTGGGTAGTTTGGGTAGGTCATTGGGTAGTAGGTCATTGGGTAGTTTCACAAAAAATGTCTACTGACACCTGAATCAACAAATCACGTTGAAAGGCGGAGCTCGACACAGACGCCTCAGGCTGTGTGCTCCTATGAGAGGCGTATGATCACACAGAGGAGTGGGGCGGAACCTCCGGACTTTGGCGCATCTAGCAGCATCTGAATCTTTTTTCTACTCCGTTTTTTCACGGAGCTATTAATAGAAACGTCCAGTAAACGTTATCTTATGGGGCCGCGCGCGCGGACCTCAGAAAAACGCGCGGGCTGCACTAACACTAAACTTTGATGTCAAGTAGGGGGCCACACAATATCGGCTCGCGGGCCGCAATTGGCCCGCGGGCCGCGAGTTTGAGACCCCTGATGTAGATAAACAGAAGGAAATGTGGGATAAGGAGAGAACAGAACTGAGTAGCCTACAATTGCAATTGGCTAAAACACAGCTGAAAGAGAGCAGGGAAAAGGTGAACCTGACCAAGGCAGAAGCAAAGCAAATGCCACAAACCTTAGTACAGCAACAGCAGGTACCAGCACAAGCACCCGGCCCTTACGGCCCGTATGGTCCGTATCCAGTCCCTCCGCCATATCCATATGCACCGGTCTATCAACAGCCACAGCAAGCCGTGGTTGCATCACCTCAAGCCCAGTACCCTCAACCATATCTCCCGCAGCAGGCGGGTCAGCAGCCCATGACTGGGGCCCCACAGTACGTAGGGTTTGGCCTACCGAGAAAACGTCGGGGAAGAGGAGGAAGTAGGGGTAATGGTAGAAGCAACAGATATAATAACTGTTTCACCTGTGGGCAGCCTGGACATTGGGCTACTGCATGCCCACAGACACCACAGGGTCAGCAGTATCAGCCAGGAGTACCTCAGTACTGTCCACAGGCACCACAGGGTCAGCAGTATCAGCGAGGGCCACCTCAGGGCTATTCACAGGTGCCACCGGGTCAGCAGTCTCAGTCAGGACCGCCTCAGTACTCCTACGATGTCTATCCCCCGCCCCAACAAGCACTTAACACACAGCCACAGCCACAAGGCAATAGTGGTCCGTGGCACCAGGCCCCGGGCCAGACACAAATGCCATAGGGGTGCCCAGATCCGACAGCTGACGGCGACCTGTATCCAGAGCCTATGGTCACTCTCACAATAAATGGAAGGGACTATATGTTCATGCTGGACTCAGGAGCCAGGTATTCCACGATAAATACGCCACTACCACCATCGAGGAATACTGTGCCGGTAGTCGGATTTTCGGGCCGATCAGAAGAGTGGCCGCTGTCAATACAAGTTCCATGTAAGTGGAAATCGCTCTGTTTTAACCAATCATTTTTGGTCTCCACTGCCTGCCCAGTGAATCTGGTCGGAAGAGACATTTTGTGTGCACAAAACGTAACCATGCAGATGGCTAAAGACTGTATTATAGTATCGTTCCCTGATGGGACCCAGCAGAAATGTGCCACACCCCGCTACAATGGTCACCAAATGATTCAGCTAGAGACTGAAGAGACATTGGAAAGGGAAGCGGAGGTCTGGTGGGGCAGAGTTAATGATTATGACATTACACCTTTGCATGACACCATCCGGGAATGGGGACCTTGGTTCAAGGTCCTACATCCATACTCAATCCCAGTGGACCCACAACATTGTACTTTTAACTACTCCTTGATACAAGAAGAGAATTATGAGATCCTGTGGGAAGGCCTGGAACACGAGAGTGAGGTTCATGGATACCCAACGGTGAAGGCTCGGGAGATCTATGCAGGGAAGCAAGGGGTAGCGGCGGCTGTAGAGTTGACACCAGAGTTGCAGGTTTTGTTTGCACTCGATGACACCTCAGCCCCACACATCACGATCCTGGTCCAGAGTGGGGGCGAAGCAAAGAACATGGGTCCAATGGTTAAAGCAGGGGTTGAGGCTACGGACTGGGTGCCCACACAGAATAAAAACTTGCATTACTCACCATCTGAAAACATGTACAGAATTGCACACACATCGGAGGTTGAGTTAGTCCCAGAGATACACATGCTTAGCCGCACACATGGTAGGGAAAACACTGATCATGAGGGCACTGAAAACATGCTAGGCTTATTTCCAGACACCTTTTGGACAAAAGGGGGAGCTGATGTGGGACTGATTCCGATGGCTCCCGTTGAAATAGAGATAAAACCAGGGACGATTCCGATTTATCGTCACCAGTACCCCTTAAGGGCAGAACAAACTGTAGGGATTTCTAAGACAATAGAAGGGCTGTTGAGAGCAGGTGTATTGGAGAGAACGAGGTCCCCCTGGAACACGCCTATCAATCCGGTCCCTAAACCTGGAAAACCAGACTACAGAATGGTCCATGATCTGAGACCGATAAATAAGGTTGTAGTGCCGACTCACTATGACACTCCTAACCCATACACAATGTTGAATGCTGTGGGTCCAGACAAGACATGGTTCTCCTGCATTGACTTGGCGAATGCGTTTTTCTGTGTCCCATTGGCTGAAGGTTCAAGACAGATGTTTGCATTCTCATATCAGGGAAGTCAGTACACATACACACGCCTACCACAGGGCTATTTAGACTCGCCCTCCATATTCAACCATGTGTTAAAGAACATTCTGGCAAAGCTGAAGTTACCAGTTGGGGTGGTGCTATTGCAGTATGTGGATGACATTTTGCTAGCAGGAACCAGCTCAGGGTCCATTATGGAGGCCACAAGGGTAGTTTTGGGGTGGCTACAGAAGAATGGGTTCAAGGTAACCAGGTCTAAGTTGCAGATTGGGAGACAGAGGGTGACTTTTCTAGGAAGAATAGTGGCCAGGACAGGGCAGGCTATGACTGAGGGACAGAAATCATCGATTTTACAACACACCAAGCCAGCAACAGTAAGAGACATGATGAAGTTTTTAGGGTTGGTGACATGGAGTAAGAATTTCATTGCTAATTTTTCAGAACAGGTGTCCCCGTTGAGGAGACTTATTCAGGGGGCAGGCTATAGAAATTACTCGAAGCCATTAGTATGGACCCATGAAGCAGATGCTGCGTTTATAGCCACTAAGCAGGCCATGGCCAGTGCGACCGCGTTACACCCACCCGACTATTCTAAACCATTTCACCTTGATGTTGATGAAAAGGACGGATTTGTGAATTCCGTCCTATTTCAAAAGGGGGAGGGGTGCGCGGGGAGGAGAATTTTGATGTACTACAGTGGGAAATTGGACAATGTGGAAGTGGGACATCCTACGTGTGTCAGACACGTAGCGGCTATAGGGAAAGCGCTGATAAAAACAGCTCATCTAACGATGGAGCACCAGACTGTTGTACATTCCACACACGGAGTAGTGGCGTTCCTGCAGTCAAACGCTTTCACACTCTCCGCGGCAAGGCAGGCAACTCTGCAAAGCCTTTTGACTAAGACACACATACACTTTGAGGCCTCAACTAAAAACATGGCAACACAGATGGGCAATGGGGACGAGCATGTATGTGCAGAGGCAACGGACCAGGAAATGAAGTTGCACCAGACCTTAGAGAGGGAGCCGCTGACTGACCCAGACGACACCTACTACTGCGACGGACACAGCCATCAGACACTAGGCCGAGAGATAGTAGCGTCGTATGCGGTAGTGAGAAGAGCACCGGAGGGCTGGGAGACAGTAAGGACAGGCATAGTTCCACAACCAGCGTCAGCACAAACAGCAGAATTAACAGCAGTAACAGAAGCATGTAAGGCAGCAAAGGGGAAGAGAGTGAATGTTTACTCAGATTCGGCATACACATTACAAGCAGCACACATAGACCTGTGCCATTGGAGACGGAAAGGTTTTGTGACCAGTAATGGTACCCCAGTGAAACACTTACAACCCTTGTTGGACCTTTATTATGCCCTAAAAGAACCCAAACAGGTAGCAGTGATGAAGTGCAAGGGACATCAGACAGATGCCTCCGAGATAGTGAAGGGAAACAATGCAGCAGACCAAGTAGCTAAGAGCACAGCAGGATACAGGCCCAAGAACCAGATGATGCAGAAAGCAGAAGAGCCAGAGAAAGACAGATTAGACTCAGACCACATCATAAGATTGCAAGAACAGGCAGCACCAACAGAGAAACAGGCTTGGCTGGAAAAGGGGGCGAGAAAAGATGAGGAAGGGATATGGAGAAACCATGAAGGGAAAGTAGTAGCCCCCGCAGGTCTGTTGAACATG
Organism: Myoxocephalus aenaeus; assembly: GCA_038501785.1. NCBI lineage: Eukaryota > Metazoa > Chordata > Actinopteri > Perciformes > Cottidae > Myoxocephalus > Myoxocephalus aenaeus. The sequence goes on from JBAMJR010000189.1 coordinate 5,604,285, forward strand.
TTGTGCCAGGAAGCACATAGCAGAGGACATGGTGCTAGTGGGCGAATGGTGACTTTGCTTTCTCAGAACTGGTGGCATCCATTCATGAAGGACATAGCTAAATACTATGTCCAGACCTGTGAAATATGTTGTAAACACAACCCCAAGGTAGCGCTTAAGGCAGGGTTAGGAAGCTTTCCCACCCCAACGGCCCCATGGAAGGAAGTTGTCATAGATTTTACAGACATGGGAACTGAGAACCGCGTTGAAGGGAAAAGGTATTTGTTGGTATGTGTTGATCCATTCTCTCGATGGGTAGAAGCTATCCCCACAAAGTCAGAGAAGGCGGCAGATGTGGTGAAGTGGTTAACAAGGGAACTCATACCTCGATTTGGCATTCCAGAAGTCATAAGATCAGACAATGGCTCACATTTCTCGAGTGCAGAACTACAAGAAATAGAGGCCACATTTGGCATCACCCATAAGTATGGAGCAGTATATCATCCAGCGTCTCAGGGACTGGTAGAAAGAGCAAATAGGACCATAAAAGAGGGCCTAGGGAAAGTATGTGCGGACACTAAGTTGAGCTGGGTTCAGGCTCTCCCAATAGTACTATATGGAATTAGGTCAAGTCCAAACTCTAAGTTGGGAATAAGTCCCCATGAAGTACTTACGGGTAGGAAAATGCCATGTCCACTGACCTCCACCCTGCCGACCACAGCGAGTCAGTTGCAGTACCAGCATGTGGAAATATCAGATTACATGAGGAGGTTGAACAACGCTGTTATGAGTATCTCTCAACAGGTGACGGAGATCCTGTGCGAAGGAGAAAAAGGAGAGGGTGCTCCTGTGGAGGTGGATGACTGGGTACTGAGGAAAGTAGCCAGATTCAACTGGAAGGCTCCCCGTTGGGAAGGACCGTATAAGGTTGCGGAGGTAACCTCACACTGTGTAAAGGTGTGGTTGAAAGAGGATAAAATAAGTAATTGGATACACAAGACACATTGTGCGCGAGCTCTGACCCCAGAAGACAGAACATTGGCCCAGGTCAGGAGCGATTCAAAAGAGCTGGACAACTACCAGGAGGCAAAAGCCTCAGAGGAAAAAGAGAAAAAGGAGGAAGTTTATGAAGACGAGGAAGAGCCAAGGTATAACCTGAGAAGCAGGAAGGGCAACGCTGAATGAAAGCCAGGGACTTGAAGATTAAGACTAAGACTAAGAAAGAAAGACTCTAGTTTAATACTTAAAAGTAACGTAGAAGTTGACACTGAGCTCAAAACCGATTGTTATCAGTCCCAGCAGTGGTAATGATAGAACATCTAGGATTAGGAATACTCAGGACACTGCAACAATGAAGACCGTACTAGGATGCAACACTAGAGCCACTCTATTGGTCCTCGTAATTATAAGTATTTCAGTGGGACTTCCTTTCATGTGGTGGGAGCTCCAATTGAAGGACCTAGACCGGCCCGAAAATAGAACCACAACGTCTTCCCCTGTCACAAGCACCAGGTCTCCCCTGCAAAGAGTGAAGAGAAGCAGACCACCAGATCTAAACCCAGTCATGTATATCAAGAACGAGTCTGGGTCTCAGGCTTTCCAGGTAGATCTGTGTAGCATCCTCAGTTGTGGGAGCAACCAGCTAGGCTGGAGAGGGTATGATGTTTACATGTGCATCTTCCCCTGGGGAGAACCGACAGGCAGCAACCCCTGGTGTCCAGACTGGAGCTATGTGTATTGGAATTCTAGTCCAGGGGGGTGGACCCAGAAGGGGGGATTTTGGGGTACATTCCAAAGGAAGATCAGTTTAATCAGAGGTCAAGTAACCACCCCTAAAGCAGGAGGAATTAACCCACTCATTATCACCATAACAGACCTAAGGGTATCACCATTTCAGGGCAATAAAAACACGTTCTCCCTACTGGTGGGGGTGGATGTGCCGGGGAAAGATCCAATGGGGATGATAAGAATTACTATACAACCACAAAATCAGATAAAACCAGCCTCAGCCCCGGACACTGGTAACTCCTCAAGTGGAGTACAGCGGGTGGAGCTGAAAGATTTTACCATACACGAAAAATTAGCGGTGGAAACAGGTTTCTATCAGACCAATTACTGGATGGATTGGATAAGACTGGCAGCACAGGGATTAAACGCTACAAACTGTGTTGCTTGTGCAGCCTCCAGGCCTAATTTATGGACCGTGCCATCAGTGCTGAGCCAGCCAAAAACCCTAGACTGTCTGCTAGACCTCCACATGAGAGAGAATCCAGGAAGTGATTGCGTTAGATGGGATAAGTATTTCCCATGTTCCCCGGTGAATGCAGTACCACCAATCTTCACCCCAATGGAGAATAACTATACATGTCTAACCAGGACCAGTGCAACCGGGATATGTTTAGGTGATATGCCCGGAGACTGGTGCCGCAGTACCGTCAATGTAACCAACTGGAATAATGTAACTAAACTACGCTATGCTAGGTCAGACATATACTGGTTCTGTGGTGGAAGACGATTGATGAATGTCCTCCCTAGTGACTGGCAAGGAACCTGTGCCTCAGTTTCGCTAATAGTCCCAATCAGAGTAATCCCACTAGGTGCCCAAGAGCTCGTCAGTCACGTGAAACCCCAGAGCCCCCTAGATAGAAAGAAAAGAAGTTTTGACCTAAAAGCTGGCTCTCCAATCTATTTCGACGCCATAGGAGTACCCAGAGGAGTGCCAGACGAGTACAAATTGATAGATCAGATAGCAGCCGGTTTTGAGTCAATCATCCCAATGATAACCATAGGCAAAAATGTTGACCGTTTAAACTATGTGCATTTCAACATCCAGCGTCTGACTAACATGACCCGAGACGCCTTAGAGGGAGTGCATGGACAGTTGTCTGCCACTTCCCTAATGACTTACCAGAACAGGATGGCACTCGATATGCTGTTAGCAGAGAAGGGGGGAGTGTGCTCAATGTTCGGCCAAACCTGTTGCACTTTCATCCCAAATAACACGGCCCCAGATGGATCTTTTACTAAGGCCTTAGCTGGTCTGAGATCAATGTCCCATGAATTGGCGGAACACTCAGGCATAGAGAACCCCCTGAACGATTGGCTAAATAGTATCTTCGGCAAGTGGAAAGGCGTAATCATATCTGTAGTCCTCTCCATAGTGATAGGAATAGTAGTGATGGCCTTATGTGGATGTTGCTGCATCCCATGTATTAGACAATTATGCCTGAAGTGTATCACCACAGCAGTGGACTCTAAATTGCCCCGGCCATACCAAATGGCTCTGTTAGCAGAAGAGATACAGTTGTTGGAGGAGAATGACGAGGATGGTATGGTAAGATTCGACATCGATGGATCCGAAGAAGAGGCCGAGTTAGACCAACCGTTTCTATACATATAACTTGCTAATGGTTGACCATATCCCATATAGTTTCTCCCTCTTCCCTCTCTCTCTCTCTCTCTCTCTCTCTCTCTCTCTCTCTTCCCCCTCTCTCTCTCTCTCTCTCTCTCTCTCTCTCTCTCTCTCTCACTCTCTCTCTCTCTCACACCCACACATGCACCCACGTAGAAGGCGTGTGACTTTATACTGTTTTTGATTGTGCCATATTATGTGCTTAGAGGAGGTTCTCTAGTATGAGGGATATGTAAGCTCCTGGATATAGGTGGTTTTAGCTTAGACATTTATAACTTTTTATATTAACTTTTGATAACTTTTTATGTTAGCTTCTTATAAAAACATTTATAACATAGGTGTGCTGTTGTGTTTGTTTAGAGATTTCCACTCTGTTAAGTAACACACACATAGAGTTATGAACTGATATAGCCCATGTCTGTTAGAGATTTCCACTCTGTTAAATAATTAACACATAGAGTTATGAACTGATATAGTCCATTGTTGTAGCTTTATATTATTGTTTAGTTTACATAATAAATTATGTAAAAAGGGGGATTGATAATATAAATCCTTATATTCTGTAGATATTCTTCATTGTATTACTCTTCATGTCTATTAAAGTTCAGGCTAGCGAGGTCAGTATAACACAGCTATGCAGCTGTTGTGTCTATGAAATGTCCAGTTCCCAAGGGAAGGTAGTCACACGCCTGCGCACTTCAACACCCACAACTGTTTATCAGTATATTGACATTCTGGAAGCAGACTGGTCGTTGCACGTTCCAGTCTTGTGAGAAAAGATGAGAACACGGGATTCTCCTCCTCTTGACAGGACAGAGCGAATCAGATGTTAGGACGAGGCGAGACGAACCTGTGACGATAAACTGTGTATGAAAGGCCCCACTTCCGTGGTGGGGCAGTTGTTCTTTGACCAACCTGCGTGTTGGCTGTACCACTCACTGCTTTTGCAATTGCAGCGCTTGCTACTTTACTTGTGATCATTTAGTAAATAAATATAGAGAACGAGAGAAGTTGTCGAACTGAGTTCTTCCAGGCATCCAATAATTGAGACACGCTAACAAAACCAAGGCAGAGTATCCTGAGATCGCCAAAAAAGCATGAAAACCTGCTTCCATTTCAACATCCTGTCTTTGTGCAGCGGGTTATAAATTAAGCAGTAGACTGGACTAAAGGTTTAGTTAGGAGTAGACTGGACATAACGAACACACGTCAGGTGTCGTTGTCTCCCGTCTTTCCGAGGTCGGACCCGGTCTGTGAAAATATTGTCTTCACGTAACCGGTCTGTGGCGCATAAAGGTTTGGGAGCGCTGGACTAGAGGATGTAGAGGGAAAATGCAAAACATTGTGATTCGCAAAACCTGCTTGGTGGAGTCTGTGTTCCACCACAGTCCCCGATGTTTTTTTGTTTTTTTCTAAAGATAGATTTGATTTTGTAGCGAGTAACGAAGGTTTCAGGAGAAATGTATCGGAGTAAAAGTATAATTTTTCTTTGCAAAATGTAGTGAAGTAAAAGTAAACAGAAATATAAATAGTAAAGTAGAGTACAGATATCCCAAAAAACTACTTAAGTACAGTAACGAAGTATTTCTACTTCGTTACTATACACCACTGCTCGCGCTCCCTTCTGGCACGCGCACCTGTTCGCAGTTCACTGAATATCATTCATTTTGCCGTATCGCGCTCACCATTCATTCATTTCAAACCGTAACGTTAGCCTAGCTTCCAAGCCCAAACGGCGTGCCTATTGTTTTGCTTCCGGTTGAGCTACATCCGGCGTGGTGCTCGCGGATTTAAAAAATAAATTAATTAAAATGCGTTAACGCCGTTAATAAAATTGACGGCGTTAAAATTGGTTTGCGTTAACGCCGTTAATAACGCGCTAATGTGACAGCACTAATATATATATATATATATATATATATATATACATACATACACATCTCAGCTGTTATATAAAGCACTGCGGAGCCTTTGACTCGTTTAGCCCCCCAGCCATTTTTCTCAAACATTACGAATGGTCTGCATCCCCATACTAAATACAGAATATCTCCTCAACCTCAAGGGCTATTTTAATAATTTCAAAAGGTTAATATACAGAAACCACTAGTGAGACTAGTTAAGAGGTTAATATAGCAGTATATGTGTTACTGGTTTATTGGTTGATAATAGAACACAGGAAAGAAAAAGAAAAAATCTGAAAAAATAATATTTCCTCTTTTTAATGATGCAAATCATCACTTTTCTTCTACTATAAAATATCACTATATGTTAACAGTATCTCTGAAAAGTTTGACTTTGATTAAGTTAAGTTAAATATTTTTAGTAATTAATTTAGTGCATATTTCGTGTACCATAGGTTTAGGTCCGCTTAGAGCCAAAATGCCCTAACTTTCTTCCTGGACCTTGAATGCCTCTGGTTCCACAACAGAGGGGCTCTGCTCAAGCAGATCCACCAATACATACCAAGCAAGTATATTGTTTCACCCAGAATTAAGTCATATTTCAGTTTGTTGGCTGGAATGTGGTTGATATCTTGCTTTCCAGAAAGGTGCACCAATCATGTGTGATATCAAGCTAGGGATATAAAAATGTATATTTCCTTGGGGAGTCATATTTATGGTTTATGTTAATATTTATGATTGAATTGTGTTCTCCTCACTCACAAAGCCCTCCATAATCAGGCCCCCCTCCTACCTCACCGACCTGCTCCACCAACCTCCTATCCATCCCCCATAGGACCAAGCACCGGACATGGGGTGACAGAGCCTTCTCCATAGCTGCCCCTCCCTCTGGAACTCTCTCCCCAAACAAATTTTTGACTGCACTGACCTTCCCATATTCAAAACACAAATCAAAACCCACCTCTTCAGAACTGCTTTTAATGTGTGATTGTGTGCCCCACGTTCTTATTGTTTTTTTGCGATCAAATGTTTTTATTTTTATTTAGCATAATCACACAGGATGACGGAACACCAACACATGGTGCCCTTTCAAATTACAAACAATATGCTGAGAAGAAAGGAGTCTCCCAGAACCATAAAGCAGAGAGGAAAGATGGGGGAGGGGGGGGAACATACATATACACATAACACAAGAGACAGACAGACAGACAGACAAATAACATTGACAGGGACCAAGGACATGCGCAATTAGAGGTAAGGGACCATAGCACACATCTACAGCATATTTTTCAGAGAGTCAGCAATGTTGACCCAAGCGTCCAAAGTCTTTTCTGATGCTCCATTTATGCGAGCTGTTGATATCTCCATATATACAACATCCAAAAAGGAAAGCGTCCAAGTTCGAATAGATAGGTCATGAGGTGGTTTCCAACGGGTTGCAATCATTCTCTTAGCAGCTGTGAGTCCAGCAAACGCAACACGCATTTGAATTTTAGAGAGCTGGAAATCTGAATCAAAAACATTTAGAATCAAAACCCTGAGAGTGACAGGCACAGTAACATTAATCAACACAGATAACTTGGATGCAATATTGTTCCAAAACTGACAAACAGGGGAGCAATCCCAGAACATGTGAAGATATGTACCGTGAGTGTTTAATGGACAGAGAGTGCATACAGGACTGGTAATCACCTTCATGTGGTGCATTTTCACAGGGGTCAGGTATGTCCTATGAATGAAATTGTAGTGAATTTGTTGATGGTCTGGATTGCGTGATGCTTCTGAGATGCTGGACCACACATCATGCCAGTCAAAATCAGTGACCAGGTCTGGGCAATCACGTTCCCAGACCCTCTCAATAGGAAGGCTTAAGCGGCCAGGTGTCACCAAAAACTGATAGAGCTTGGATACCATACCGCTGGTTTTTACCTGCATTGTAAATAATTTCCGGATAGGATGAATGGGCAGAGCTCTCTGCCAGGGGACACCATATGCCTTGAGTGCTGATCTTAATTGAAGGTAAAAGAAAAACGAGGAACGTGGTAGACTGAATGCGTTTTGTAAATCAGTAAAAGATAACAAGCCAGTCTCGTTAAAAATGTCTTTTAGATAATGAACCCCCCTTTGTTCCCAATGTGGAGCTGCTAAAGGCCTCCCACCAATCAGGAGTGCTTTATTGTTGAATAGTGGAGAAAGTGTATGCCAATTGCATGGTACATGGCAATATGTTTCAACCAATCTCCAGGTTTTGATAAGATGAGAGACAATGGGGCCAAAGCGCAACTGGCACTGTTTGTTAGAGATATTGGCAAAAAGGACATCATGAAGTGACCATGGTTCTGTTATAGCACCTTCTAAAGCACGCCAGCACACTGAGGAATCTGGGTCAAACCATGTAAGAAGAGGCCTTAAGACAAAAGACCAAAAATAAAGTTTAAAGTTGGGAACTGAAAGACCACCATTCTCCTTTCTCCTCTGTAGAGTAGACTTTTTAAGTCGTGGCCGCTTGCCTTTCCAAATAAATTTAGATACCGCTGCCTCTAATTTATGCCAGTATTCAGCAGGAGGAGAAAGAGGTAGCATAGAGCTCACAAAATTAATCCTGGGTAAGATGTTCATTTTAACCACAGAGATACGGGCTTGAGTAGACATAGGAAGACTCATCCACTTTCCCATATCTTTCAATATGTTGTTCAGAGCAATAGAGTAGTTATGCTTAATAATCTTGTTCAAACAAGGAAAAACATCAACACCCAAGTATTTAAACTGTTTAACAATGGGGATGTTGGCAGGGATGGTTGAATTGCAAGCAGAGTCGTTTAGATGGAGTAAAGCAGACTTTGACCAGTTAATTTTGAATCCTGATAGGCTTCCATATTCCTCGCATAAGGATAGAAGAGGTGGAAGAGACTGAGAGGCGTTTTCCAAATAGACCATCACATCATCCGCAAACAATGAAAGGTGATGCTGCGTATTTCGAATGCATATTGGTGACACCACTACAGATTGGCGAATGGCTTGAGCCAGAGGCTCAAGGGAGAGGACAAATAGTGCAGGACTCAGAGGGCAACCTTGGCGTGAAGATCTAGAAACAGGGAACAAAGAGGAGAGGGTGCGTCCTGTTAAGACTTGGGCTGACGGGTTAGAATACATGACTTTAATCATGCCAATGAAAGTGTTACCAAAGCCCATCACCTCTAAGACTGACCATAAAAATGGCCACTCAAGTCTATCAAAAGCTTTCATTGCGTCAAGAGAGAGAAGTGACATTGGTGTCTTACTGTCTTCTGCAGCATCAATAATGTGGAGAAGGCGTCTAACATTATCTGCTGCTAATCTTGTTTTTATGAATCCTGTTTGGTCAGAGTTTATTAATTTTGACATATGAGACTCCAGACGACGGGCTAGGAGTTTAGCAAATATTTTTAAATCAGAATTTAACAGGCTAAGCGGACGATAGCTAGAGCACTCTGTAGGATCCTTATCCTTTTTCAAGAGTAATGATATAAGAGCTGTGTTAACATCCCTTGAGAATTCACCCTTTCCAATAGAGAAGTTAATCATGTCAAGAAGGAATGGACCTAACTGTTCCCAAAAGGTAACATAAAATTCAGGAGGGATCCCATCAAAACCTGGTGATTTGTTCCTTTGCATATTCTGTACTGCCTTTCTTAGTTCATCTATAGTGACCAAATTATCTAAGTCAGCTGATTCCTCTACTGATAACTTGGGCAAGTTAAGCTGATTTAACCATCCGTCACAGTGGATTTTATCCAAAGTAACCTCTGATTGATACAAATTAGAATAAAATGACTGAAAAGATGTATTTATTTCAACAGGGTCAGTTCTGATATTGCCATCTGAAGATTTAACAGCAGGAATATCAGAAAAATGGTCACTTGACCTGATTCTCATGGCAAGTAAATGACTAGGTCTAGCGCCCTGAAAGTAATAGCGCTGTCTCGTTCTATGAATTAGGAATTCAGATTTTCGTTTCAGAATGTTGTTTATTTCCTTCTTAACTAATGATCGTTCTAAAACTATTTGGTCAGTAAAGTTTGTTTGCATCAATGAGTCTAATCTGGTGAATTCAGATTCAAGGTTTTGCAGTTGGAGTGCCCCAGCTTTGCGTGCGTTAGAGCAGAACAGTGTGGTATTGCTCCTAATAAAACCTTTCATTGCGTCCCATAGAATCCTTGGGTCTTCTACAGAGCCAACATTAATTTCTGCAAACGTTTGGAATTCCACAATAAATTGCGTGACATAGGATTCACTATTTAATAAAGAGGTATTGAAACGCCATCTAGCAGCACGCTGAGACAGTCGGCCTAGGGTGGTGGAGCAAAAGACCCCTTTATGGTCAGATAGTGCCATTGGAAGTAACACTGCTTTATCAATTGAGTTAAATAAATGAGGGGATGCAAAAAGAAAATCTATTCTGGAAAAAGATTTATGTCTGCCTGAGAAGAAGGAGTAATCCTTACAGGTGGGGTTCACTGCGCGCCAGATATCTATAAGCCCTAAACTGTTGGCCCATGACTTCAGAGCATTTGTGGCCTGCGCCTGCACCCCTGTGGCCTTTGCGTTCGACCGATCAATATTGGGGTCCCAAACAGCATTGAAATCCGCACCAACAATGAAGGAACAGTCCGTTAACTCCAGCATTTGTTTGGTGAGCGTATTATAGAAGTTTCCATCAAAACCATTAGGCGCATAGGCTGACACTAGAGCAATTTTCCTATTATTGAATTCTATCACGGAGATCACAATCCTGCCTGCATCATCTGACCAAGAGGACAGCACTTTAAGTGGGAGATTTCGTTTTGCAACAATGGCTACTCCTTTCGTTTTTGTGCTGGCTGAGGAAGACGCAATTGTGTGATAGAATCTATTGGCTAAACGGCCGGTATCAGCCTGCAGCAAATGAGTCTCCTGTAATAATGCAATGTCAACGTTTCTCTTTTTTAGTAAGCCTAAAGAGCTGGTTCGTTTATGAGGGGCATTCAGTCCACCACAATTCCAAACTAAAAATGTAAGATCACCCATTATCAAAAAGGCAGCGTTCTAAGTGTAGGTACATGTGGAGAAGCATATTGCTACCGCCCTTCACCTCGTTAAATCTTAACAATATTGCATCCAAAGTTGGGTCCCTCACGACACAAAACACGCAAGACAGGGAACACGGACGGACATGACAATGAAACAAAGGGGGAGGGGGGGGCAAGGGGGGAAACGTAGCTAAGAAGCTAACACTCAAAGTAGGTCTGTGATCCAGAGTGGATATGGGGCAGTAAAAAGGAACACATAGCCCATATGTACCTGGTTTATAACATTAACTGGTTCCACATTAAATGAACGTAAAATAAACAGATTTCTCGTCAAAAGTACAAAGCAGAAAAAATGAAGGCGTAATGGCCTAGTAGTTAACTTGTTTTAGCCTAGCAAGCCTAGCGAGCAGGCTAGGCTATCGAAAAACAGTTCAATATGGCATTCCGTCTATATAAAGCAGACAACAATGTAATAACACTAGAACTGGGATATTTAGACAAACCGAGGGTCCATTCTCGTCAGGCAGACGGTTTAATCCTGCACTCCTTCCAATGCGTTCTCGTGCTCCGTGTTAGCAGCCGATGCGCCGGTCCTCTCCGTCGCAGCCGGGGGGTGAGAGGGAGCTCGACTCACGTACTTCTCAGCGTCTTCAGCGGAGGTGAATGCTCTATACTGGGCGCCTTCCTTGATCTTCAGGGTTGCCGGATAGAGCAGGAAAAAGTCCAGAGCCTTGGTGCGAGCTGTATCCATAGCTTGACGAAAAGCTTGGCGGCGTTTGACCGTGTAGTTGCTGTAATCCGGAGAGAAGCGAATTTTCCGACCATCGATGATGGGAGGCGATTTCCGCGCAGCCCGAAGGATCGCCTGTCTGGTTGTGTAGCGAAGCACGTTGAAAATCAACGTGCGATTAGTGGTGACATTGTTCTTCCGTTCACTGTAGATTCGGTGAGCTCTCATAATATCTATCTGAAGATCTGCCAGTTGTGGGAACCACTCAGATAGGGAGCGCAGAAGATATTGAGTGGCGTTAGAGCCTTCTAGCCCCTCTTTCAAACCAATGACACGAATATTGCACATCCGGTTTCTGTCCTCCATATCTGCTAGCTTCACTTCCAGCTCTCCAAAAGCGTGGTCATGGCTGTCAAGAACGCTCGAATTACTTTCCACGGTAGTTCTTAGGCTGTCGACCTCAGACCTGATAGAGCCAAGGCTCGCGGTGACAGATGCTAGCTGCGCATGGATAGCAGTTAGCTTCTCGTCGTTGTCGATCCCCACCTGTTGAATCCGAGCAAAGCGTGGCTCGAAGTAGCTTTGCTGTTTCTCCATTACTGCCTCTGCAATGGCATCAGTGTCGTTGCGTTGAGATCTGCTTTTGCCTGCCATTCTACTTTAACTGTCTTTATCAAACAAAAGAGTATAAAATATCGAGGTTGGAACCAATTAAAACAACTATTTGGCAAGGTTGGGCTAGGAGCTGAGCTTTATGCTGCCATCTCCGTCCAGCTGGTCACGTGACTCCCCCCACGTTCTTATTGTTTTTATTTTTATTTATCTGTTTGTATAGCTTATATGACGATTTAAAAAATGTTTTGTCAAGTGTCTTTGAGTGCCACAAAAAACGCTATATAAATTAAATGTATTATTAATATTATTATTATAAACATGTAAAATTGACTTATATGCTCTTGTAAGGCTGTGCAGTTTTTTGTTTACTATGTCACATCAGTGGCTCTGGTATCGATTCATGGGAGTACGAGGACTTGGAGAGTGAGGAAGACCTCCTGATGAAGAATTATGCCCCCATTTTTGGGGGCGCTGGGGTTAAGAATTCCAGCCATCAGAATCAGAATCAGAATCAGCTTTAATGGCCATGTAAGTTGTGCAAACTTACATGGCCATTACATTTGACTCCGGTTTCACTTAGCTCTCTGTACTTTTTCACACACAATATACAGTAAACAAGATAAATATAAAAAAGATAAAAAAGACATTAAAGACAGTAGTAAAAAAAAAAGTGCAGATAGTGCAGATGGAAGAGTCTGGTTAACTGTTCATAAGAGTGACGGCCAGTGGGAAGAAGCTGTTTCTGTGTCTGGTGGTTTTGGCGTACAGAGCTCTGTAGCGCCTACCAGAGGGGAGGAGTTGGAACAGCTTGTGTCCAGGGTGTGATCACGAGCTGATTCACACTTTGGGACACCAGGTGAATGCGGTTGGCTGAAAGTAACTGGAAGAACAGGAATGCACACACACACACACACACACACACACACACACACACACACACACACACACACACACACACACACACACACACACACACACACACAGCCTCTGGATGTTGTTGTTCCTCAACTCAAGAAGGATTCAGCAGACGGCCTCCATAACTGCGAGCTGGCAAACAGAAGTCAAGTTTCCATCCAAACGCACACATGTTAACAGAATTTCCTGTTACAGATTTTTTTTTTATCAGTTTCTATCCACTACTGTTATAGATAGATAGATAGATAGATAGATAGATAGATAGATAGATAGATAGATAGATAGATAGATAGATAGATAGATAGATAGATACAAATAAACAAACAAGATAACATATATAAAAAGCAACAGGGATGAAAGATATATACAAAAATAAAATAAAATATATAGTAAAATATATATATATATACACATATATATATATATATACACATATATATTTACACAAATAAAATATAATACAAATAACTGGAATGAAATATATGTACAACTGCAGAGTGTATTAATTTAGCAAATTAAATGTAAACAATAGAGAGTGCAAAATGCAAAGTATGTATGTGTAGTGTATTTGAAGTGTGTGAAGTGTAATACGCAAACACGTGTACAGTGATAATTAATCCACAGAGGATCTAGCAAGAGGTGACTTATTGTAAAGTCGTATTTCCGTAGGCAGGAATGTTCTCCTGTAACGGTCCTTGTAGCGTGATGAATCTTCTGGAGAAAGTGCTCCGCTGTCCCTGCAGTAGGTGGTGGAGAGGGTGGTCCGGGTTGTCCAATATGGACAATAGTTTCTTCAGAGTCCTCCTCATCACCACGTGTTCCAGATACTCCAGCTTGCAGCCGATGATGGAGCCGGCCTTCTTAACCAGTTTGTTAAGTTTGTTGGTGTCACCGGCTCCAATCCTGCTCCCCCAGCAGACAATGGCGAAGTACAGGGCGCTGGCCACAACCGACTGGTAGAACATCTCCAACATCTTGCTGCACACATTGAGGATCGAAGCTTCCTCAGGAAAAAGAGTCGACTCATCCCCTTCTTGTAGACATGATGTTGGCCTTCAAGTTCAGTCGGCTGTCGATGGAGACACCCATGTACCTGTACTCCTCCACTATGTCCACGTCCTCTCCCAGAACACTCAGAGGACTAGGAGCTGTCATCTTCCTCCTGAAGTCGACCACCATCTCTCTGGTCTTGGCCACGTTCAGCAGCAGGTGATTCACACCGGACCACTCCACAAAGTCACTCAATCCTCCCGTCCATCCTTAATGCACCCGACCACTGCAGAGTCATCAGAGTACTTCTGCAGATGGGCCCATTCTGACAAACTGTGGTCTACCTGGAGATGGTGGACGAGTCTACCCCCACCACCCGCAGCTTCTCACTCAGCAGCAGTGGTTGGATGGTGTTAAATCAGAATCAGAAACCGTTTATTTGCCAGGAATGTTTACACAAACGAGGAATTTTTCTAGGCCGAAGGTGCATACATTAGACATGAGACGTTAGACGAGACAAACAACAATCAAAAATCAACGACAACAACAGTGCAATGGGTATTAAATAGTATAAGAGTAAAGTGCTCAGACAAACAGATAACGTTAATGTAAGTTAAAGTGACATGTGTGTTTAAGTTAAAGTGTATGTTAAGTGACATGAATGTTTAAATATGAAGTGTGCAGGGGAGTGACCGGTAAGAAGAAAGAAAGAAAAAAAAAATTGAAAAATAGTCCTGGGGTGACAGAGTCAGTCAGTGGGGGACCCGGGCTCTGACTGCCGACGGGAAAAAACTGTTAGTGTGGTGTGAGGTCTTGGTCCTGATTGACATCAGCCTACTGCCAGAGGGAAGGGACTCAAACAGTTTGTGTCCAGGGTGAGAGGAGTCAGAGACAATCTTCAGTGCCCTCTTCAGAGTCCTGGAAGCGAACAAGTCCTGGAGGGACGGCAGATTGCAGCCAATCACCCTCTCAGCAGAGCGGATGATGCGCTGCAGCCTGCCCTTGTCCTTGGTAGTGGCTGCGGTGTGCCAGACAGTGATGGAGGAGCAGAGGATGGACTCAACGATGGCAGTGTAGAATTGCACCATAATTTTCTTTGGCAGGTTGAATTTCTTCAGCTGCCTCAGGAAGAACATCCTCTGCTGGGCCTTCTTTATGATGGAGCTGATGTTCAGCTCCCACTTGAGGTCCTGGGTTATGATGGAGCCCAGGAAGCGGAAGGCCTCCACAGCGTTGACGGGGGAGTCACACAGGGTGATGGGTGGGGCTGCGTTCTTTCTGAAGTCCACAACCATCTCCACTGTCTTCAGAGCGTTGAGCTCCAGGTTGTTCTGGCTGCACCAGGTCTCCAGGTGGTCAGTCTCCCACCTGTAGGCGGACTCGTCCCCACCAGAGATGAGTCCAATGAGGGTGGTGTCATCCGCGAACTTCAGGAGCTTGACGGACTGGTGACTGGAGGTGCAGCTGTTAGTGTACAGCGAGAACAGCAGAGGGGAAAGAACACAGCCTTGGGGGGAACCGGTGCTGGTGGTCCGAGAGCCTGAGACGTGTTTCCCCAGCTTCACATGCTGCTTCCTGTCAGACAGGAAGTCTGTGATCCATCTGCAGGTGGAGTCGGGCACGTGCAGCTGGGAGAGCTTGTCCTGCAGCAGGGACGGGATGATGGTAATAAAGGCAGAGCTGAAGTCCACGAACAGGATCCTGGCGTAGGTTCCTGGGGAGTCCAGATGCTGGAGGATGTAGTGGAGGGCCATGTTGACAGCATCGTCTACAGACCTGTTGGCCCTGTAGGCGAACTGCAGAGGGTCCAGGAGTGGCTCAGTCAGGGTTTTGAGGTGGGACAGGACCAGGCGCTCAAAAGACTTCATGACCACAGAGGTCAGGGCGACGGGCCTGTAGTCATTGAGTCCTGTGATCCTGGGTTTCTTGGGGACGGGGATGATGGTTGAGGCCTTGAAGCAGGCCGGTATGTGGCATGTCTCCAGGGAGGTGTTGAAGATCTCAGTGAACACCGGGGACAGCTGATCAGCACAGTGCTTCAGGGTGGAGGGGGAGACAGAGTCCGGGCCCGCTGCTTTGCGGGGGTTCTGTTTTTTAAACAGCCTGTTGACGTCCCTCTCCAGAATAGTGAGGCTCGTCACTGGGGAGGGGGGTGGTAAGGAGGCGTGAGCCCCTGATGGGCTGGGGGAGGGGGGGCTGATGGTCTGTGGCTGGTTGATGGGCCTGTGGGGCGTGGCGTCAGGACTGCTCCATTGTCTTTCAAAGCGACAGTAGAACTCGTTCAGCTCACCTGCTAGGCGGAGGTCATTCATGGCGTGGGGGGTTTTTGGCTTGTAGTTGGTGATCTGCCTGAGCCCTCTCCAGACAGAAGCAGAGTCACTTGCTGAGAGCTGTTGTTGCAGTTTCTGAGAGTACAGTCGTTTAGCATCTCTCACCGCCTTGCTAAACCTGTATTTTGAGTCCTTGTCCCCACTCCTGAATGCCTGGTCCTTTTGCAGTCTTAGCTTTCTGAGTTCCGCTGTGAACCAGGGTTTGTCGTTGTTATAACTCACCCTGGAGCTGGTTGGAACACAGCTGTCCTCACAGAAGCTGATGTAGGAAGTTACAGCCTCTGTGAACTCATCCAGACTGTTAGTAGCAGTCCTGAAGACATCCCAGTCTGTACAGTCCAGGCACGCCCGAATATCCTCCAGAGCCTCACTGGTCCACTTCTTGAATTTCCTCACCACAGGTTTGCAGAGCTTTAATTTCTGCCTGTATGAGGGAATCAGGTGGGTCGTGACCGAAAGAACGAGGTCTCGGATACAAGCGGCCGAAATGAGCTTCCTCCGTAGAGTGGCCGGGCTCAGCCTTAGAGATAGGGTAAGGAGCTCGGACATCAGGAGGGAGCTTGGAGTCGAGTCGCTGCTCCTTCGTGTCGAAAGGAGTCAGCTGAGGTGGTTCGGGCATCTAGTCAGGATGCCTCCTGGACGCCTCCCATTAGAGGTTTTCCAGGCACGTCCAACTGGTAGGAGGCCCCGGGGAAGACCGAGGACACGCTGGAGGGATTATATCTCCCGGCTGGCCTTGGAACGCCTCGGGGTCCCCCAGGATGAGCTGGAAAGTGTTGCGGGTGAGAGGGAAGCCTGGGTCGGCCTGCTGAACCTGCTGCCACCGCGACCCGACCCCGGATAAGCGGTCGAAAATGGATGGATGGATGGCTGAGGTTTCCTTTGTTAAAGTCCCCAAGGACAATAACTAAAGAGTCCGGGTAGGTCCGCTCCACACACCGTATCTGCTTGGCGAGTGTCCGCTGTGCGTCCTGCGCGTTGGCATGCGGCGGCATGTAAACACCGACCAGGATGAATGAAGCAAACTCACGTGGGGAGTAGAAGGGTTTGCAGTGGATGACCCAGGTAGCCAAATTGACCTGGCCCAGATCCGGCACGGGTTCGGCACGCCGGAAGAAACACTGTAGGCCCGCATCCGGTTGCCGATTCGGCTGCGACTCGGCGTGGATGGCGCCCCAGAATCGTGCCGAATACACTGGCCCAATTCCGGCGGCCGACACTGCCGTCACTGGGCCGTAATCGAAACTAACCGGGGCCAGCATCGGCCCGAAGCCGACACACCAGAAGAAACACGTCGGCCCGGGTCCGGCTGCCAACTCTGCTTGGGTCTGGTTGCCGACTCGGGTCGGGTCCGGTTGAATGAATTATTATTATGTATCCCACCGCTGCCACCAATGTAACCGAGGGTTTCTCTTGCGCCTACACTTGTACAATAATAATGAAATAACAACACGCTGCTCCGTTAGGTTAGACAAGACGGCAACCACTTTATTCTTGACTCGCTCCTCACTCCAACAAAACCTTCTCTCTCTCCTTACGTTTTCCTCTTCAGAATAAAAGCCCCAGAAACATACATCAGAACACTGCTTCATAGAGAACTGTTTAAATACAATAGCTTACAATTATATAACGATACGATAAAATAAGACACGTCGACCAAAATGTTACAGTAAATATTTGTTTTATTAACTGAATGCACACAGGGTCAAATTAAATTTAAAATAGAACTCTAACTGAACACAAAAAGACTACCGTCACTCCGGCATCATGGCTTCACTTCCAAAAATAAAAAATACGGAGGTAGAAACAGAGACAAAAAAACTGTTGTGAGAACTCACAATTTCTAAAACATAAATGGTAAATCTATCAATAGTATTGCAAACCGTTCTCACTCCTTATGTATTGAATATCGTGTCTGTATATAATGTAATATTATATGACACCGTCCATGTCTGCTAGATCGTAACTATACATTTTGATTTCAGGAGATAAAAAATTGCAATACAATTTCTCCAACCCTGCTTGCCTTTGTAAACCAGCTGGCTCGGTTAAAACAGTTATACGATGCAGTGTGAGGCGTTGTTACACATGTCTGTGCTCAAACATCATGGCTTGATAAATACAAAAGTGTTCTTTCATTACAGACTAACAGCATTATTCGGGTCCTCGGGACACGTTTTCTAGCTAACGTGCTGAACTCCCCTGACAAGGTTAGCTAGCTTAAGCGCGGTTAACATTGAATATACACGGGCCATGTGGAGGAATTGAGCTTCTCTCAAAAACGAGTAATGTATATCTAAATGTGTTAAATAGACATCTCCCACCATATTTGAACAATTTAATAATGCGGTTACTTACCAAGAGCGGTTGTTGGTGGAGAAAGAAAAGAAAGAGCGACTGCATGAGGTCCGGTCCTTTTTATGCAGAAGGACCCACGAGGGAAGCCCTAATGGTTGCCTGTTGCCTTTACAACTATTATTTAAAAAACCTGTTTCAGTGCTGGTTGCCGATAAACCCGGCTGCCATGTCTCAGCCAGAATAGGCCCGTTTCTATGAAGCCAGATACGGCCCAGAATCGGCAGCCATCAACGGGCCAGAGCCATTTCAGTGCTGGTTGCCGATAAACCTGGTTGCCATGTCTCAGCCAGAATAGGCCCATGTCCGTAACAGCTACATCCGGGCCAGATATGGCAACAATGAATTGGGCCAAAGCTGGCTCACATTCGGCCGCATCGAGCCGGAACACAGCCGAATCAGCCGACATTCAGCCGCAATCAGACATGAAAATCCCTCACCTTTCGGCGAAATTCGCCGTTTTGAAACCAAAATAGGTGACCTACGTGAATCGTGTAGATTCGATGAGAAATGTTTTTTTTGGGGGGGTATTTATATTCAGTGAACTGCGAACAGGTGCGCGTGCCAGAAGGGAGCGCGAGATTCAGTGAACTGCGAACTGCGATTCAGTGAATTGCGAACAGGTCACAGCAGGAGAGAACGCAACGTTAGCCAGCTAGCTAAAGCTCCGGTGGAAAATTATTAGCCAACGCTACCGTTTTTGAGGAGGTAGATTTTGAGGTGAGGGGACTGACGAGGCGGTGTGTGTGTGTGTGTTGTTGTTATGACGAGTGTGAGCGAAGCAACGTGAGCTTGTTAGCTGTTGAGGGTAAGCAACTGTTAGCGAAGAGCCTTGTCTGTGAGTTCCTGAGAATAAACCTGCAAGTTAATGAAACCAACGTCTGCGAGTCATACCTGCGGACGTTACAGTATTATGATCTTTATATTTAATAAGGCCGGCAGGAGAACAATAGAAGACGTTCTGAGAGGTGGAATGTTTCCTTCAGAGCTGTCGCGAGTTTAGCTTCAATACGTCTCTGATCACCTCCATTGAAGTAATTCTGCTCTTATCTTGTCTGAAAGATGCTATAAAATTACAGTTTATTATTATTATTATTATTATTTGTTTATGTAACCCGGCCGTGATGCTTCGGAAGCTGAGTGCATGACATGCAGAGCAGGCACTTACGTGTCAGTGGCAAATAAAGGTGGCAGCGATTTGGAAGCTCACGTGCACTCTGCAAAACACAAAACTGCAGCAAGAGGAGAGAGCTCATCGAGTAAAGCCATATTAAGAATTTATTATTTAGAATATTGTATTTGTTATCATTATTGCTTTACTATATGAGGAGGACTGAAAAGTGTCTTAATTTTCTTATTTTAATATGTGGCTATATAAAGTATTTATTATTTAGAATTTTTTATTTGTTATCATTATTGCTTCAATATATGGACAAGACACATTAAAGAAGCACTGGACTAAATGCCACAAAAAAGATTTGTTTTACATTTGCACTTTGCAATTTTGTTAAAGTTCAATAAACAGATGTTCATATAGTCATTTCATTTGTGACATTTGTATGCATTCACATATATTCATAGCTTAGATATATTAGTTTGCATATTTGTATTTTCTTACTAGGTGTTGACTGATAATCTGCAGTAGAATATCATTGAAACTTTAATTTATTAAGGTTATTTATCTGGAGGCCTTTATGGAGTCCTTGAAGAAGCTATGTGTTCTGTATATAAATACTAGTATTTTACTTTATAATCTGCTTCTTACTTTTGGAGCCTGTTGCATCATGGCTGAAGCTTTAATATATTATCACTGTATGTCTAATATATCTTTTGCCACATTTTGCAGGCTTACATAATCATGTATTCCTTCTAACAAGACTTCTCAAGATTCAAGATCTAAATGAGATGCGTCAGCTGAACACAGTGTGTTGTGTTCAAGACTTAAGGAATAAAATAAGGGATGAATGAGATATGAGACGATAAATATCGGTTATATGAAGTACAGAAGCTAAGAAATAGGAAATACTGGTAGCACTCTATAATAACTACACACTATTTAGCATTAGTAAAGCATGAGTAAACACTTAATTCATAAATCATGCTTTGTAAGGCAATTGATAGTTTTTAGGTCACAGAACATACTTAACTAACACTTAACTAATGAGTAGTAACTACTGAGTTAATCATGAATTGCAGTATTAAAGCACATGTTAACATAGTCCCTAACCATTAGTGCATATCTAAATCATTATATGTATGAATAAATGCATGAATAAATGACATTTAAATATTTTTTTTATCATTTACTAACACTTTATAAATGTTCTTATTAATCATCTATAAATCCTTAATAATTAATTTACAAATGGCAAAGCCATCATTTATAAAGTATGAAAACCCAATCATTAAACACATAATAGTCAAGCTTATTGACCATATTAACCAAGAATAAAACATGTATAACTGTGTTTATGAATTGCATACTAATGAGTTACTAATGAGTGTTCATGTTGGAACAATGCTTTATAAATGATGAATTAAGTGTTGACTCTTGCTTTACTAATGCTAAATAGTGTGTAGTTATTATAAAGTGCTACCGACATAATAATAATAATAAAGAAACAAACCAACTTTAGCAGCAGAACAAGTTCAGTGAAGGTGCAGCACGATGTGTGTGTGTGTGTGTGTGTGTTGTGGTTTTTCACGTGTGTTTCTGTAATATTTATGCTTTGTTTGAATTACAAGGTGCATGAACACAGTTCTTTTCTCTCATTCTGTTCCTCTTGATGAGACGCTACAGCCTGATGTTTACCTGCTTGGCAACAACATCTGGCCAGAAGCAGCAAACCACGCGGCAGAATACAGCGTAGAGTTTTTCTCCTGTTTGCAATTGTTGTTGTGACTGAAAGTATTTTTTTTTTAAAGCTGTGTGTTTGTGGGGTCGGAATGACCTTCAAACCGGATCATATTTCATATCTCATCGTTACCTGAAGCAGCCACTTGCCTTTATGAGTCTTGTTATTAACTCCTATTCCTTCGTGATGACTCATCTGATGCTGCAGTGGATTATCTTCTGTAGCATCTAATGGAATCACTTGATGATGGAGCGCCTGCAGCTCGGAGGGGAGCCGGTCGACCTCGTGAACCCTCTTTCCCCCTCTTTACGACACGAACGTCAGGATTCATGTGGGACCTGCTGCTCACGAACCTCTGCTTGCTCAGGATGGAGGAAGTCGCGTGTGAATTAATTTGCAATCCATGTCAAATTTGGATTAAATGCACTGATTCATATACATATTGAATTCCTCTGTTTTTTATTTCTCCCTGGGCTTCTCATTATTCTTGCAAAATTCAGATTCAAGTGTAAATATGCGTTGGAGAATTAAAAGACAACATCAGCATGGATGTTTTAAAACAGTCACCATATCACTGAGTGGTAATGACTTCTCTGACAGTGGCCTGTTTAACATATGCATGTGCAGATAATGACGCTCTCTGGTGGTTCTTTTCCTCTCCATGTCCTTCCTAGAAAATCACTGCAGTTAAAGCCGAGCTGTTTGTCTGCCGGCTGGTAACAAGCTCCTCTCTTTGCAAACAAGTGAAGCACGAAGGGAGAACCAGAAGAAACGCAGCTCTGCAATGCAGAAGCAGCACCCGGAGTCCTGAATGTGTGAACCATGCTGGAGCTCACTGCCTTGCTCAAGGACACGTTGGTGTCAGTATGAGGGAACAAAAAGTTATTCAGGGATGGATAGAACAACCGCATGTCCACTGTCTTCCTGCACAAAAATACGAGATGCCGATGACTCCAGCTGGATGCTTTTATAATAACACTGCATCTTTTAACTTAAGGTTTTGGGATTTTGCAGAACATGTACCCCCTCATCCAATGTTTTCTATCAGCTGTTTGCAGTTAAAGTGCCAGATGTTTTTCAGGAAGTGGTGGAGACCAAACCAGAGATAAAACAGTCCAGTTTTAGTCATGAACCAAAGTATTGGAGAACTTAAAGTGCTGACCAAAGTCACCAAAGTCAGTAGGATTCATCCTCTGGACGTCACGAATGTCTGTCCAAGCCTTCATAGCAATCTGTCAAATTGTGGAGGTATTTCCGTCCGGCCCAAAGAGGCACGGCTCTGGTTATGTTACATTAATCATTGTCAAGAAAACATGCGCAAAGGCATATATTTTGCGCTCATATTGTTCAGCTCTTCTTTCTGTTTCCTCGCAGGTATTTATGCCCAATTTAACACCAGTTTGCAAACATCAGATTAAATGCCACTGGGGACGGAGCCGGACAGGATTTAGATTGTTTTAAATTACGTGGAGCGGAAATTCAAGTCTCTCTGCAGGCTCTCTGAAGGACGGAGGGAAGAAAGAGAAATCCCAGTACATTATATCATTCTGCAGATCATTTCCTAGTAAATGAGAGAACCCTGACATGAAAACATCTCCCCATTATGCAGCAGACCCTGAAGAAACCTATCAAGGACCCCCTGGGGAGGACCCCAGACTCCACTATGCGGACCACTTTCTCTTCTTCCTCAAGTCACTGCTTCCATTTAAAAAAAAAAAAGATAAAAGAAACTTCTGAAGCAGCTTCTGTCTTTGAAAGAGAGTCTGTTTTTAAGTCTGTGGAGTTGTGAACTGGGTCATACTGTCATGGGGAGCTCCGTCTCTGGGTCCGGTCCACTGTGTGGCTGTAAGTCCTCTTCAGTCCACTGATGACGGATGTCCCAGTTAACTGGGTCAGTCACTAGGTGATTATAAATAAATACCTTTACAGTACATGGGATGTATTCTGAGCTCAAAGGCGAGAGGGCAACACTCGGAGGCTCTTGACAGAGCTGCCCTTGCAGTTCTTTTTCTTTAACCCTATAGGGTTTTAAGCCTTTTTCTCGATTTTACATAATTTATTAAATTCTCCTTTTAAAGGCACTTATAAGATATAAGATACATTCATGTGTTACATCTAAAATTGCAGAACAATCTCAGCTATCTATATAATGAGGCACAATTGTCATAAGGCAAAAGTGTAAAGTGATAATATGAATCTAAAGCTGAAAAATTAAAGTTTGATTTAAAAAGAATCTTCATATATCTTGTGAAAACATACCTTTACTCATGTTGACGAAACATTTTGGTGCTAGAAGTTAGTTTACCAAAAATAACATTTTGGTCACACTTGTTAACCCATAAGAACCCGGACCCATTTCTCCTTCAAGGAAAATTATGGGGGACATAATACAGACTAAATAGACCACGTAGAACACATTTCTGACATTATTTTCAAAATAGTGTTAAATATTTGAAATGTTACATATATGTCACATTGGGATTTAATGGTAAAAACATGGTATTAATAACTACATAATTACGACATGATTTTTTACTTTTCATTTGTTTTAATATGCTTTGGATTGAACAATATAAAATGTGTTAGCTAAATATTATTGAATCAGCTAAATTAACTGAGCAGATCATAATTATTGTTCGCATTGTGCATATGTCACACTGGGTTCTTCGGGCAATTTTTAGGTTAACGTCCCGATGTGACGTATGTGTCACAATGATTTTTATCTGATTTGTTTTATATCAGTTTCTTCAAGAAATGTGCTCACAGCAGGTTCAATACATTAAAGGACATGTTAATTGAGCATTATAATTCTTAAAATGGGTAAATATTACATTTGACAATGAAAAACAAGCTTTTTAAATTTAGCATTTTCTTCAGATCTGTCACAACCTGGATCAGCCATTTTGGAAAGGTTGTTATGGGAACACAAAATCACCCTGTCACATGACCCACCAAGATGTTCAGTAGGTGTCACTTTGGGACTTCATGAGTTAAAAATCAAGGATGAAGCTGTTTATGGAACTTTCCAGAACACTTAAAGGACGTGTGACACTGTGGGTCCTTATATATATATGCCCCTCCGGAGAGTGATAGACAATTCTTTAAATTACTATTTGATACAATAATTTTTTAAAGTGAAGGAATTTTAGTCTGTGCTGGAGACTGGAACACAATTCTAAACTACTCTATTGATACGACAAGTAAAAAAAGACATAAATCCCATCGGTCAAAAGACCTCAATACTTTAATTAAAGCGACGGGTATGTTTGACGTTTGGAGGAACCTCCATGCACGAGAAAAATACTTTACTCACTATTCAGCTTCTCACCAGGTGCACTCCAGATTAGACTATTTCCTATTGAACACTACAGACAGACACAGGGTGAAGGAATGCTCAATAGGAACAGCAGATGTCTCAGATCACAATGCAATCTATTTAACCATTTACTTGAATAACAAACCGAAGAGTACATTATGGAGACTAAATATTAGTATTTTAAATAAAGAGACTGTCGTAAATGAAATTAGAAAAGAAATTAGTGACTGCCTAAAAGATAATAAGAATGGCCTGGTAGGTCTAACCATCGTGTGGGATACGGTTAAAGCAATAATGAGAGGGAGACTAATCTCTAGAACGACATACTTAAATAAGATGAAGAGGACAAAATACGATGAATTACAGAAAGCATTGAAAAAACTAGAGATACAACAACCAACAGATGCGGACAAAGGAGTGTCAAACCAGATAAAAGAATTAAAAAAACAAATGGAGAATACTTTGAATGACGAAATAGAAAAGAAACTAAGATTCACAAAACAAACTTTTTATGAATCGGGCCCGAAAGCAACTAAAATGTTAGCAGCACGCCTCAAGAAACAACAAAGTATTAATACAATACACAAGATCAGAGACCCCTTAACTAATAAAATAACCTACGAACCAGAAGAAATTCATAAAACTTTTAAAGACTACTACGAAACCCTATATTCACAGCCTAAGATTGTCAATGAAGATAGCATTAAGCAATATTTGTCATCATTAGATCTTCCCTCCATAGGAAAACTACAAAATGAAGAATTAACTGGCCCCATCACAAAAAAAAGAATTGGACTTGGCGATTAGTAGATTGAAAACAAATAAATGCCCAGGGAGCGACGGTTTTCCAAATGAGTGGTATAAAATCTTTAAAAAAGACCTCGCCCGAGGGACGCGAAAGATGGCGGAGTGATCAGTCACGTAGTTTTGAGCTCTCTCAACTCGGCGACGATAAAACCTCAAAAATCATAATTTAAATAAATAAATCCAATATAATATAGAAGGGAATAAATGAAGAGGTCGGATATACAAAGAAAACCAAGTCAAAGGTGATAGAAAAGGAAGAAAATGGAATCAAATGCGGACAATGAAGTGCGGATTGAGAGGAACGTGGCAGGAGCAGAACCAGCTAGCTTAAACCAGCTGATTGACTTGCTAACACCCATAGGCAAATAACTGGACGAAGTGAAAAAGGAGGTTAAAGAAGTCAAACAAGGGATAAGCGATGTGAGAAGAGAGGTCAAGGAAGAGTTCGACAGGATCCGGAGAGAAACTGAAAGTAAATTAGAAGGGATTAATGCCGACATGAAAACACAGCATGACAAGATGGAGGAAGCTCAAACGCGCATAGCTGAACTGGAGGAATGGCAGACAGGAGCAAAGAGTGAGATGCTAACTATGACGGCCCTGACCCAAAGGATGAAGGAGAAAATGACGGACCTCGAGGGGAGGTCGAGGAGGAATAATATACGAATTTTTGGCACGGAGTAGAATTCAACAGGCAAGTACCTGGAGCGCTTCCTAACCACCGAACTTGAATTGCCTAGAGACATTCCTCTCCAGATACAGAGAGCACACAGGGCCCTGGCGCAGAAGCCACCTCCGAACGCACCCCCCAGATCAATTGTAGTTAACTTCCTACAATTCGAGACCAAGGAAATGGTGCTTAGCCATGCATGGAAGAGGAAAATTCACGTGGGAGAGAAGAGGATTTTTTTTCGACCATGATTATGCAACTGAAGTGGTTCAGAAGAGAAAGGCATACGGGGCCATAAAGAAAATACTGAAGGAAGAAAAGATGCGCATTCACTGGCCAAGCGGAGCCAAGACCTACGACAGCGCAGAGGAAGTGGCGAGAGACATGGAGGAGAGAGGATACGAGGTGGGTCTCACGGGAGAAAGCGCCGCGACCGCTGAGAGGGAAAAGATACGAGACCGGGCAGGATGGCAACAGGTGACCCGAAGCAAGACGGGGAGGACGGCGGCGGCTGCTGCTGCCAGGGAGAAGCTGAAGGGCTTTCAAAGAGGGAAATGAGTCTGGCGCGCTGACCTGAAGGGATGTATAAGGGGCATGGAACCCAGCTGGACGGACTATGGGGCATGTTAACGGACCTCTACTAAATGCAATGTAACTGATGCCGAGCGAGAGTAGGGTTGCAAAGGGGCGGACATTTTCCGGTAAATTTCCGGAAAGTTTCCACGGGAATTTTGGCTCGGGAATTTTGAAAAAAAAACATGTGCCTAAGTTTTTTTGCAAAAGCATATAACAGGGAATTTAAATGTAGTTGAGAACAAGACTATGCATGCCTAGCTCAGCTGGACCCTGAATGCAGCTGGTTGGGAACATTGTCTGCCAGAAACATAAACGTAAACATAAAACGTTCTGTTGTTTTTGAACGTCTTTGTCATCAGTGTTGCGTTTGAACGTTTCAGCCCTATGCCTGGCAAGTGTGAGAGCGCCGAGTTGCGTAGAGGCCAAGTGCGGTATTGCAGACAGATAGAGATTTCAATTATAGCTCGCAACATATTGAAAAAAATAACTGAACTAGTTAATTTATTGGCGCTGTGAACTTAGTTCAAAATTTTGAATTATGAACTGAACTAGTTCATGTAGAAAGTGAACTTTCCCAACACTGTTTGTCATTACCTAGCATATTGATTACTTGGTAAACTGAAGCCATGTTCATTTTAATACCAAGTTTATTTGTATACAGTAGACTAACTTTTTACAGCAGTGAGAGTAGGACGTATGTATGTCCACACAAAAGTACACCATCACCTCGATTATTCGCAGCTTTCGGGGTCCTTCAACAAGCGCGAGTTGGGCAACTTATCACACTACAGCAGGGCTATTGAGGCCACACTACTGCATTTGAGCACAAGGACTACATCGACTCCATCATCCTTCAAATCTCACCAACATCAGCCGCCTCTGAGCGCAACTGGTCACTGTTTGGCAACACAGCCATCCTCAACAAGCTTGGACAGTGACACCAAAGATGACGACGAGTCATATGTTGAGGAAGTGGACAGTGAGGAGGACGTTGATGAGGTACAGGAAGAAAGCATTTAGACCTGAAAGGATTCAGGGAAAAACACCCAAAAAAAAATTGGGGTTGGGGGGTGGTGATCACCTTTTTTATTCAACGTTCATGTTATTGTTGTTCGATGAAAGAATAAAGTTCTACTCACAAAATGTCAAAATGTCATTTATAAATGTTTGCATGCATGTCTGCTTATGACAAGGTAAATACAGTTAAATTACCCCAAAATCTCCAGTTTATTCCTGTTAATTCCCGTGGAAAGTTTCCAACTTGGAATATTCCCGGAATTTTGCAACCCTAAGCGAGAGAGACTGAAACGACAGAGTTGGACATATCTAGACAGAGAGGAACCCTACAGAATGGGTTTGATTTCGGTTCTTGGGAGGGGCCCTTTCTGACAGGAAGGATTCCCCCTCAACCTACCAACGGGACTTGGGGGAGACGACTTCCCCCTTTTGGAAGAAGGTTGTATTTTGTTTTATTGCTTATTATAATTTCATGTTATGTTTTATTGCACATTATGCAATGGTAAATGTTCATTGTTTACTCAACCTACTGTTATACAGGTCGCTTAATAGGGTTATTGACTTAGGACTAGATGGGTACAACTGTTAGACTGGTGTCACTTAATGTTAATGGACTGAATACCCCCAAGAAGAGAGACAAAGTTATGATGAAATTAAAGAAGGAAAGAACCCAAATTATATATCTGCAGGAGACTCACCTTAACAAAGTAGAACATGGAAAGCTAAAGAGATACGGTTATAGAAATCTGTACAGTAGTTCTTTTAAGGGAGGCCCCAGAAGGGGTGTGGCAATCATGATAACAAATCAGATGCAATTCAAATCCGAAAAAGAGATAAGGGAGGGAAGATATATTATTGTAAAAGGGAAGCTCGACAATGTGAAGGTTACTCTGGTGAATGTGTATGCCCCCCCAGACTGTGATAAACATTTTTTTAGATTGCTATTCGATGTTATCGCAGCAGAAACAGAAGGGATTCTAATTTGTGGGGGGGACCTGAATGTAGTTTTAAATTATAACATGGACACAACGAGCCTAAAAAAATCGAAAATACAAATATAAAAATACGTAAATACATTATTTGAGGAGATGGGATTGGTCGATATATGGAGGTATCTTCACCCGGCGGTGCATAAAGTACATTCTAGAATAGATTATTTGTTTGTGGATTCAGGAAATGTGCACAGGGTGAAAGATTGCCACATAGGGGATGCAGATTTGTCCGATCATAACTCTTTGTGCCTTGACATAGGCATCAGTAACCGAAGAAGGATAACTAATTGGAGATTGAATGTGGGTCTACTGAATAATGAACAAAGGAAGGACAAATTCAAATTGGAAATACAGAACTATGTTACGGAAAACGACAATGGGATGGTGGAGCCAACGATGGTTTGGGACACCTTGAAGGCAGTTATGAGAGGCAGATTAATCTCGGAATCGACCTACGCAAAAAAAATGAAATTAGAAACGTATACAAAAAATATAGAAAAACTGAGAGAATTGGAAAGAGACTACCAGAACTCGGCGGAATTGGACACACAAAAGAAAATTAAACTCATAAAACTAGAGATAGATAAACATCTAACAGAGGAGATGGAGCGGAAGATTCTGTTCTGTAAGCAAAATTATTATGAGATAGGCCCGAGAGCCACTAAATTATTGGCGAGACGGACCCGTAAGCAACTCGCGACTAGTCAAATCCATAAAATTAGGGACCCTTACGAACCAATTGATAACAGAGCCGGAGGATATAGAAAGAATATTCCAGAGATATTATGAGGCGTTATATACACAGCCAAAATCTGCACAAAGAGAGGAGATTAAGTCCTTTTTAAACACACTAGACCAGACATGGGCAAAGTACGGCCCGCCGAACTTGTCCAATTATTATTATTATTAAATTAAATTTTAACTTTCTCCTGTAATGCCCCCATTTCCCGGCCGTGGGTTTTAGAACAAGGCCTTCAATGACGTGTGTCCTCATCAGGTGCCGACTGGGGAAGAAGAAAAAAAGTGTCCCGGGAGTTCCTGTCTGACCCACGCGTGTATTGAACACGGTGCGCTGCCCACTACACGGCGCGTTCATACAGACTGTCATGTGTGGACAGCAGACGCTACTCTGCTATAAGGCCGATTGCTTTGCACTATTATGGGCATGGAGGTCACACGGTGTGGACCGACCCGCGGAGGTATTTTAACCGTATAAGCACCAAGCCCCCCGCGCCTATTCTCGAAAAAAAAAGAACAGTTGTTTTAAACGTTTCCTTAATTATCTCGCAACCACTTGGTTGTTTAACTTCATCTAAATTGCTACAATACCGTAACCCTTGTGAGAAGAGACATGCGGTTTACCATTTTTTATTTCCCCCTATTAGTACCTGTAAAGTCACAAAACGGACGGATTTTTTTTTTCCTTTCTTTTTTCAGCGGACGTTTCTGAGTCGGGGAGAGCTCACGCAGCGCCTCTCTGACCAGCCCGACCCCGTCGGCCCACCGGGGCTTTCCACGCATCAACAAGAACCACACTTCGTTATAACATGAAAAAACAACCCATGATAAAATCGACAGCAGCAGTCGACACCCCAAATCCACCACCAAGTCCGCTTATCTTCCACCGAGCGCCAAAAAACGCAAACAAATAAACATGTCACAACTTCTCTAGCTTCAGCCTGAACCATTCCAGCTCAAACTGAGCTCCGCCCTGTGCCCCACTGGCCAATCACAGCACATGTTAATGGTCACGCTGGGCCAGCTGACCAATCACACGTCCACGCCACCTCGCAGGCCCTGCACATCAAAGAATCCGCCCAGCTTGTCAAACTAAAGATCTGATTGGTTGAAGTCCGTGACAATCAACCACAACGTCCACTCTCAGTGTACTTTAATCTGCAAAGGCTTAAACTGCTTTGCTGACATCCCTTTGTCCTGTGAGCCCTTCTGTAAAATGAGCGGATCAAGGAAACGAAAAGTGGACAATGAGTGCCGAGTGTTTAACACGGAGTGGACAACAAAATACTTTTTCACTGAAGTCCAATCGAAGGCTGTATGCCTGATATGCCTGATATGCCGAGAAACTGTCACAGTTTTCAAGGAGTACAACATCAGCCGTCACTTTGCTACGAAACATGCTAACTACGCTAGCAAGCAGTCAACGGGTGGCTACGGCTCAGAGGTTGGCGGCTAATTTAGAGACTCAGCAACATTTTTTTCACCGACAAACTGCGATTCAAGAGTCAACTACCAAGGCAAGTTTTTTGGTTTCATACGAAATAGCAAAGGCTAGCAAGCCTTTCTCCGAAGGCGAGTTTGTACAAGAATGCATGGTACAGACAGCAGACATCTTGTGTCCGGAGATCAAAAGCAAATTTGAAAAAGTCAGTTCATCAGGCAGGACTGTGACTCGCCGTGTGGAACTGATTGATGAAAATATAGCCAGCCAATTAAACAAAAAGTCTGATTCCTTTGAGTTATATTCACTAGCACTGGATGAAAGTACGGACGTAAAAGACACTGCTCAGCTCCTCATTTTTATCTGAGGCATTGAAGACAGTTTTGCAATAACAGAGGAGTTTTTGACCATGGAGTCCCTGAAAGGAACAACGCGGGGAGAGGACTTGTATAACCAGGTGTCTGCTGTCATCGAAAGAATGAAGCTTCCTTGGAGTAAACTTGTCAATGTCACAAAGGATGGATCGCCAAATTTAACTGGAAAAAATGTTGGGCTGCTGAGAAGAATCCAGGATAAAGTGAAAGAGGAAAACCCTGACCAAGATCTTATTTTCCTTCACTGCATCATCCATCAGGAATCCCTGTGTAAATCTGTATTGCAGCTTAATCATGTCGTGAATCCAGTCGTAAAACTTGTGAACTTTATACGAGCAAGGGGACTTCAGCACTGTCAGTTTATTGCGTTCCTGGAGGAAACTGATGCGGATCGTCAGGACTTGCTGTACCACTCTTGTGTCCGCTGGTTAAGTTTGGGGAAAGTGTTACAACGAGTGTGGGAGCTGAAAGATGACATCATCGCATTTTTGGAGTTGATGGGGAAATCTGACGAATTCCCTGAGCTAAGCGACAAGAACTGGCTTAGTGACTTTGCGTTTGCTGTGGACATATTGTCACACATGAATGAGCTGAATGTGAAACTGCAGGGGAAAGATCAGTTTGTTCACGACATGTACAAACATGTGAAAGCCTTCAAATCCAAGCTCACTTTGTTCAAATTGCGAACAAATCTTTCGCTCATTGCCCCACACTTGCCATGCAGGAAGAGGCACCGCGAAACGCAAAAAAATACAGCAAATCACTTGAGGACCTGCATGGAGAATTCTGCCGTAGGTTCTCTGATTTCAAAAACATTGAACAGTCACTTCAGCTGGTGTCCTGTCACAAGACCCTGAAACAGCACCAGAGGAGCTGCAGTTGGAACTGATAGATCTTCAGTCTGACTCCGTCCTAAAGGAGAAGTTCAACTCTGTTAAATTGAATGACTTTTATGCTTCACTTAACAGAGCCACGTTTCCAAACCTCCGGAGGACTGCACAGAAGATGCTGACTTTGTTTGGCTCGACTTATGTGTGTGAGCAGACATTCAGCGTCATGAACGCCAACAAAACCCGTCACAGATCAAAGTTAACGGATCAGCACCTCAGATCTATCCTGAGAATTGCCACAACCAAAATAACTCTAGACTTGGATGCACTGGCAAAAATGGGAGATCAACAACACTGTTCCCACTGAAACTGAAAGTGATGATGTGTTGCTGCAGCGAGGTTGGATCCAAATCTCCGACACACAGCCTGCGTGGCTGCTCTAACCTGTTAATGTAAATAATAAAGAAGTTCAAGTGAGGTAATTGGTTTGGGCGCAGGCCTCAGATGTTTTCATGATGTTTGATCTGTCACGTTACGACATGTTTTTGTATTGTTCATGTTCGTGCAATTTGTTAAATTGCCTTGCAAATAAATGCTTTGCTACCTATTAAAGGCCAAACCCTTTCATGTAATGATTTTTACATGTCATTTATATTAGTTCACACAAACACTCCATCCATCTGTTCCTGGCCCGGCCCCTCTGTCAAATTTTAGAACCCATTGTGGCCCGCGAGTCAAAAAGTTTGCCCACCCCTGCACTAGACCTACCACAGATAGGACAGACATAGAATGATACCCTAACAAGGGATATTTCAATAGAGGAGGTAGTGGAGGCAATAAACAGATAAAAAAATGGGAAATCTCCGGGGAGTGATGGATACCCGGCGGAATGGTATAAAACATTCAAAGACGAACTGTCTCCACTGTTAGTTAAATCGTTTAATTGGACATTATAAAAAGCCAAATTGCCACCAACATGGACAGAAGCAATAATAACGGTCATACCTAAACCGGGGAAAGATAGGGAATTATGCGGAAATAATCAACCAATATCATTACTAAATATGGACTACAAGGTTTATACATCTATTATTGCTAGACGATTACACGACTTTACACGGGGTTTGATTGACGAGGACCAAACAGGATTTGTGATCGGGCGACAGACGCACGATAATATTAGGAGGACTCTGCACATTATAGATCAGGCAAACAAACAGAAAAGAGACACGATTCTGGTTAGCGTAGATGCCGAAAAGGCGTTTGACAGGGTAAATTGGACTTTCCTATTCACAGTGTTAGAGAAGTTTGGATTCAACGATAAA
>JBAMJR010000189.1:5640000-5925000 GCA_038501785.1 Myoxocephalus aenaeus
AATATCAAATAATTATTCTGAAACAAGAAAGTCATGTTGGAGAAATTGTGGGTCATCTGAAGCCAACCATGCACATATATTCTGGAATTGTCACAAAATAATAGGGTTTTGGGGAATGGTCCATAGGATAACACAAGATATTCTGGGATACGAATTCCAAATGAATCATAAACTGATGTATCTGTGTATGTACACAGAGAATGATGTACATGATGGGGACTTGTATCTATTCAAGATACTCATGGTTGCAGGTAAAAAGGCCATTACAAGAAAATGGGGGACGGAAGATCTACCCACTGAGACCCATTGGGTGGACACAGTGGGGGAAATAAACATTATGGAAAGACTGACACACAGGCTACGGCTGACAGGATCACGGATGGACAGTAAATGGAGGAAGTGGACTCTATAGCAGTTGACACAGTCTTGATATGACAGCAGGTTTTTCATTTTTTGTTTTTATTCTGGTTGTCGATGATGTTGTGGATGACTTGTATTGGTGTACTTATTGTTGAATAAAAAGAAAATGGTAAAAAAAAGAAGACCTCGCCCCTGTATTGTTAGAATCCTTAAATTGGACACTCAGCAAAGCTGTGGCTCCATCATCATGGAAAGAGGCTGTGATATCAGTCATCCCGAAAGAAGGTAAGAATAAAGAATGTTGTGAATCTTATCGCCCAATCTCTATATTGAATGTAGATTACAAACTGTTTACATCTATAATCTCAAAAAGAATGGAACACTTTCTTCCCGAAGTAATAAATGAAGATCAGACGGGATTTATAAAAGGTCGGCAAACACAGGATAACATTAGACGAACCCTACATATTTTAGAACAGGCTAATAAACAACATCTAAGTGCAGCTCTGGTCAGAAAAGGCGTTTGATAGAGTCAGCTGGTCTTTTCTGTACAGAGTGCTAGAAAGGCTGGGTTTTAATAACCAATTAATTAGGTGCATACAATCTTTATATAGAGACCCAACCGCTAGAATAAAGATCAATGGTCACCTGTCAGGTAGTTTTAAGCTGACTAGAGGCACACACCAGGGTTGCTGCCTTAGCCCCTCCCTTTTTGCAATATTCATAGAGCCTCTGGCTCAAGCCATTAGACAAAACAAAGAGGTGAAAGGGATCAATATACCAAAGGAGGAACATATAATAGGACTTTTCGCAGATGACATTATTACCTATCTCCAAAATCCCAACTCCTGTATTCCAAAACTTATGACAATTTTGGCTGACTATGGTCTGATGTCGGGCTATAAACTGAACATCACAAAAACACAGGTACTCTCTCTTAATTACACACCAAGCAAGGCAATTAGGCAGAAATATAAACTGAAGTGGGAAGCAAAATCATTAACATATCTGGGAGTGTTAATTACTCAGGAAATGAGCACAAAATATGAAACAAATTACAATATAATAAATGATAGGATACAGAAAGATATAACAAAATGGTCAACACTAGTATTGGATTTCAGTTCAAGAATTGAGGTGGTGAAAATGAACATACTGCCAAGGCTGCTCTACCTCTTCTTATCACTTCCAGTCAAAATCCCAGAATCTCAGTTTATAGCATGGGACAAACAGATATCCTGGTTTATCTGGGCAGGAGCAAGGCCACGGGTCAAATTTAAGACACTCCAAATTGACAAGGAGAAAGGAGGCCTAGCTCTACCAAATCTCAGAGAATATTATTACGCGGCTCAATTGAGATATATTGTTTATTGGTGCTCCCCGGAGTATCAAGCGGGATGGAAACATATTGAATTAAATCTGGGCCAATCTCAACCCCAAGCCAGGCTAGGTGGAAAAGAATATACTGACCAAACGGGAGATAATTCCATTATAGAAGAAACACTGAACATTTGGAAGGAGACAGTAAAGAAATACAAATTGGAAGGAGACAGTAAACTTCTGATCTGGCCCGCTCAGACCACCAGGTTTAGACCTGGACAGACAGATAATACTTTTGTACGCTGGAGAGAAAGAGGAACTAGAAATTGCATTTCCTGCTGAAAATGCGTTGGAATGCTAAAAGCTGAAGCTTAAAGCTTAAATATTTGAAAAGATAGCTGAATATAGCTGAATTTAGCTGAAAATAGCTGAATATAAAAAATATGAAATTATAGAATAATAGCTGAAGGTTTTGTCAACATTTGAACATTTAAAAGGTGTCTGTAGCTGAACGTATGCAGAACCTGTAAGCTTTTGAAGTTGAAGAGGATTTGAAGAATTGATCCCATTCATTTTCATTTTCATACAAAGCTTAATAATTCAAAAATTGGAAAAGTCAGAAATATGAAAAGGTCATTGCCATCGTGTCCTTAAGGAGCTGAACATTTTAATAGCTGAGCGGTTTCTGTAGCTGAATATATGAAGAAGGAGAAGAGATTCAAAATACGTAAGGAAGAAATAGAATAAGATATAAATTGAACGAGAGAGGTATAGAAAGTGAGGGAGAGAGTGAAATAGAAGAGAGAGAAAGAAAGAAAGACAAAAGAGGGAGAGAGAGGTAGAGAGAGAGGTAAATAGGTAGAGAGAGAGATGGGTAGAGAGAGAGAGAGGTAAAGATATATAGAGAGAGGTAGAGAGAGAGAGGTATAGAGGTAAAGAGGTAGAGAGAGAGGTAGAACATTTAGAGGTAGAGAGAGAGAGAGAGAGAAGTCCCCTGATCAGGATACCCTAGGGCTTCTTCAGATGTTCTACAGCTCATATGACCTTGATATGAATACCAGCCCCTATTGTCCTTGACCTCTAAAGAATCAGCAACTCCTTGACTTTTAAAATAAAAAAATAATATTTATTATTTTTTTTCTGCATAAATATGATCAAAAGTCAAGAGTCTGAGTGCACGCGACCGTATTACCACGTGCGCACGCTCGGCCGTTCACGCGCACATAGACACACACAGTCAGTGAGCTTAGTCTAACACAAAGCTCACTTCATGCTAGCAATCAAATTCACTTCCTCCACCAACAGCTGCTGTGTGTGTGTGTGTGTGTGTCCACAAGGTTGTTAAAACAAGAATGAGTGTGAAGCTGCACTGATTAGTTAACTCGAAACACCTGTGTCATGAGTGACAGACTGAGTTTTTGCTTCTAAGATGAGGCCCATAGACTTCAATGCATTTTTTTTCTCATAAAAAGCTTAATATTTCAAGAACTTCAAAGGCAAGATGCCAAAATAATGATACTTTCTGAGAGATAAGACTCTTGTGAACGCGTAGAGGTTGTTTGTGTAACCTACAGACCCACAATGTGTCTCTAGTTGCAATTTCGAAATCAGGTACGATCGTCTGTGGGAGACATTTTTGATGGAGATTTAACATGGGAGGGAATGGAGGAAGGAGGAGGACCACCTCTCACTTATAGTCTGATTTAAACATGTCTGAATCTGTTGGATTCAAATCGACACAAGTTTACGAAGTAAGACAAGATTTCCAACGTTTTGATATATAAATTATACCCAAAAAGTTAGTATTGTGGAGTAGGAAAAAAGCGACGAAATCTGGAAGGTTCTCAGCACTCAAGCTGTGAAATCACCCACTCTGAGCTGCGCAATACACACCCATGTTAAACGCAGAAAAGGTTGGAAAAAAGCATAAAACAAAAACGCTGACAGTTCAAAAGCTGAATCATACGGTAATAGCTGAAGGTTTTGTCAACATTTTAAAGTTGAAATGGTGTCTCTACCTGAAAGCATGGCGAACCTTTACACTTTTGAAGTTTAAGAAGTTTAAGCGGATTTGAAGATGTTCTTCATAGGATTCCATTCTTTTTTTTTCATAAAAAGCTTAATAATTTGAATATTTGAAAAAATATCAAAAATATGAAATTATAGAATAATAGCTGAAGGTTTTGTCAACATTTTAAAGTTTAAATGGTGTATTTAGCTGAACGTATGCAGAACCTGTAAGCTTTTGAAGTTGAAGAGGTTTTGAAGATTTTCCCCATCCACTGCCATTCATTTTAATTTTCATAAAAAGCTTAATAATTCAAAAAGTTGAATAGTTAAAAATATGAAAAGATATAGCCATCGTGTCCTTAAGTAGCTGAACATTTTAATACTTGAACGGTTTCTATAGCTTAATATATGAAGGAGGAGAAGAGATTCAAAATATGTACGGAAGAAATAGAATGAGAATACGGAATAAGTTGAATAAAGAAGAGGATAACAATAGTTGGACTGCTGAAGCATTCCAACTAATAACGACTGTATGTACACTTATAGAGGGAACAACTTTTAAAACTTTTGAAAAACTTAAAAGAAAATTTAATTTAGAAAACAGGGACCTGTTCAGATATTTACAGCTAAGACACTTTTACGATACAGAAATAAAAAAGGGAATATCAGCAGAAGGTAATGAAGTGATTGAAGTGTTGACAGGTGCTTACAAACAAACCCCCTCAAAGCTGGTCTCCAAACTGTACAGTAGTTTACAAAAATGAAACGGAAGAAACACACTATATGTAAAACTGAAATGGGAAGTAGAACTGAGTATTAAACTGTCGAAGAGTGATTGGCATTCCATGTGTAGAACGCAACAAACTTCACTAGTTCTAGAAGATGGAGGGAATTTGGTTGGAAGAACTTAATCCGCTTTTTCATTACACCCCACACAAAATATAAACAATTTGGTAAAGAGCATCCATGCTGGAGAGAGTGTGGGCAGATGAATGCCAACCACTCACACATGTTTTGGACATGTATAAAAATTCAAACATTCTGGGACAGAGTTATTCAGACTCTGGAGGAGATCTTATACTACAAGATCCCCAGGGACCCACGGACTGTTTATCTGGGACTGATACCTGTCGATATAATTCAGAAGAAGGACATCTACCTCTTTAAAATTCTGACACTCTCATGTAAAAAGGCCATCACAAGGAGCTGGCTGAAAAGTGATCCTCCAAGCACAGGACAGTGGCTGGACATTATAGAGGAGATATACTACATGGGAAAATTTTGTCATTTACAATGTTTCTTTGCGTTTTTTTGTTAACTGAAAAAAAAGGAAAAAAAAGGAAAGAAAAAAAGAAAGAAAACTGCACTGCAGATTTATTGTATTTTTTGCTTTTTGACAGTCTTTTAATGTTCTTATTAATTGTTTTTAAATCTTGTTTTCTTCTGCATTATGTTTTGATGCTTTTATGTTATAACTAAGATGGCACCGCCGATGGCAGCTTTGGTGTGTTGGTGCTCATTGTTTTTTGTTGTTTTTGTCTTAAATACTGTTTTCTGCTGCGATTCCCTGGAGCTCTTTCACCAGAGATGAGCTCATGAACATCAGGGGAACAACTTCCAACTTTTCTAACTTCTGTGGAATTACTGGACATTCTCATGAAAGGTGCGCTCACCTTAACTCACGCAGTGAAACACCATAGGAGAGGGAAACGTGCTGGCGCGCTCGTGCGTCTCCGTAAATGTGGATCTCGTACTCCATGGTTCATCTGATTCCCTCATACAGGCAGAAACTAAAGCTCTGCAAACCTGTGGTCAGGAAATTCAAGAAGTGGACCAGTGAGGCTCTGGAGGATCTTCGGGCATGCTTGGACTGTACAGACTGGGATGTCTTCAGGACTGCCACTAACAGCCTGGATGAGTACACAGAGGCTGTAACTTCCTACATCAGCTTCTGTGAGGACAGCTGTGTTCCAACCAGCTCCAGGGTGAGTTACAACAACGACAAACCCTGGTTCACAGCGGAACTCAGGAAGCTACGGCTGCAAAAGGACCAGGGATTTAGGAGTGGGGACAAGGACTTGTACACAAAATACAGGTTTAGCAAGGCGGTGAGAGATGCTAAACGACTGTACTTTGAGAAACTGCAGTGGGCCGTCTGCAGTGGGCCCATCGTGGGGGATGACACCATCCCCCACGATGGGCCCACTGCAGCCCATCAGCCGACCCTCCCCAGCCCATCAGGGGCTCACGCCTCTCGGACCATCAGCACCGGTTCCCCTCAAGGCTGCGTTCTTTCCCCTCTGCTCTTCTCGCTATACACCAACAGCTGCACCTCCAGTCACCAGTCCGTCAAGCTCCTGAAGTTCGCGGATTACACCACCCTCATTGGACTCATCTCTGGTGAGGACGAGTCCGCCTACAGGTGGGAGACTGACCACCCGGTGACCTGGTGCAGCCAAAACAACCTGGAGCTCAACGCTCTGAAGACAGTGGAGATGGTTGTGGATTACAGGAAGAACGCAGCCCCATCCGCCCCTCTCACCCTGTGTGACTCCCCCGTCGACGCTGTGGAGTCCTTCCGTTTTCTGGGCTCCATCATTTCCCAGGACCTCAAGTGGGAGCTGAACATCAGCTCCATCACAAAGAAGGCTCAGCAGAGGATGTTCTTCCTGAGGCAGCTGAAGAAATTCAACCTGCCAAAGACAATGATGGTGCACTTCTACACTGCCATCATTGATTCCATCCTCTGCTCCTCCATCACCGTCTGGCACGCTGCAGCCAATGACAAGGGCAGGCTTCAGCGCATCATCCGCTCTGCTGAGAGGGTGATTGGTTGTAATCTGCCGTCCCTCCAGGAATTGTTCGCTTCCAGGACTCTGAAGCGGGCAAGGAAGATTGTCTCTGACTCCTCTCACCCTGGGCACAAACTGTTTGAGTCCCTTCCCTCTGGCAGGAGGCTGAGACCTCACACCACACAAACAGTTTTTTCCCGTTGGCAGTCGGGCTCATCAATAGAGCCCGGGTCCCCCACTGACTGACTCTGTCACCCCCAGGACTATTTCCTACAGTTCACTTCTCCACACCTTATATTTAAATACACTTGCCACTTTACACTTGTCACTTTCACACAATCAATCACTTATTTCCGTGCACTTTACTTATTTTTTACTTATTTTTATCTTCATTCTTATTTTTAACTTACATTTTTATTCCCTGTAGATGCAAGTGTAAATATTCAATACTCCCAATTGTAAATATCCATGCTCCCTCTTTATTGCACTCCGTTTCATGTTTATCGTCAAATGTTTTTTTTTGTTAAATGTTTTGCACCTCCTGCCAGGACAAATTCCTTGTACGTGTAAACTTACTTGGCAATACATGGTTCTGATTCTGATTTGAAGCACTTTGAATTGCCTTGTTGTTGAAATGTGCTACAAATAAACTTGCCTTGCCTTTGTTGTATATTCCTAGCTGTTGGTGTTGTTGTCTAAACCTAACTGTTGGTTTAGTTGTATAAACCTAACTGTTGGGTTTGTTGCAGCTCCCTCGGCCATGTCGATGTGTACTTCGGACTGATCTACTGAAGAATAAAGATTAAAGCCTATTTTTTTCTATATGGATCAAAAGGAAGCCACGTATCTATTTTTAATGTCATACCTTCAGATCCTGTTCCTCACCTTCGTTGTCCGTGTTCTCCTGTAATATCTCTCTCTCTCTCTCTCTCTCTCTGGTGCATGCTGGGAGTGAGCGTGTGTGTGAATGAGTCGCTGAGTTAGTGGTTCTTTTGATTTATTTTTTCCCCTTAGTAATATATATTAATTTAATGTGGTTTATTGGGTAGGTTTCACCTTAGTTTTGTTGTGTTTTTGGGTAGTTTGGGCTTTTCCTTGGGTTTTCTGTCCTCCTGCCGGTGTCTCTAGACACCATGGTGAATGGAGACACTTTGTCCCACCTCACGAGGAAGCATGGCATTAAGATCGCCGAGGACCACTCGTGCAGCGTGGAGGACATCGGGCTGGCTGTGGAGGAGAAGGTCGGGCACAGCAGCATTAAGTCGGCCACTCGCATGAACGGCGCCGTGTTCATCTTCCTGGACTATGTGGAGAAGGTGAACCGTGTCGTGGAGGCAGGCCTCACGGTGAACGATTTGTTTGTACAGGTGTTGCCGTTAACGCAACCGGCAACCAATATCGTCCTGTCTAATGTCCCTCCGTTCATCACCGACGAGTTCCTCAGCAGAGAGCTCTCCAGACACAGGAAGGTTGTGTCCCCGATGTAGAATATCTTGTCTGGTTGTATGTCTCAGTTGCTGAAGCACGTAGTGTCTCACCGCAGGCACGTGTATATGATCCTTAACAACCGGCATGAGGAGCTCAACCTCCGCTTCCACGTTAAGGTAGATGATTATGAATACGTGATTCTGAACATCATCGGCGATGAAATGTTTCGGTTGCAGTGAGGAGGGACACACCGTGAGGGCCTGTCCGAAGCGTGGGGACCCGGCTCCGCCTGGGTAGGTGGGGCGGGCGGCGCTGCGGCCGGTGCGTATCCTGTCGGGGGCGCTCCCTCTGGCTAGGGACGTGGCGTCTGTGTGGCCCGTTACGGCGCTGCGGCGCAGCATTGCTGCTGTGTCTGACCTGCACAGACTGAGTGGTGATGGTGTCCAGGGCAGCAAGTTAGTTGGAACAAGAACACACGGGTCTTGTTTTCTTGTTCCAACTATTAATTAAATTTATCAGCAGGTGCAAACTTATCTATTCACCCTCGTCCTGTATCCGGCCTTGAGGAGAAAGCAGCAGTGTTTCAAGGGTAGTTGTCTGGGAACCTGGGTTGTGTTTTTCACTGGGAGTATTTGAAAAGCATTGGAGTCAGATAAAAGAGGAAGTCAGATAGAAAGAGGATAAAAACCCTTTACTCTCTGAGTTCGGGGCTCACTCATCCTGAGGCGTGCTGACCGTGTGAAGGGCAGACAGACAGGGGAGCGGAGTCCAAGATCTTGTATTAGGTATGCATTTCATGTATGTGTGTAATTGCTAAAATAAATAACCTTGATTGTAATATAACCTGTTCTGTCAATTCTTGAACACTCGAGGAATATCCCGGCGAGGAGAATTCCACTTCAAGGCTTTGGTTAAAATGGGAAATGGTGGGGATGCAGGGGAAGAGAAGGAAATGGGTGTAAACAGTGCTAGTGAGAAGCCCGTAGAGGTAGCAGAGCAGGTTGGTGGAGTGGTGGAGTCAGGAGAAGAAAGCGTAAGCGGGTTGGGGTGGGCTGAGCAGGTGGAACAAGCAGAGATGGAGGAGGAGGAAGCAGGGGAGTTAAAAGCTGCCCTGAGGAAGAAAAATGCCCAAAGCGCAGGCAGTGAGGCTAAGACCAGCAAGGTTGGGGAGGACGAGCAGACGGGTCGGGGGCAGAGGCAGTCTGAGGACAGTGGCAGTGACGAGGAGGTGTCGGACTGCAGTGAAGCTCCGGCTGTCAGTTTAAGCAGCAGCAAGTATTCTTTCAGCAATGAATGTACACTGCTGAAAGAATACAAAAGTTCCTGCAAAGAACAAAAGGCAAGAAGGGAGTGAAGGTTGGAGATTCCTTTCCTGATTTAAGTTTATTCTACGCCTCAGCCAGATAGAGTAGGAGGGTTGGAGATTAAAGAAAGTTAAAAGAGCAATGAGCAAGAATGATGGCGAAAGCTCCAATGTGTGTTTTAA
The DNA here is from genome assembly GCA_038501785.1 of Myoxocephalus aenaeus. Taxonomy (NCBI): domain Eukaryota; kingdom Metazoa; phylum Chordata; class Actinopteri; order Perciformes; family Cottidae; genus Myoxocephalus; species Myoxocephalus aenaeus. The sequence goes on from JBAMJR010000189.1 coordinate 5,649,397, forward strand.
TTAATTGTTTTTTATTTTTGTTTTAAATCTCTTACTCGCAATGAATAATTTTAGCAGTGGTGGGCCGTCAGGGCCTTCTAAGCCTTCTCTGCTGGCCTAAACAGAATCACAAAGTTATAGATATTTTATAATTTAATTGTTTTTCACAAATACACCACATGTATTATAATATTTTTTCCCTATCAGGTTATTTTCTCATTGTACAGCTCTGTTGCTCAGCCTGCAGTCTTCAGCCATCAGACTGCAGTTGGTTTCAAGGAGAAGCTTTCATCCAATCAGATTTGTTCTCTCCTGTGTCTCTAGGCCAGCAAAGCAGTTTAAGCAGGCCTTTGCAGATTAAAGTACACAGAGAGTGGACGTTGTGGTTGATTGTCATGGACTTCAACCAATCAGATCTTTAGTTTGACAAGCTGGGCGGAATCTTTGACGTGCAGGGCCTGCGAGGTGGCGTGGACGTGTGATTGGTCAGTGGCCCGGCGTGACCATTAACATGCGCTGTGATTGGCCAGTGGGGCACAGAGCGGAGCTCAGTGGGAGCTGGAATGGTTCAGGCTGAAGCTAGAGAAGTTGTGATATGTTTATTTTTTTACGTGTTTTGGCGCTCGGTGGAAGATAAGCAGACTTGGTGGTGGATTTGGGGCGTCGACTGCTGCTGTCGAGCGGATATTTTCTGCCCTAGAACGCGTGGAGGTTTCCGGGGGCGCGGTTGAGAGGCTCGGCTGTCCTCACCGGTCCATGGCCACCTGTTGCTGGAACTGAAGCACCGTAAACCTTACAACCGCGTTGCTGAACTTGTTGTTAATAAGGATAGGCGTATGGACTTTGTCTTTAAGTGAACATCATCAGGGCCCTATTTTTCGTACCTGGCTTACTGAGTTAGCGGGCTAATTGTCAGGATAAGATGACGTAGGTCAGGCTTATTCAGTTTCTCGAATCAAGCTTAGATAAATCACCATAGCAACACAGCCAAAAATGTAAACCTGCTCCCGGGCAGGCTTACTGAAATTCACTGGATAAGCTGGCCACTCCCACCGGACAAAAAAGGCAGCTCACTTCCTCATTGATGAAGGAGCGATATTAGTTATATTAGTTTTATTGGGAGAGAGTTCTTTGAGATCGCCCAGATCCGTTCTCACATCATCATGACTTCCTGTACACGGCGCAATAGATTCTCCCGTCAAGGAATCATTTATTTACGAGAGCTTCTCGAGCCGCGGACACTGATCACCACAGGCGCAGCAGATCGTCCGTCTCACAGACAGAGATCTCTGTCTGTGAGAACAGCGCGGCATGCAGCGGCTGAGAGTCGACTCTCAGCCGCTGCATGCCGCGCTGTTCTTAAGTTTATTTAGCGCTTAAGAAATTTATGGATGTGTTGAAAGCACTCATAATTATATGACAGTGTTATTAGTACACCATACATATCATTATTGTAGAACATGATTAAGGTGGACTCATGATAAGAAGACAGAGAATCACACACAATTTCTTTTCACTGCTTCAATTGATTGAATTTCTGATTATGAATAATACATATATACTGATCCGCCCATACACATATTCAAACTCCTAGTTATATAGAAATATACACATACATGTATATACATATAGTACATGATTCATACGCGCATACAGTACATATATCCTCATAAGTATATATTTATTCGTAAATATAATCTGATTGATCTGGGTGATGAAGCACTTAAAATTTGCCGATACATTTTCCCAACACTGACATTTAACTTGTCTGATATATTTGCGGTGCTTATGTCTCGCAGCGGGGGCGGAGTTAAGCTGCGTTCACGGCAACAATGTTACAAAAACGCTGGAATATTCACAACACGTTTGCTGTGAATGATTAAGGTATTGACTTCCTCATATGTCTTCATGATCATCTCCTGCTTCTCATCGGAGAAATAAAAAGAGGTTCCTCTGAGTTTATTTGCTATTGTACTGTTAGAAGATCGTGGTGTCAGTGCTCGATTATTATCCCTTCTGAAGAGGAGCGGGCACACGCATTTATCCAGAGGATTGACGTCTGGCTAGAATTAACGAGACCGTTTCAGCGCGGATCAGCCGTGAAGAAACCCAGATAGCCTGATGTCAATCATCTCGCTAATTTAAGCTGGAGATTAGGACATTTGCCTGACTTTGTTTAGCCAGGTACGAAAAATAGGGCCCAGGTGAGTTGCTTTTTGTGTTCATCTGCGGTGGTGTTGTGTTGTGTGCTGTTTTTTTTATCATGTTTTTTTTTTTCATGTGTGGTTCTTGTTGATGTGGGGAAAATCCCCGGTGGGCCGACGAGGTTAGGGTTAGGGTTAGGGTTAGCCTCCCCGACTCAGAAACGTCCGCTGAAAAAAGAAGGGAAAAAAACTCCGGCCGTTTTGTGACTTTACAGGTACTAATAGGGGGAAATAAAAAATGTCTCTTCTCACAAGGGTTACGGTATTGTAGCAATTTAGATTAAGTTAAACAACCATGTGGTTGCGAAGATAATTAAGGAAACGTTTAAAAAAACTGTTCTTGGTGGGCTTGGTGCTTATACGGTTGAAATAGCTCCGCGGGTCGGTCCACACCGTGTGACCTCCCTCCATGCCCATAATAGTGCAAAGAAATCGGCCGTATAGCAGAGTAGGCGTCTGCTGTCCACACATGACAGTCTGTATGAACGCGCCGTGTAGTGGGCAGCGCGCCGTGTTCAATACACACGCGGGTCGGTGTTTTTTCTTCTTCCCCAGTCCGCACCTGATGTGTACACACGTCATTGAAGGCCTTGGTCTAAAACCCACGGCCCGCCACTGAATTTTAGAGGGGAGTTTGAATGCGAATGGAGCCAGAGATGTAAAGAAGAGAACATCTATCTATGAATTGAACAGAATGAAACATATAGATGTTCTCTACTTACAGGGAACGCACAGCGACAGCACCAACGAGGCCGACTGGAGGAGAGTGGGAAGGGGAAGTCCTCCTGAGTCACAACACAAACCTCAGTGCAGAGTGAGCTTCCTCTTCTCCAGGTCTTTTACCCCGGTTTCAAACACATCATCGAGGGGAGGTTGTTTTTAATTAAAGCACGGTTCAACCGTTTTACAGCGTTTTTTATTAATGTGTATGCTCCAGCAACCGGTGCAGAGAGGAAGCTGTTTTTACAAAAAAAATAATGTTTTAAATGGCTGTGCCTCGGAGGATTTTTTATTCTTGGGTGGGGATTTTAACTGTACGGAAAATGACTTAAAAGACCGTAATCATACAGAGCCACATCCAGCTTCCCAGCAGGATCTGAGGCAGCTGGTCCATTCTCATGGCCTGGTGGATGTGTAGAGAAGGATGCACGCTGACTGCTGACAGTACACATGGTCCCACTTTAGGGAGGGTAGGATCTCCTTAGCCAGGTTGGACCGTATTTATGTTTTTAAGCACAATTTTAATATTTTAAAAATGTGCAGTATTGTTCCTGCCGGTTTTACTGATCATTCTTTGCTTTTATGTAATGTTTTTATAAAAAACATCTTACCCAGAAGTGTGTATTGGCATTTTAATTCAGTTTTAACTTTTGTCAAGAATTTTAGAGAGGTCCTTATTTATTTCTGTGAGGTTTTTAGGCTGAGGAAGAGTGATTTTAGCAGTCTTAGGCAGTGGTGGGACCATGGTATGATTGAGATTAGGCTCCTTTGCCAGCAGCACACTTACAACGTCACCCGAGACATCACTGTTAAAGTCCAGGGTGCACTGGTCAGGTCCCGATTCCAAACCATCGCGGAGATGGATACTCCCTCTAGCTTCTTCTTCGGCCTGGAGAAGAAGAGTGGGCAGGGGCGGGTGATCCACTCACTGTTAGCAGAAAGCGAGCTGTGGGCTTTTACAGGGAGGAGGAAGCGTTGATGGAGGAGTTCTGTGGGGAGCTACCTCAGTTCTCTGAGGGGACCAACAATTTCTGATTTCTCTAGATCAGGAAAAGGCTTTTGACCGCGTTGAACACAACTTCCTCTTGAAAGTTATGAGGATGTTTGGGTTCAGCGCTGGCTTCATAGCTAAGATCAAAGTGTTGTACAGTGAGGTTGACAGTGTGCTGAAGATAAACAGCAGTCTGTGTGCTCCTTTTAGAGTGTATAGAGGGGTCCGGCAGGGTTGTGCTCTGTCCAGGATGCTCTATGCGCTCTCCCTGGAGCCCCTCCTCATCAAGATACGCTCTAGCCTGCAAGGGCTAGTTTTACCTGGTTTTAGTAGGAACATGATTTCATCGGCCTATGCCGACGATATTGTTGTTTTTATTAAGGACCAGAGGGATGAAGACCTTTTAACTAACATTATGGAGAGTTTTAGCAGGACATCGGCAGCAAGGGTGAATTGGAAGAAAAGTGAAGCCCTCGCTGTCGGTGAATGGCGTGACGGCCTCCCAGTTCTTCCCCAAAACATAGTGTGGCGAAAGGACGGGTTCAAGTACCTGGCGGACAAGAGAACATTGAGGGAACGCTTTCCAAGTGGAAGTGGCTGCTCCCTCACATGTCTCTTAAAGGTAGAGTACTGGTTTTACACATTCTCATAGCATCCCAGCTGTGGCACCGTCTGACCTGTCTAGACCCTCCCTTCTAGCCCACATGCAAAGGAGGATGGTGGATTTCTTTTGGGAGGGTCTACACTGGGTGCCACAAGGGGTGCTGTTTTTAGCCAGAGAGGAGGGGGGACAGGGCCTCGTCCACCTGGCCAGCCGGACTGCCATTTTTAGACTCCAGTTTATACAGAAGTACCTTACAAGTCTGGAGGGTTTAGTGTGGAGAGATGTGGCTAGCTGCATCCTCAGACGTAGCCTGGGGTTGGATACTGCTCTGTTTTTAATCGATTCTAATGTTTTAAAGTTAAGTGGGCTGCCTCCATTTTATCAGGGTGTTTTTAAGTGTTAGGCCCTTTTTACTCGTAAAAGGTGCCCACAGTCTAACTCTCTGTACTGGTTGCTGAGAGAGCCATTGATTTACAGAGCCAAGCTGGAAATCAGTAGCAGTATCACCCCTGGCCTGACGGGAGCACTGCTGAGGTCACGAGCCTTGTGCCTGCAGCAGCTGGTGGATGCAGTGGGGCCGACGCTGAGCGATGCCCCGACCCTAGGCTCTCTGCTGGGTCTGCACTCTGTCTGAGTGGCGAGGAGGCTCCTGGAGCTGTGGAGACAAAGGCTGACCTGGACGGAGAGGAGCCTCCTCAGAAACTACAGCCAAAGAGAAGTCGAGCCGGCCCCTGCAGACCCTTTCCCTGAGATCTTCCTGAGCCCGGGCCTAGGGGAACTCACCGGCCCCCTGCTTGCTACGACACGCCCAGAGGACTTGACACCAGTGGTGTATAAAGTACCCAAAAGCCGTACTTGAGTAAAAGTTAAGATACCTTACTGGAAAATTACTCCAGTAAAAGTAAAAGTCACCTATTAAAATACTACTTGAGTAAAAGTCTTAAAGTATCTGATATTTTCTGTACTTAAGTATCAAAAGTATTTTTCTGATATAAAATGTACTTAAGTATTGAAAGTAAAAGTACAAGTACATGCTTTTAATAAAAAAGCAAAGGGTCAGAATTTTGAGAATTATGAAGTTTATTCTTTTAAGTGCTGTGGTCACCGTGACCAAGGACCAGGAGTTGTGTTGATACAATAACTGGGTTGGCTGGGATCCATCCATATATATTATGTTCAACATAATATATTGTACCTAAGTATACTTTTGCATCTACTATGAACTTATCATCATAATTCTCCAAAAAGCAATATGACACTATGAAGGACTTGTAACAGTGTGGTTATAAGTATGCTCATTCCACCCGCCGTGGGTCTCTTGGTACCGATCCGTGGGTCTCTTGGTACCGGTCTGTGGGTCTCTTGGTACCGGTCTGTGGGTCTCTTGGTACCGGGCCACAGAAAGAATGAATGAAACATTTCAATTAAATAAATAAAAAATCAAGGCCGGAAAGATGTTTTATTGTGAAAAATGACCGCATACATCCGTCTGTGGTAACCTCAGACGGAATCTCTTGACACATGTCAAGATGTTACGTTACTCTAAAAATGAAACGTAAGTCTGTTACAACTCTGTCGGTGATCTGGAAACCAAGGCAAAGTATCCTGAGATCGCCAAAAAAGCATGAAAACCTGCTTCCATTTCAACATCCTGTCTTTGTGCAGCGGGTTATAAGTTAAGCAGTAGACTGGACTAAAGGTTTAGTTAGGAGTAGACTGGACATAACGAACACACGTTGGGTGTCGTTGTCTCCCGTCTCTCCGAGGTCGGACCCGGTCTGTGAAAATATTGTCTTCACGTAACCGGTCCGTGACGCATAAAGGTTTGGGAGCGCTGGACTAGAGGATGTATGCAAAACATTGTGATTCGCAAAACCTGCTTGGTGGAGTCTGTGTTCCACCGCAGTCCCCGATGTTTTTTTTTTCTTTTTCTAAAGATAGATTTGATTTTGTAGCGAGTAACGAAGGTTTCGGGAGAAATGTATCGGAGTAAAAGTATAATTTTTCTTTGCAAAATGTAGTGAAGTAAAAGTAAAAGTAAACAGAAATATAAATAGTAAAGTAGAGTACAGATATCCCCAAAAACTACTTAAGTACAGTAACGAAGTATTTCTACTTCGTTACTATACACCACTGCTTGACACTGCACAAAGCAGACAAGAAGACTCTGTATTTTAACTGTGAAGGGCTAAACAGGTCTGGACTGTGCAACCGGCGCCCTACTGTGTGGTCAGACAGACTGGGACAAAACAGACCTGGCCCACAGTGGAGGATTTTATACAAACCTCCCCTGAAGAAACGGACTGCCGACCTCCAGTGGAGGGTTTTACACGGTGCTGTCGCCTCTAATGCTTTTATTTCTGTTCTTAATCCCTCTGTTCTGAGCCAGTGCCCCTTCTGTGACGTCCAGGAGACTATCTACTATCTGTTACGAGCCGGTCCCATCTCGGGGTGATGGGAGAAAAGGACCGACCCCCGACGTCTGTTGTTTATGTCCAGTCTACTGACTCTACTCCGTAACTTAAACCTTTATGTGCACTCTGTAACTTCATTAAAACCCGCTTCACAAAGACAGGATGTTGAAATGGAGGCAGGGTTTCAGAGCTTTTTTGGCGATCTCAGTATACTCTGCCTTGATTTTAATCCAGAACACTGAGTTGAAACGGACTTTTAAGTTTCATTTTTGGGGTAACGTATCACGGAACCTCTTGACATGTGTCAAGAGGTTACGTTTGAGGCTACGCACAGATGGATGTATCCGGTCATTTTTCAAAATAAAACATTTTTCCGACTTTCTTTTCTTTTTTCTTTTTTTTCATAAATTCTTTCTCCGCGGCCCGGTACCAAGGGACCCACGGACCAGTACCGGGCCGCGGCCCGGGGATTGGGGACCGCTGCAGTAGAGGACTGCAGCCTGGCAGTGGGGAAGCTAGTGGGCCACAGCAGCATGAAGTCCGCTGCTAGGGTCAACAAAGCTGTGGTCATCTTTTTAGAGAGCATACACAAGGCCTACACGCTGGTAGAGGGGATCGTGGTGTTTGACACACACGTACCAGTCCTTCCTCTGAGCACACTGGCAGTGAGGGTCGTAGCTTCAAACGTCCCACTGTTTATTATGGATGAGGTGACAACGGGAGAACTATCCAGACATGGGAGAGTCGTCTCTCAGGTGAAGAAACTGTCCTCAGGGTGCAAGTCTCCGCTCTTAAAGCACATGGTGTCTCACAGGAGGCAGCTCTTCATGATCCTCAACAACAGGAATGAAGAGCTGAACCTCGTGTTCAAACTGAGAGTGAGACTCTGTAAAGAGGTCCCTACCAGGTGATGAGCATGTAGTGGAGGGCAGGCTGCTGGTGTCACTTTTTAAGGGATGGAACTGTTTTCAGTGGAAGAGACCAGGACCCACATGGTGTTGAAACGGACCAGGACCGTGTTGAAACGGACCAGGACACTGCTGCTTCAGACCGCTGGTGTATGTAGCCAGGTTGGACATCCAGGACAACACCAGGTCTGACCGGCATGCTGTGCTCCTCCGGAGCCACCACCCTGAGGGGACTGCTGGATGTAGCCGGTCCTGGACTGGGAGACGCATCTGCAGTGGCTTCTCGGCCGGGCTGGAATCCATCCGGCAGAGCACGAGGATCCTGAATGGGCGGGGAGACTGACAGAGGACGTTTTGTTCGTTTTGTTTTACGTAAAATAAAGGTTTTCTAAAAATAAAAAATCTATCTAAAAATCAACAACCAGCAGGTAAAACGTCCTCTAGTCTGTTTGTGTAATTGAATTATCGAGCTGAATAGCGTTAAAAAACACTTTTCCCCCGAGCAATCGTTGTGAACTTGAATAATTCCCATTATGAGATAACTGAGGAGTGTGTGTGGCGTCGCTGGTAAGCGGCCATTAGCTGCTCTGCTCAACGACCAATCATACACGAGCACGGTCACTTACACACCGACACAAGCTCTCACACACCGACACACACACACACACTGTCATTCAGACATGCACACGGCCTTATTTTATTATATCTTTTGTATCTTAAAATGTTTTGGTCTCCCTCTTAATAATATAATTTGTAGGAGTGTATATATATTTACTATTTGCCAAGTTATTATTATTGCTATTATTTGTATCATTGTTTTTTAGGTCTTATGTCAGGGAGTGTTCTGTTTTGTTAAAAAATAACATAAAATATGCTATATTAAAAATAACATTCAACACGGTACCTCAACGTGTTGTGTAACACAGAAGTCCTCAATCAGCTTCTTTAGCCAGAAGACTTTCGTTGGCGGTAAGTCACCTCCATCCTCTCTGAGGAAAGACTTTCATCATCAACCACAACGACCTCTCAGGTCGATAAAGGCCAGATCCAACCCTGAAGCCACGCCCTCGTTGTGCTGAAATATGGGATTTCTTTTCCCTTTTGTAGCACGAAACAAAAAGAAAACAATTGCTTCCTTCCCGCCACCCCCTCCTCTGTGTTTTCAAGGTTTTCATACAAAAGTCAGGAGGAAAGTCCATGTGGTGAATTCTATCAGCTCGAGCTAAAGAGCCTTTATTTTGCCCCGAGAGCGACTGCATCTGCTGAGCGCCTTCACAACGCGGCTGCAGGACACGCCTTGGACTCTGAGGGCTGCACGCCGTGCACGCCGTGGGTCCTGTTGCACCTTCAGGTGAATAAAGCACCGTGCAGACGCTGTGCATGATCAGAAGCTCCAGGTGGAGCCTGCAGGGGTCCAGAAGAAACCTAAACGCAGCCATGTTCACGTGAGAGATGGACGTGTTTCATCGTGCAGATTCCCGTGGAGGTGGTCGACGTGGAGCTGAGCGGCAGCAACAGGCTCTGTGTGTGCAGTGTGTCCCCATGGCAACAGGCAGTCAGCAGAGCAACGTGTTGCATGACAATGATGCCTGTGGAAATTCAACGAGGCACTCCGCTGCTTCGTTCGGGCATTTCGTTCTAAACCCTGTGGGTCAGCACAAGGTCAGTTTGCACCAAATATCTGCTCTGACTCCACGCTCCCTTCTGGGAGGAGACGTCATCGGCAGATGTTCCAATTGAATCCGTCCGGGTGACTTTCGGAGCAGAGAGACGTTGATATTAAATGCTGATGATTCAAACGGTGCAGTGGATCAGAGGGGTTGAAATGCTAAAGTGCGAAGGAGAGAAACGGCCTCTCTCGATGTGACGTCTGTCGAATCACACGTGGAGGAACCAGCGACTCCCTTCACGCCCGTTTTTCATTTCAAAGTTTTCAATTGCTGCCATTTCACAGCCGGCCGGCGAGGCGACGGGCGACTATGTAAAAGTTAGCGTGACTAACGGGAATGTGAAGTCGAGGCTTTTGTTCGGTCCACCGGACGTATAAGAGGCTGTGAGGCTTCTGGAATCTGTGAATGATGAAGAGCTGAAGAAGACCCTCCTCTAGAGCTCTGGTTACTTATAAGACAGCGGATGTGTTCCGAGAGGCTTATCTGAACTCTGCAGCATTTCCTCCTCCATTCCGTAAAGATGTGACTATATAAGTGTCTCTCCTCCTCCTTCAGGACAAATGCTTATCACAAAGTAAGTTAATTTTTTCGTGTCATTATTAGCCTTCGACATAATTACTTTTCCAAAGTTGCACAGCCAGAAGCACGACGGCGTGTCACTTCCTGCTGGTTTCACCAGTCAGACTGCTGCTCTCCACCAGGTTGATGTTGCACAGAAGCAACGTCAACCAATCAGCACCAATCAGGAGCCTAACGGGGTGTTACAGGAACAATTTAACTCACAATATACAGCAAACTAACTGGTCACACTACCAGCATTCTCATACACACACACACACACACACACACACACACACACACACACACACACACACACACACTCTCTCTCTCTCTCTCTCTCTCTCTCTGCAGCTGCTCAGCAGGAGAAGCTGCATCCTGAATGGACACTAAGGAGAAAGAGAGAGAGAGCCGAGAGGTTTAGCTCGAGGAGAAGATGGAGTCCAGAAGTGCTGATATTGATACTGACTGACTGACTGACTGACATGATCTCCTGGTGAAACACAGGACCCAAATCATTCAGTGGACTCTCAAGGACATTGGTTTTCGTAGGTAGAGCTGAGGACTCTGAGTCCGCCCTGCAGCTTGTGTCTGAACCCAGGAGAGTCCTGCAGCTTGTGTCTGAACACAGCAAAGTCCTGCGGGTGTAGAACCCACAAAGAGAACAGGGACGTCTGAGAGGAGATGATGGGGTACCGTCCTGCTGATAGAGACTAGACCTCAGAGGGACTTGGTTTGGTTTGAGCTTGACTGAGCTGGATTGAGCTGGACTCCTCTCTGCAGAGCAGCTGGCCACACAATTAGCACGCACATAATCGACGGACACGTTAATTATCGTGACGCAGCCCGTCAGACAGACGGCTGATGTGTAATTACCAAAGCGGTCGCTGATGAAGGAAGAGAAGACGGTGAAATGTGCCGCAGTGTGTTTATGAGAACTCAGAGGGGAAATTAATACACACGTCACTCGATGTACATATACAATGAAATATAAATATAAATACAATGAACATAACTGTCCAGCCGGGTTTTCAGTCTCGTTGATTCTCTGATTTGACGCCATGAATTTTTACATTTTATTTTCTTTCTTTATATTTATCACTCTACCTTTTTCATGGTTTGAATCATATTTGACTTGTTAAAGTGTTTGGATGTAACTTTGTAAAGATCACATATGTCTGCCGCTGTTACGGCACTGCTAAAAGATTAAACATGTTTGTTTATTTTCTTTTACACTTTTTAGTGCTGTACTGACAATGTTATCGGCGGCCTGAACAGGGACACCAGGTTAAGTGGGATCGTTTATTATTGTTATTATTATTATTACTTTTATTTGTGGGCGGTGTGTATTTAAGGGGACCGGGGGGAAGTGACGCGATATATATATATATATATATATATATATATATATATTAGTGCTGTCAAGCGATTAAAATATTTAATCGCGATTAATCGCATTTATGTCATAGTTAACTCGCGATTAATCGCAATTAATCGCATTTTTTTTTTTGCATTTTAATGCTCTTATCAACATGAAAAAGTGGATTGGCTTGCTTTATTTTATTGAAAAACAACTGCCAAACAGGGCAGTACAAAATAAAATCACTGCACATTTCAGGTAAACAAGGGTTTACAAAATAAAATTATAGAGTGCACCAGGCATGAAAACGGGTCAGGGGTGAAAAAGGTGAGAAGGATATTACCCCTCTAGGAGGGTCCGGGGGCATGCTCCCCCGTAAGAAACATTTAAATATTCCATATTTTAAAGCATCAATCTGATGCATTTTGAGATGCTTTTTTTGCCAACCTGGGGAGAGCTGGAGAAACTTAACTTCAGCCATGAGTCAAAAATGATTATGGCCTCCTTACTAAGTATTATGCAAGCCATTTCATGCCAGCCTGTCACTGGTCTAACATTTACAGTATATGAGGCACAATGTGGTAAGGGAGAGCATGGCTGCCTTTGTTAGCATCATTTATATCTTTGATGCAGAGAATGCATCTGGTGAATCCCTGCCTGTTGATTTTGGAGAATACATCTCCTAGATGAAAGGACACCTCTTGCCCTTTTATTGAGACCTTGCCTTCCAGTTTTAGCCACGACCAGTTCCAGCTGCATTTCAATCCAGCTGTTTAACAATGACTGCATCCTTCTCCCCTAACACACTCATTCTGCAAAAATAATGTTTGTATTAGTGTTAACTTCTAGTTTAGCCTTATTCAGACCTGCCAACCTTGATATATAACCTATATATTGATAAGTCATTAAATACTCGTCATGCATTATATTACATTGCATATAATGTGTGCTGGTCAATTAGTCTAAAATTAATTTTAGATTAATTTTTACCAGCGTACTTTGACGTCAAAATGCGTATCCGCTACGCAAATTGCGTACAGGTTGGCAGGTCTGCTTATTGATAGAACGGTGGACCACTTTACCTTCTGCCTTGTCAGTCCCCTCACCTCAAAATCTACCTCCTCAAAAACGGTAGCATAACACAGCATAAGCTAATAATTTCCCACCGGAGCTTTAACTAGGTGGCTAACGTTGCGTTCTCTCCTGCTGTGTTCAATGTGTTCACTCGCGCTCAGTGGTGTATAAAGTACCCAAAAGCCGTACTTGAGTAAAAGTAAAGATACCTTACTGGAAAATTACTCCAGTAAAAGTAAAAGTCACCTATTAAAATACTACTTGAGTAAAAGTCTTAAAGTATCTGATATTTTCTGTACTTAAGTATCAAAAGTATTTTTCTGATATAAAATGTACTTAAGTATTGAAAGTAAAAGTACAAGTACATGCTTTTAATAAAAAAGCAAAGGGTCAGAATTTTGAGAATTATGAAGTTTATTCTTTTAAGTGCTGTGGTCACCGTGACCAAGGACCAGGAGTTGTGTTGATACAATAACTGGGTTGGCTGGGATCCATCCATATATATTATGTTCAACATAATATATTGTACCTAAGTATACTTTTGCATCTATTATGAACTTATCATCATAATTCTCCAAAAAGCAATATGACACTAAGGAGTTGTAACAGTGTGGTTATAAGTATGCTCATTCCGCCCGCCGTGGGTCTCTTGGTACCGGTCTGTGGGTCTCTTGGTACCGGTCTGTGGGTCTCTTGGTACCGGGCCACAGAAAGAATGAATGAAACATTTCAATTAAATAAAAAAAAATCAAGGCCGGAAAGATGTTTTATTGTGAAAAATGACCGCATACATCCGTCTGTGGTAACCTCAGACGGAATCTCTTGACACATGTCAAGATGTTACGTTACTCTAAAAATGAAACGTAAGTCTGTTATAACTCTGTCGGTGATCTGGAAACCAAGGCAGAGTATCCTGAGATCGCCAAAAAAGCATGAAAACCTGCTTCCATTTCAACATCCTGTCTTTGTGCAGCGGGTTATAAATTAAGCAGTAGACTGGACTAAAGGTTTAGTTAGGAGTAGACTGGACATAACGAACACACGTCAGGTGTCGTTGTCTCCCGTCTTTCCGAGGTCGGACCCGGTCTGTGAAAATATTGTCTTCACGTAACCGGTCTGTGGCGCATAAAGGTTTGGGAGCGCTGGACTAGAGGATGTAGAGGGAAAATGCAAAACATTGTGATTCGCAAAACCTGCTTGGTGGAGTCTGTGTTCCACCACAGTCCCCGATGTTTTTTTGTTTTTTTCTAAAGATAGATTTGATTTTGTAGCGAGTAACGAAGGTTTCAGGAGAAATGTATCGGAGTAAAAGTATAATTTTTCTTTGCAAAATGTAGTGAAGTAAAAGTAAACAGAAATATAAATAGTAAAGTAGAGTACAGATATCCCAAAAAACTACTTAAGTACAGTAACGAAGTATTTCTACTTCGTTACTATACACCACTGCTCGCGCTCCCTTCTGGCACGCGCACCTGTTCGCAGTTCACTGAATATCATTCATTTTGCCGTATCGCGCTCACCATTCATTCATTTCAAACCGTAACGTTAGCCTAGCTTCCAAGCCCAAACGGCGTGCCTATTGTTTTGCTTCCGGTTGAGCTACATCCGGCGTGGTGCTCGCGGAAAAAAAATAATTGAAAAATTAAAATGCGTTAACGCCGTTAATAAAATTGACGGCGTTAAAATTGGTTTGCGTTAACGCCGTTAATAACGCGCTAATATGACAGCACTAATATATATATATATATATATATATATATATATATATATATATATATATATATATATATATATGAAAACTAAATCTATAAATTAGAACATTAACGCAAAACAAATATGTGGAACGTTTCAGTGAGCAGGATTTCCTGAGACAATTATTATTTTGTTTTTTTTACAATTCTTCTCGGATAATATTTGTTCTGTTGTTTTGATTGGTATTAAACTACACTTAAGGAATTCGTTAGACTTCTTCTTCCCACCCTGCTTATTGAAATGCTCCTTTGAGAAGACAAAAAGGGTTTTAGAGACAGAATATCAACACAGAGGAAGGGGGAGTTTTCTCACATTGACTTGAATCTTGGAGCAATGTGTAACACAAGCATGTATAGTGGGAATAAAGTGCAATTCTTTTTCTTCATTTTTTTTTTTACAGAGGATCATTTTAAACAAGGTGCACCGTCATCTTCACTAAAATATCAGGCTCAGCCACTGGCCCTATTACGGCCAACACGCTGCAGCTGTAACAGTAAAAAGACTGAGGGTAAAGGGAAAGTAGGACTTTTACAGCCAAGCTACACAGTAAAAGCCTCAAAGATGGAGATGGGAAGTTGTTAAAATTGTGCATGTTCGAACTACTGCAAAACATACACAAATGGGCGAAGACTTTTTTTCTTTTTCTTCCTGCTAAATAAGTATATTTACAACTTGTTCCGTCAGATTTCCTTTCGGTAACGACGCCGGCGTCGCATTTCCACTCAAGTCCAGTCAAGAAAATGAAAGATTTAAACTGAAACGAATGATTATTTTCATTGTCGATTATTTGCTATTCTACTCAAACCAATTAATTTATTATCAAAAGTCAACAGCAGCAACAGCTGATCAGTCATGAGTTAAACGTTCGCGACGTCAGAATTTGTCAAAAAAGAAAATGTCTCCATAATCCATTTAGAGATTCTTTACGACAAATGCAAAAACTACCTCAAGCGAGCGTTAAAAACTCCCACTTTCAGTCCGGGGGGCAGACACAGTCCCCTCATTTCAGACTAGACTTAAGACTTTCCTCTTTGATAGTGCTTATAGTTAGGGCTGGCTCAGGCTTATAGTTAGGGCTGACTCCGTCAGGAGAGAGAGAGTCAGACAACTCCCCTCGCGATTCACGAGGGCAACTCACCCCGTGATTCCGTCAGAGAGATTACCGATGTGAGGTCCTGGGACAGGGATGTCGTATGTGTACAGATTGTAAAGCCCTCTGAGGCAAATTTTAATTTGTGATTTTGGGCTATACAAAATAAACTGAATTGAATTGAAAATGCTTTGCAGACCAGTTTATGTGATGAACAGCAACATAGAATAGATAGAATTTTTAGAATAGAATTATGAACCGTTGAACTGCGTAACACGTCATTACAAATATCAATGACAAGATTATTTATTATTTTAATCAAACCCCCCAAAAAAAGATATACAATCTTGAATTTCCTTATTATTTGAATTGTGTGTTTGTATGCAAGTGAACACTTTGACAATAGCAACGTTACAGGATCACACTCCTTTAGTCATGCGAGTGTGTATATATTGTGTATATATGTGTTGCTCTATGAATCCACACTAGTGAACATTATGTTTCCTCTGTGCATGAACAGTGTTTTCTGGTTGAAACATTATAAAACACGGTAAACGTCATGAGCAGCAGCACAAAGAGTCTGAGTCTTCACTTGGAGGTCGAGGGGAATCCATCGTGATGACTGACGGAGAGAACGAACCAGATTACCTCCATCTGCAGCCCCACAGCTACCCTCTTTAACGGCGCTGTATAATGGCTTCTCAAGAAATGAGAATGAGTGAAGCATTCAGCTTTTGTTGCAGAAAAAAAAGCAGAATGGGAGAATGTGATTATCTCAGGTGTGAAAGCTGGATTCAGACGTCCAGAGTTTTTATGTCTGTTGACAGTATTTTCTGATTTATGGAGTGAAACAAAGAGATATTTATGATCCTCTCTGTGGAAACATTTGTCTCTAATACACTCACCTAAAGGATTATTAGGAACACCTGTTCAATTTCTCATTAATGCAATTATCTAATCAACCAATCACATGGCAGTTGCTTCAATGCATTTAGGGGTGTGGTCCTGGTCAAGACAATCTCCTGAACTCCAAACTGAATGTCAGAATGGGAAAGAAAGGTGATTTAAGCAATTTTGAGCGTGGCATGGTTGTTGGTGCCAGACGGGCCGGTCTGAGTATTTCACAATCTGCTCAGTTACTGGGATTTTCACGCACAACCATTTCTAGGGTTTACAAAGAATGGTGTGAAAATGGAAAAACATCCAGTATGCGGCAGTCCTGTGGGCGAAAATGCCTTGTTGATGCTAGAGGTCAGAGGAGAATGGGCCGACTGATTCAAGCTGATAGAAGAGCAACTTTGACTGAAATAACCACTCGTTACAACCGAGGTATGCAGCAAAGCATTTGTGAAGCCACAACACGCACAACCTTGAGGCGGATGGGCCTACCTGAGCATTGTTTCTGACCATGTCCATCCCTTTATGGCCACCATGTACCCATCCACTTCCAGCAGGATAATGCACCATGTCACAAAGCTCGAATCATTTCAAATTGGTTTCTTGAACATGACAATGAGTTCACTGTACTAAAATGGCCCCCACAGTCACCAGATCTCAACCCAATAGAGCATCTTTGGGATGTGGTGGAACGGGAGCTTCGTGCCCTGGATGTGCATCCCACACATCTCCATCAACTGCAAGATGCTATCCTATCAATATGGGCCAACATTTCTAAAGAATGCTTTCAGCACCTTGTTGAATCAATGCCACGTAGAATTAAGGCAGTTCTGAAGGCGAAAGGGGGTCAAACACAGTATTAGTATGGTGTTCCTAATAATCCTTTAGGTGAGTGTATGTCGACAACATGATACAATAATTCTGAACCTGGCTTTATCCAAAGTTCAGATTTATGATAAATGTGTGAAAATTAGCACCTGCATATTCAAATAATGGCTAATTTGCATATTTAAACATAACATTTAAAAACACGTGGAATACAATTTTTTTTTGTCTTAATGCCAACTGGGGAAATACATTTTTTTCCCGTATTCACCAGAGCTTGAATGCATCTCCCACCCCATCAACAGACGTCTCCTTGTCTGTATTTTGTCATATTTATATATTTAGAGTTCTCACTCAAACATTCACCCGTTTTGGGATCCGGGGCTCAGCTTTCGTTGAAAGTCTGTCACCGCCGGCTACAAACTGCTTTTGTTACTGAGAAGCTTCGAGCAGCTGGAGACTAAATGCATACTTGTTGTTAACACGATATCACCATATCACAATAACACAATATTACAATATCACCATATCACCATATTACAATATCACAATATCACAATATTCTGTGGGCTAAATCACGTTTTATTTTGAAGGAGCCTGAAGATAACGACTTCAATCCCCCAAAAGTAACTCATCGTTGTGTCAAAGGTTCCTGATGATTCTATGACTTTTAATGGTCCATGAACAGTTTCTATGCTTGTATGTGCTTTTATATGTTCACATCCCCAACAAGGCAACAGGAAGTTAAACATAATCTGCTAAATGATACTTAATAACTGACATTATCTTTGTGCACAATTGATGGTTTATAGTTTGCACTTGTGTTTCCACGGTCGCTCATAATTTAATATTCAGAAAGTATTTCAACTCTGATTGTCAACGTTTTTCATGTTAGTCTGCAGAGCATTCTGAAGGCAGAGAACATAACTCGTGCAACGTTGTGATGGGAAGAAGTTATTACTCACGATTGATATTAATGATCAAATATCCTGCAAATGAGTTCAACTCAGCTGCAACAGACATGAATCTCTACATGAATCTCTACATTTATTTCTACATGATTCTCTACATTAATCTCTACATTCGCTCTGATATCAAACCTGAAAGAGCAGAAAAAAACTACACGGAATAAAAACCCCAAACTCTGAGGGTCGAGACCACAAAACACCAGACGTGGACACGGAGCTTTGAGTGTTATTAGTTCTGTTTGAGGGTTATTGTTGTGTTGCAGCGGCGGAGGTGAAGACGTGAGAATAAATGGGAGAGAAATGAATGCTGTTTGCTTTAAACCTCACGATGACATCATCATCATCATCATCGTCATCATCGCTCTGCTGCGGCACTAACGACAGCTGACGCTGCTCCGACACCGTCTCCATGGAAACGACAGCAACTGAGTGTGTGTGTGCGTGTGCGTGTCCGTGTGCATGTGTGTGTCCTCGAGGTAAACAAAAAGTAATTTGTTATTTCATTACAAGATGACATGAGTTCTTTCTGACCTGCTGCCTTAAAGCAAGAACTATCGTGTTAAACCAAGGGTCTCAAACTCAATTTGGTTTGGGGCCACCGCTGGTGTTGTGATCTCATAGGAGGGCCACACAGAAAGCACAATATCTTTGAAAGTTTACTTATTTATTTATTTACTTTTACATTAATAACATATTTTCGTCATACTTAACAAAAAAAGGCAACCAGCAGTTTCTATACATTTTTATATTAGCTTTTAACAGTGCAAATATATTTGATTTTTAAAAATAACTTATTAAAACATTGCACCGAACCAACAAATGCAACGCCTGAATACATTTGTACTTTATTCTATTTCTTGCCAGACACCTGGCAGCGCTTCTGCTCACACAGCTGAGCCACATTTGCCCTGATCAAGGTCACAGTTCAAAGTCACAGTTCAGTGGAAACCCTGAGCGAGGTCACAGTAGAAACCCTGATCGAGGTCACAGTAGAAACCCTGATGGAGGTCACAGTGGAACCCCTGAGTACAGCTTTGAGATAGGCATCACTAAGCCTGGACCTGTACTTGCATTTATTAAAGTTCATAGTCGAGAAAGGTTTCTCACAGATATGTGCTTCCAAAAAGGTACATTACCCGACTGATCACTTTTGTCAGCTCAGGGAAGGATGGAGGCAATTCTCTCATAAATTGTCCAGTCATGTCTGGGTTTCCTTGTGCCACTCTGAATTTAGCTTTTAGATCACTGTTGCACTGCACTTCAATAAGTTCCATTTGCAACATACTCGGGACACTCTCCACATCCGCTGAGAAGGGGTCTGCAAACAGCTGCCCCGCGTAACCTGCTCGCTTCTTATCCAAAACTGCCCGGTCATGTGCGGTCACCTTCGACCTTTGCCATTATTTTGAGCCAAACTAAATACGCATTTTTAATAGAATTTAGTTTTTTATTTCAATTGTATATTAAGGGGTAGTTTTAATTTATATGAAGATTTATTTATTTTTTAATAATTTTGGCATTATGTAGCGGGAGGGGGAACGCAAATGGCCCGCGGGCCGCCAGTTTAAGACCCCTGTGTTAAACGGTTTGTAACGACACTGTTGATACTACAACAACAACAACAACAACAACAACACAACGATCTCCTTTACTGCTAAACAGGACTGAACTGAAAGGAGACCTTAGTCTCCACTTTAGTTTTCTAGACGTCGTATTTTCATTAATTGGCATTTTAGTCTTTTGCTTTCAATCTTGGTTTTTGTTTGACGCCATCTTAGTTTTTGGTCATATGTATTTCATTTTTCTCATGGCCTTCTTGGTTTTAAGCTTTCGCCATTGAGATTTTTGTCCAACACCATCTTGTTTGCTTTTCATTGCCTTCTTGGTTTTAGGTCGTCAGCATCTTGGTTTGTGTTGTTTTCTTAGTTCTTTTTTCCTCACCGTCTTGGTATCGGGCTGTCGACATCTTTTTCACACTAAGAGACGCCATCATGAGTCTGAGGGTCGACATAACGTCCGGATGGTATTGGAATCGACAACCTTCTGACTGAGTTGCTTTTCCTCGACCAGTTGAGCTCTCAGGACTTTGAAACCTGAACTGAGTCTCAGTTTGTCGCTGAATGTTTCAGAGTGAAGTTACAACACTTTGTTTCTCTGCAGTTTGATGAAGGTGAAGCTTGTTGACGAGCGCCAGAGAAACATGGGTTCAAACTAGGGCTGCAACAACGAATCGATAAAATTCGATTATTAAAAGAGTTGGCAACGAATGTCATTATCGATTTGTTGTGTCGCGTGACTATTATGCCACTCAATAAGTCGCCGAGATGTTTGAGCGAGGAAAGCACACAGCTACCGGTACCGGTGATCATAACGGGGAATGTGAGGTCTTTGGCAAATAAGACGGACGAGCTCGGCGCGCTGGTAAAGACTGAGAGGGTCTTCCGTGAGTGCAGCCTCATGTGTTTCACGGAGACATGGCTGCACGCAGATTTTCCGGACCACAGCGCGGCTTCAGGACTGTTCAGCAGACAGAGACGTTATACTGAGCGGTAAGAAGGGAGGTGGCAGGACTGCAGTTTATGTGAACAAGAGGTGGTGCAATCCCGACCGTGTGTGTGAAGGAGCGTTTATGTAGCCCGAACATTGAACTGTTAGCCGTGGGGATGCGTCCGTATTATTTGCCGAGGGAATTCGCCGTTTATGCGCCACCATCAGCTGACGCTGAGGAAGCAGTGGACACCATCCACTCTGTGTCTGGACTGCTGAGTCAATAGCCTGGTGCTTTTCTGACAATCACTGGTGACCAGTAGCGGGCCGTCAGGGCCTCCTAAGCCTTCCCTGCTGGCCTAAACAGAATCACAAAGTTATAGCTATCTTATAATTGAAAAGAAATTCACAAATACACTACATGTATTATAATTATTTTTCCCTATTAGCTTATTTTCTCATTGCACAACTCCTGTCTTCGTCTGTTCCTCAGCTTCCGGCCGTGCCGCGGCTTGCTTGGCAGCTGGTTAAGGATAGCTCTTAACCAATCAGATTTCACCTCTGTTTCTCTATGGTAGAATAGCGGGTTAAAGTACATTGGGACGAACTACTAGTGTTCTGGATGTGTGATTCGTCACAGGGCCCGCGTGACCATTAACGTGCGCTGTGATTGGTCAGTGTGCCAACGTGACTTCTGTCTACACAACCGAAAGCTACTTTTCTGCCAGGATTAAGAAGAGTTCAGACTGAAACCTAAGAGAAGTTATGACACGTTTAGTGTTTTACTTGTTTTAACACTCAATGGCTGAAGGAGGAGGAGAAACGGACTTGGTGGCAGATTTACTTTATGCCTTTTCTTATGGAGGGGATCCTCACTGGCGTCCATGAAGCGCACTGATAAACTGAACAACCACGTCATTGAACTGTTTGTTAACAAAGAGAAGGATGGACGTTGTCTTTATTAAGTGAACAGCATCGGGTGAGTGAACAGTTTTTTCTGCTTTTTGTGTTTGTTTTTCTCACCCACGCTTGGCTCTCCGCCAGCACCCACCGTTGATACCACTACCTCTACAGCGCGAGCTAGGCTAGGCTAGCTCGCGCCGTGGAGGTAGTGGGAGAGCACTCGCTGCTAGACCCCACCAAGCTGGATGGCTGGGTGAGAGGACAGCAGGGAGTTTGTCTGCAGCTGCTGTTCACTCGTGAAGGCGATTTAGGAATATTTAATATCATCTAGCATCATCTATCATATTCATCTAGCCAGTCCAGCAGCTCCCCAGTGTTTCCTCTGTTTCCCTGTCCTCTTGTCTCCTGTGTGTTTCTACCCTGTCTGTCTGTCTGTCTGTCTGTCAGCAAGGAGGCGTGGCCATGTCTTCCTCCTCCTCCTGGGCGGTGGCTGCTGGAACAGCTAGCAGCAATTTGTCATCAGGAGACTGCTCTACATTAACCCGGTTCTTCCTGCCAGTCATCGCCATAGTTTCGTCGCCATAGTGGTAGATACGTATTCAGGCCGCCTTTTTTGACCCGTAAGCGTTTGTTCGCTGTCCCTGCTCACCCTGTTCCTTTTTGCCCTAGTGCTCCGGAATCCCTACCTGTACCTGCCTGCTCACTCGCCGACGTCACTACGTTCACTCCTCGTTTCCCCGTAGACCCCAGTTTCCACCGCCGCCGGATTCAACCCTGCCCTGTTCGCTTTATTTTTGATTATTGTAAATAAATCCTTTTATTTTTCCCAACTTCACCCGTGACTCCTGTGTGCTGCATTTGGGTCCACGTTCGGCTTCCCGGCCTTGACACATTCGTTCTGATCAGCTCGTGCTCTTGTGTGTGCAGTGTTTTAGTGCCGCAGTTTTGTTGGATTGTTTTGACATGTTTTATTATAACTGTCAGCTATTATATTGAGTACTTGAACCGCTCTATAGGAAGCAGTGTTCGCATGTACATTTCAGGGGCTTTTATTGTGAAGGGAAAAACGGAAGGAGAGGAGGAGAGGAAACGTTCTAGTGAAGTGTGGAACGAGAATAAAAGTGGTTTCCGTCTTGTGCAAACTACGCTGCATCGTGTTGTTGTTTTATTAATAAAGTGAAGTACATTGTCCGTTAATGACGCAGCATCCCGTCATGCGCGTATTTATGTAAACAATATCAGACGGCACTGAAGGCCCAGGTCGAAAATGCACGGCCCGCCACTGCTGGTGACTTTAACCATACCACCCTGGATAAAGCTCTGACAACTTTTCAACAATATGTCGATTGCCCCACAAGGAACAATACAACTCTGAACCTACTGTATGCAAATGCTAAGGATCACCTGGTTCTGCTGACAGCCAGGTATGTTCCTCTGGTGCAGAGGCTGCCTGTGACCACCAGGACTGTTAGGAGGTGGTCTCAGGACCAGGACTGTTAGGAGGTGGTCTCAGGAGGTTAATGACGCCCTGCAGGACTGCTTTGAGTCAACAGACTGGGATGTGCTGTGTGGACCACATGGGGAGGACATCAACAGCATGACAGACTTCACACAGGATATATCAATGCTTTTTTGTTTTTTTATCCGATTCATCGAAAAAATTATCGAAAGATTAATGGATTATTAAAATAATCGTTGGTTACAGCCCTAGTTCAAACCCCACCTTCTCTACGTCCTCAGGTGTGTGACTTGTGTGCTTTCATTAGTCTGCCTCAAACAAACACACGATAATATTCCAAGTCCAGGTGAGTCCAGGTAAAGCAGCTCAGGCCTTTTGGCTGCTTTTGTCATCATCAGTATTGTATATTATGCAGCAAACCTTCCAACTTTCATCTTAATGGAAAATGAACACATACAAATTAAAAAAAATAACACAACACCTTAAAAGGACCCAAATCTTCTGTGTTCACCCTGTAACACCCCCCCCCCCCCCCCTCCAGTCCGTCACTATTGATCCTTGTTCTGCCGATCAATGCCGGTCTCAGCTTCCTGGTTTTCAGACCTGCAAATCAAATCAACAGTCAATTGAACAGCAGATACTTGGTGTTATTGATCTTTTCGGCTCCTTCAGGGTTAACTCAGTGGAATAAGTGTCATCACGATCAGATCAGACCTGCGTCTGCGGAGACAAAGCAGCAGGATAATGAGGAACAGCTGCTGGGATTAGAACCATCAGGAGAACCCGGCAGAGATGTGACGCTGCAGAGGGAAGGAAGCCGCTCAGCTGTCTAGAGACTCATGCACATTTATTCATGAGAGAAGATGTTGTGACTCACAAGCAGCCGGAAACATATGAAGAGGACGTCGGTCCGATGTGAACGCAGTCCTGCAGACACAGACCTGCAGACACACCAACCCTGTCTCCTAAAAATTACGTTCCCCCAGAACTAATACGCATTCCCAATTACGTTTGATCAGAAACGTATCTCCTCCCTGATTATGTTTGTGTTTGACGTATTACACATACGTTGATTATACACGTATACGTGTTATTGTTTTCTTGCTTTATTTAAGCATATTTTAATTTTTAAACTCTGGGGAGAAAAAAGAAAAGAGGGGCGGGGTGAGGCCAGCGCCGGCCGGCCGCGCCGGGCGCCGGCCGCTGGCCGCACCGGGAGCCCGAGAGTCGGCCGCACCGGGAGCACCGAAGACCGTTTGCCTGCCGTTGTTAGGCCGGTAACGGGCCGGTCTTCAGACCGCTTGCACCGGGGCTCGGTCTTCAGACTGCTTGGCCGCCGCCGTTAGGCCGGCGGTAACAGCCTCCTTCGCGCCGGCTCCGGTCTTCTCTGAGTCGGGTTGTTTGTGAATGCAGCCCAAAGTGTGTGATAAACTCCATCTAGTGCAGTAAACCACTGCGATCATCAGCAGACACTCGGATCTGTGTGGTCACATCAAGTGCAGAACTGACGTGAAAAAATTCAAATGGGCGGAAGGAGTCACGGGACCCAACATCCAGTTTTCAAAATACTAACTGATATGAATGTGTTCAGAACATTTCTGACCACATCCACACATCTTAACTGTACTGGTCTTACAGAAATGTTGTAATGTGTCAAACACAACGGACTGTTACAGTTAAGATGTGTGGATGTGGTCAGAAATGTTCTGAACACATTCATATCAGTTAGTATTTTGAAAACCGGATGTTGGGTCCCGTGACTCCTTCCGCCCGTTTGAATAATTTCACGTCAGAATCTGCACTTGATGTGACCACACAGATCCGAGTGTCTGCTGATGATCGCAGTGGTTTACTGCACTAGATGGAGTTTATCACACACTTTGGGCTGCATTCACAAACAACCCGACTCAGAGAAGACCGGAGCCGGCGCGAAGGAGGCTGTTACCGCCGGCCTAATGGCGGCGGCCAAGCGGTCTGACCGGTGCAAGCGGTCTGAAGACCGGCCCGTTACTGGCCTAACAACGGCGGGCAAACGGTCTTCGGCCCCCGGTGCGGCCGACTCTCGGGCTCCTGGTGCGGCCGGCGCACCGGGAGCTGGCCTCACCCCGCCCCTCCTTTCTTTTTTCTCCCCAGAGTTTAAAAATTAAAATATGCTTAAATAAAGCAAGAAAACAATAACACAAACACACGATTATAAACGTATTTGTAATACGTCAAACACAAACATAAAAACAATAAAACAAAAATACGTGTATAATCAACATACGTGTTTAATCAACGTATACGTGTATAATCAACGTATGTGTAATACGTCAAACACAAACATAATCAGGGAGGAGATACGTTTCTGATCAAACGTAATTGGGAATGCGTATTAGTTCTGGGGGAACGTAATTTTTAGGAGACAGGGTTGGACACACACAGTCCTGCAGACACACAGACCTGCAGACACACACAGTCCTGCAGACACACAGACCTGCAGACACACACAGTCCTGCAGACACAGAGTCCTGCAGACTCACACAGTCCTGCAGACTCACACAGTCCTGCAGACTCACACAGTCCTGCAAGACACACACAGACACACACAGACAGCCGCTTTATTAACAACAACACTTCCTGGTGCAGTTTGAATGACATGGCTCCCCACAGCAGATCCCTCTGGAGCTGCCAGGCGGGAGAACACATAACAGGGAGCCGAGCTGGTAAAGACCAACAACAGGACAATTAAAAAGGCTTTAAAACACAACGTAAGCGTGCATCAGGGGCACGTGAACGCCATCAGTCTGGAGAAGATGGGCTGCTGCTGTGATGGTGACATCAGCGTGTTGTTACAGCAGTAAGCAGGAGACCCCAGAACACACACCTGAGGACAGAGGGACCACAGAACACACACCTGAGGACAGAGGGACCACAGAAAACACACCTGAGGAGATGGGACGCGCTCGGTCTGGAGAGAGCGGCCTGAGTGATGACTTAGGGTTTGATGATAGTCAACTAATAAAGTCTCTTTGAACGACGGCCCTCATTCACGGATGCAGGATTCATCTGTATTTACTCTTCAAACACATTTAGAACCACCAGCAATACACCTAGTGGCTGTGTACACACTGACAACCTGTGACTCAAGTTCAGAACCCTGAACCGGTTATGCTGCTCCTCACACTGCAGCTCTGAAACGCACATTTAGTCATCCAAATGAATGAGAACTGTCGTGTTCACACGGGAGACCCCGTTATTCAAAATGTACTCTGCTGCACCAAAAATGGACCAAATATATGTCAAAATAAGGAAATTGGCAGGTGACTGGCCCTCCCTAACCTCACAGTTTTTTTGATTTTGTTGGCTCTAGGCTCAGTATCTCTTAAAAAGACAAGCACTAAGTTTTACCAAGATGCAACCCCATATATATACAGTATATATATATATATAAGTTTAAACCTAAGTTAAAGAAACCCTGTGAATAGAACTCTTTGAATATTTGTTTTTTATATATCTGTTTGTTGAACTGCATTTCTTGACACGATTGACTGACAACGTTGTTGAAGTGTTGCATGGTTGTTTTGTTTTCTTATTTTTGGTTTAAAAAAAAATCTTCTCTTTATGGCCAGATGCATGGTTAATTTATTTGATTCTTTCTTACTTTCGGAGGATGTATTTCTTGGTAAACTGTAAAAATACCTAAATAAAATATTAAGTTTAAAAAAAAAAAGTACTCTGCTGTCCGCTCTGACTTCACGAGCGAACACATGTTGCACGAGTGTTCAATAACAGGGACACAGGGGAGATCTTCTGCTTCTTATTGCGTTGTGTTATTTACACATCAGTTGCACCAAAAGCATAAGAAATCCTTCTCCAGGGATCGTGAATATTAAAACTGTTTAAAAACCAACCTATTTTTAAGCCCTTTCCTCGAAAATTGCATACCCAAACTAAAAAGGGTGTATCTCTGCAACCACTAGGGCTATTTGAATAAATTGGGTGTTATAATAAAAGGTACACATGTGAGAGGTTGTTCAGATGTGTAAATATCAGTCTATATTTTACTGGTTAAGAGTAAATGAAGATGACACACAGAAAAAAATTAAAAGGTTTCAGGTCTGCCTAGAAAAAAAGCACTTACAGGATGATTATTTCTTTGAAATAAGGCAGCTGTAAGGTCCAACTCTAACCCAAATCATAGCACAATATGTGAACATTCTCTCTGCAAAGGTTGACTTTGATAAAGTGAAGCAAAACAAAGTTAGAGAGGCTTTAGTACAGAGAAAATTCAGACGAGGTCTCCAAAATTTGCATTGGGGGACATTTGCGCAACTTTGCGCATGTGTGACATGTCTCATGTATCAAACCATATATGTAACTCGTATATGACTTATGGTGTTCAATACATCCAAATACAGCAGGTTTGGGCTTTTTCTTTTTCTTCATAAAACAAGCTATGATTTACAGTTTTATATAACAATCGCTCAGTCTTCCCCCCTAGTCGGGGTAGCAACAGTCACCTTGTTGAAGCATCCTAATGTCTGGCCACAGACACGCTTGGTGTACTTTTGGCTCCGTTACGTGACTCTGCAGCAGAGTAAGAGTCGCTCATGAAGGGTGGGTTGCACCAACATGGATTAAATTAATCCTGGTTTAGAGTTAATCTAGGGTTAGTAAATCTAGGTTTAAACTGGTTTATAATTAATCAGAGATGTGTTGCACATCTTAATTGTAACCCTGGATTAGTTAAACTAGTTTAAACAAGGGTTAAAACAGGATTAGTTTATGTTGCCGTGGAAGAATTCCGTTACTGATACCGTTAGTTACCGTTTATAGCATACCACGACAGCGGCTATAGCTAATAAACTCCGTCACTCTAGCTAACTATTATGGCACGTCAAACTTTTCAACATTTGAAAAGATGTTGCTGAGCGAGTTAATGGAGGAGTTTAATTCTAGCTACTAAGAGCTGGAGAAGTGGTGGCACAGCAAAATTCCTCTCACTTCCATGCTTGAGTGCTGGTCCAACCTTCCCATTGAGGTATATGACAGACTCCTTTGTGAATCTATACCGCTGTGAAAACTCGCTGTTGTCATAAAATTTAATTGGGTTTAACCAATCTCTAATTTTCCTGCGAGGAACTCTTTCCTCTAACCCCATCCAGCGAAGATATGCAGCCATGTTGTCAATACAACGGAGATAAACCTCCTCCAGGGGTGGTTTAAATATAACTGCTAATCCAGGTTTAGTCTAGGTTTAAAATAACTGGTGCAACAGATTTGATTTTAATCTAGATTTAAATGGAAATTAAACAGAGATTGCCAAAGGGTTAGATTTACCCAGGATTAATTGTAAACTACGGTTAAACTAGGTTTAAAGTTTGATGCAACTGGATTAAAAGACAAACCTGGTTTAAACCTAGTTTAAGAGTTAATCCTTGTTGGTGCAACCCAGCCAAAGTCCTCCACTTTGGCCCTGGAAATCCATCAAGAGGTACGAGGCAGCCTGAGCACCCACGGCAGCAGGAAACAGGAGAATGCAATTCAGCTACGAGACACTTGAAAGAGAATGCATTCTGGGAATGCATTCTGGGCAGCTCTACAAATCCAGAAAAGCTTCATTTATTTATTTCCATCCTCAATTCTGAGACATTTAGTGCCTCATAGGACATGTATTATCAGTTAAGGGCGCCTTTAATGTTGCTCTTAAAACTTTGAATTATGCTTTTTATTTATGTACTTTGTAAGGGCAGCAATGAATGCTTATTTTATTAATCAAATACTCAAATACATAAGGTAGAGTACATAAGGTAGCGTACATAACGTAGCATACATAACATACATAAAGTAGCATACATAAAAGTGTACATAACGTAGCGTACATATGGTTTGAATAAATTGAGCAGAAATGTTGTGCCATTAGCAGCCTAGCTAGCTAGCTAGCTCGCTAACTTGCCATTCAGTTACCTGAAACAAAAACAGAGGGTTCACTCAAAGTGCAAACTTAACATATGTACTTAACATAATTTATTTGTGTTACCTCGACTTATAAACAGATTTTTATCTCCAGATAACAGATAATGCTCACATTAGCTTAGCTTTCCTGATTGAATTGAAACAATTATTCAGAGATCAAAACCTCTTCTGTCTCTTTGTCTTTTCCTGATCTCGTCTCATCTGGGGCTGCTGTCCGTCATGGCCCATCAAAGTCATCGGGAAGTCATTATTTCCACATAATGAAATAAGTCATGAGCCATTCTTATTGAAAAAAATTGGATAATGAAGTCATAACAACAAGGACACGCTTTCTTATCCTGCGGTAACAAGATAATTAGGTCTTGATCTGGAGATGACAGGCGTACGAAATACATTAGCGACCGTGTCCCGTCGGCTAGCAGAGGAAGACTGAGGACTTCTGCAAAAAGATGATAGCAAAAGGCGTAATTTAGTTTTGGAGAATAATACCAAACTTTACCCAATGACCATCTGGGCTCGTTTTTATTGTATTAATCCTTTCTGTCTTTTGTTCACGTTACTGCTGATAAAAGGTCCCACTTCAAAATAATTTTAATTAATTAATAAGGAAAGAGTTTATGCAAGTAATCTCACCTGGGGATTAATAAAGTACTCTTACTGTGAGGAACATTCTGAACATCCTGATCCTCTATAGACCTGAGTCTAGTCCTCTATAGACCTAAGTCTAGCCATATATACCTAAGTATAGTTCTCTATAGACCGGGGGTTAGGGACCGCTGCTCTATATGACCTCAGTTTAGTCCTGGTCCTCTATAGACCTCAGTCTAGTCCTGGTCCTCTATCTGACCTCAGTTTAGTCCTGGTCTTCTATCTGACCTCAGTTTAGTCCTGGTCCTCTATATGACCTCAGTTTAGTTCGGGCACGTAGCGGGCACGTAGCATGGTCCGAACTTCACAGTTAATTCAGGGTTTTTGATTGGGGTAAATCCTGCAGCGCTTTGTGGGCACAATGTTCTCCACACATGTGCTGATGTCGCATATTCCTCTTGAGGCGTTGCCTGTACGCTGGGTAGAGGAATGCTGAGATGTGATCAGACTGTCCAAAGTGTGGCCGGGGCACAGCCCTGTAGGCTCCCTTCACATTGCTGTACACATGATCAAGGGTGTTATTGTCCCTTGTCGGAAAGTTCACGTGTTGATGGTATTTCGGGAGGACATTCTTGAGGTTGCGGTGGTTGAAATCGCCGGCTATAGCAAACGCAGCGTCCGGGTGTCCGGTCTCTTGCTTACTGATGGCGTCGTGCAGCAGCCCCAATGCCGTTACGGAGTCCGCTCGTGGCGTGATGTAAACAGCCAGTATAAACACTGCACTGAACTCCCTTGGCAAGTAGAAGGGTCTACATTTCACCACCAACAGTTCAACACTAGCCGAGCAGTGTCTTTCAACCACATGTATGTCCGAGCACCACCTGTTGTTCACATAGACACAGACGACGCCGCTTCTCGTCTCTTCCGAGGCCGTTGTACGGTCCCCACGGTAGACGGAGTGTGTTGCAAGCTGGATGGTAGAGTCAGGAATGCTGTCTGAAAGCCAGGTTTCCATGAAAATAAGAGCACAGCATTCTCTCATATCACGCTGGGTTGTAATCCTGGTTCTCAGCTCATCCATCTTGTTTTCGAGAGAGTGGACGTACCTAGCAACAGGCTAGGTAGTGGTGGTCGAGTAGCCCTAGCCTTTAACCTAGCATGTAGCCCCCCCTCTCTTGCCACGACGCCGCCCTTTCCACTCTCTCCGTCGGCTGTGCTGGGCACCCATGGCCGGTGCTGTTAGGCCTTCCCAGCTGTGTTTGTCAGGGTCTAGTCCTGGTCCTCTATATACCTCAGTCTAGTCCTGGTCTTCTATAAACCTCAGTGTAGTCCTGGTCCTCTATAGACCTCAGGTTAGTCATGGTCCTCTATAGACCTCAGGTTAGTCCTGGTCCTCTGTAAACCTCAGTGTAGTCCTGGTCCTCTATAAAGCTTAAATTACCGAGATAATTGATGTCAAGCTATGTCAGTTCCTCAAACGCTGATCCACCCTAAAACAGTCTCGTTAATTAGAAACAAGATGTCAGTCATCTGGATAATTGCGGGTGCATGCTCCTCTTCAAAAGGGAGCATAGTTGAGCACAGATTCCATGATCTTCTAACGCTACAATGGCAAATAAACTCAGAGGAACAGCCTCTTTTTTCTCAGCTGAGGAGCAGGAGATGATCATGAACGCATGAGGAAGTCAAGTCCATAATCATTGGCTGTGAACCCAGCATAACACCGCCCCCGCTGCGAGACATAAGCATCGCAAAATATATTGAATCGCCTTGTTATTGAAATGTGCTATACAAATAAACTTGCCTTGCCTTGCCTATCAGCTTATTTTCTCATTGCACAGATCCTGTCTTCCTCTTTTCAGCCTTCAGCCTGCAGCACTTTAGCTGGTTTGAAGGAGAAGCTTTCATCCAATCAGATTTGTTCTCTCCTGTGTCTCTATGTCACCAAAGCAGTTTAAAGCAGGCCTTTGCAGATTAAAGTACACAGGGAGTGGACGCTGTGGTTGATTGTCATGGACTTCAACAAATCAGATCTTTAGTTTGACAAGCTGGGTGTATTCTTTGACGTGCAGGGCCTGCAAAATGGCGTGGACGTGAGATTGGTCAGTGGCCCAGTGTGACTATTTACATGTGCTGTGATTGGTCAGTGGGGCAGCATATGAAAGAAGGAGAAGAAGCTAGAATCTCGAACCTAGAATCTCAGGACTTGCTGGTGGATTTACTGATGACGCCTTTCGCACAGAGGGTTACGTGCATCTGGTGAGTGAAATGCTAGTTGTGTCACAGTTTTTACATCTGCAGTCGTATTTAATCATAAACAAGCCACAGCGCTGTTGCTGCTGCTAGTCGAGCCGGAGCTGGGGCCGCGCTTCTTCCCTCGCCGGTGATGTCTTGTGTGTGTGTGCACATTTTTATCATGAGTCCACCTTAATCATTTTCTACAATACTGATATGTATGGTGTACTAATAACACTGTCATATAAGCATGAGTGCTTTAACACATCCATAAGTTTCTTAAGCGCTAAATAAACGTTACGAACAGCACGCCATGCAGCGGCTTTCCCGATGTTCTCCGCATCGCAGACACTGTACAAACATGTACCACTTACAAAAAAGCTCTAGGCTATGATCAAGTCTGCATACAGTATGTGAGACGGTCGATGCTCAGCCGCGCTGTGTGGCTCGAGGAGGTCTCGGCAGAATTGATAGCGCTCGTACAGGAAGTCATAATGATGTGAGAACGGATCTTGGCGATCTGGAAGAACTCTCTCCCTATAAAACTAATATAACTAATATCGCTCCTCCATCAATGAGGAAGGGAGCTGCCTTTTTTTGTCCGGTGGGAGTGGCCACCTTATCCAGTGAATTTCACTAAGCCTGCGCTGGAGCAGGTTAAGGGATTTGGATCTGTTGCTATGGTGATTTTTCCAAACTTGCTTTGTGAAACCGAAAAGCCTGATCTGCGTAATCTTATCCGGAAAATTATCCGGGTAACTCAGTAAACCAGGTACGAGGAATAGGACCCTGGTCCTCTATAAACCTCAGTGTAGTCCTGGTCCTCTATATATGACTTCAGTGTAGTCCTGGTCTTCTATAGAACAGGAGACAAATTAACACAACAGAAAAGAACTACTTAAATATACATGCACAAATATTTATTGGGCATTTACAGACAATTAAGGGAACTTCTCTGTCTGGTTGACATTCATTAGTTTATTAATTACTAAGAGATACAAACAGTGGGGAGGAAGTATACAGATATTTTACCAGTGGCGGGCCGTCAGGGCCTGCTAAGCCTTCTCTGCTGGCCAAACAGAATCACAAAGTTTAAATTAAAAAAATATATATATATAATTCAAAGTTATAGCTATTTTATAGTTTTTCAAAAATGCACTACATGTATTATAATTATTTTTCTCTATTAGCTTATTTTCTCATTGCACACCTCCTGTGTTCCTCTGATGCCTTGCCTTCAGCCTTGAGCCTGCTGCATGGCGCGGCACAGCCGCTGGTTTACAGCGTTCATCCAATCACATTTCACTTCTGTTTCTCTATGGACTCGAGAGCATATTAAACTATATGAGAAGGCCATGCCGTGATCAGCTGTTAAACTAAACAGACAGCAGGCGTAGATACCAAATCCACGGCCGCCACTGTATTTTACTACAGTAACCATGAAAATACTATGTACAGTAAATGTACTAATATCACACTGTAAATATAGTTTACTGAAGTAAATGTACTGATACCACAGAGTAGTAATACTCTGTTGTTACAATTCAAGTATTAATACCACAGAGTAGAAACACTCTTATAGTAAAGGTACTACAACTACACAATGAAAATGTTCTGTTACAGTAAAAGTACTTTCACCACAGAGTAGAAAGTACAAATACCACACATACAGTAACATGTATAATCAGTATAATGTAGATAAATCATTCAAAAATGTTCTTCTAATATGTGTTAATATTACTTTGACTATTAACTAATGATTATTTTAAATGTATTATTAGTTATTAATCTGCTGACTATTTTGAATGGATTCATTATTTTCAATCCACTTTTTCTTTTCTTAATTTGTAAAGTATAAAGCTGTGAGGTATTTGTGTTTGGGTAGAAGTACACAGAAGTACTCCGGTGAAGTTCTCGTGGCTCGGTATTTCTGCCCCTGGCTTTCTTCATGTTGCTTGTGGGTCTGATTTGACGCCCCTCTCTGTAAGTGATTCACTTCTCTGCCTCAAAGGTCACTTTTAATGTGTTGTTGTGCTTCTTTCTCATCAGCTCCTCTTAAGAGACAGAAACAAACGACCGTCGAATTACAGGCGTCTCGGCCGCCATGCGTTAGAATGCCTCCAAGGACCCGAGCGTGACATTTCGCCTCCACGATGCATTTAGAACTATTCCTTTCGCATGCTGGGAATAAAAATAAATGCATAGCTCCCCTCGGACGCGCGCCGTTAGCTCGCTTCAAATATCCTCCGTGAATTCCAAACGAGGTATTTGTAATCCTGAAAAGCAGAAGAGGGTAATCACACTTGTATTATTCCTATAAATTGCATGCCGCATTACTCCCGTCAGTTTACTCACTCGACAATAATGCTGCGCTCACAACAAAAGCGTTGGGAAGGTTACTCGCGCCTAAAAGGGGGCGTGGCTTATCTCCGTAAAAACAGTTAACGTTTCCGCCATCCACCATGGGAATAACCACTAGTTCTGCTTTATACTTGTTGTGTAAATTCCACATACGTCGGAACATCAAACTCCATCGTGTCGGAGTTCATAATATTATCCGTAGTCCCACAACAGCGTCTGAATGACGGACGCTACCAGCGCTACTTCAGGCCGGACCAGCAGCAGTTTGATTCAGCAACGGCAGGACGGCGGTGATGACAGGCGGAGCTTCACTCAGCGTCACGGAAAAATTTCGGCAGAGTCGAAAAATTTCAACTCGCGGGAATTCACGCCGCGTCAAACAAGTCATTTGCGCCGCCTGGCGGAAAATTTGCTTTTTCACAACCATTCACATCTGTGCATTGACTTTGCATGTAATCTACTCGCGCGTCAAATTTGCAACGCTTTTGGTGTGAACACAGCATCAGAGACATCGGAAACTTTCCTCACACAGGAAGTCAAAGCTGTGAGTTTGATCTCGTCCGGTTGTTCGTCGTACGGATACGAAGCCACGACAACGTGTCTACAACCTGAGTGTCAGGTGAGAGTTTCGTGGAGAAGTTAACTAACAAACGTAGCTTAAGCTACACAACAAACATTCTTTTAACTCGAACTGTGATCGTAAATTAGCGCGCAATCATAACCTTACGTTACTGAAGTAAGCAAATTACTCGTCAAATAAATCAACGTTAGATCCACCCACCTCCCTGTGTGGGATTTAGTGGTTCATATACCTCCTTGTTCATAATTACCTGCATAACATAAATGATTTCGTTGGATATCTTATTTTTCGTAAGAATGGCTGCGAACGCTGGACGGGACCCGCCTTCTCCGTTTTATTGTTCTCGTCAGTAAGTTATTTCCAAAAGGTTTCTAGCAAAGTGTCATGTAATCTGCTTTTATTATAAGGAAAATAACCTAAAGCCATTTTAATTAAGTAATCTTTTATTACTAAATGCTTTGTAGTATCGGACACTCTTTCTCTTTATTTAATACTTGTAATAATTTGGGCTTCATTCTCCACTCAACAAAACATATCGGGTGACACGTGTTTTCAGGAAATTCATTTTTTTTAAATGAATGAATCTTCAATAAACCTTCTTTGAAATATGAAGACAATGCTACAATATATGTATGTTTTGATAGTCAATAACATCAGTGTGGAGCTACAGAAACACTGAAATACAGACATTCAACAGCAACTGTGTTCCTAAAAACAAAGCAGACATCACGTCTCATGAAGTAAAAATGACATTTCCCGTCTCTTTCCTCCAGCGGCTGTCAAACCTCCTCTGCATCCCGTCAGCAGCGGTTCTCAACCTCGGTCTCCGCTTTTGTTCTCGTTTGTGAAAAACTAACATCTGTTCACCTTTAAGGTACTCCAGATATTCAGGGTCACGCCACGAGTCAATTTATTTCCCATTTGCCTTCAATGGCAGGAAATTGGATGCTGTCCTCGACTGCAGCTATTTTTAAGCCCTGCTCATGCCCTCAGACGGATCTTTGGAACGTCCAGAAGAAGCGTTAATGCATTTTTCTGTCCCTCCTACAAAGTGATGAACCTATTAAGCTGCAGATCTCCCACCTTTCAAGACGTCTTTCTCTCCTCCTTCTGGGACACGACTTTGATTAATATCCTCTTCAGCGTCTCTGATAAAAACCTCCACTTGTTCACACCAGAGTGTTGGCCTTGTGAAAATCACAGGATTCGTAAAACCTGGATGTTTCTCACACAAAAGATGCATTTCACGTATATGTTTCATATCAGCCCCTTTTTGTATTGCCCAAAATCACACATTTGCCTCAGAGTGTGTACAACGTGTGTACACACTCAGCTGCAGTTTAACGGTGTGAAGAAGTTGTTTGGGTTTAGGAAACCGAAATACTGGTCGAGGTTACAAAAAAGATTGCGTTTGCGTTCAAATGAAAAGCAACGAAACACAACAATGGACTTTTTACGTAATATAAAAATAATTTTTACTGTCATAATGTAGCTAACATAAATAACAACCCATAACGGACTTTCTTAGTTAACATAACAAGCATAACAACATGACAACACAACTACACAGTACAATTGACAGTGCTAATGCAACACTTAAAGAGTCAAATTTAACACTAGGTCAGTGGACATATGGTCCCTATCTACAGAGTGTTAAAGTTACACTGAACATAGTGTTAACATTTCAGAGTCAATTCAACTCTGGTAAGAGTTACTATTTTACACTACACTGAGAAGTGTTACTCAGATTTTACACTAGGATGTAAATAAATAACACTTGTAACTAGTGTTATTTACATTTGACACTAAGACTCAAATATTACTCTTCATTAGCGTTAGACCTACTTAACTGTTATTCACAGAAAAGATTTTAAATGCACTCCCATCTTACATAGTACCGCAACTTTACATCTTTTGAACATCTTGGGTTTATGGTCAACTCAAAAACACCTGTCATTTTAATAATCTACAGGCCGGCAAAGCCGAAAAGTATTTTTATCCACGAGTTTGCCGAATCATTAGCTTATTTTATGTCACAGTATGACAAAATTCTTATTTTAGGTGATTTTAACATACATGTGTGCTGCCCATCTCAGACTCTTGTCAAAGATTTTAGGGATACTTTGGAATCTTTTAACCTCACTCAGGCAATACAACAACCTACACATTCAAAGGGTCATATCCTTAACGTCGTCCTGTACAATGGTCTCAGCCCTGAAAACTTTAAAATTAAGGATATCTGTGTGTCTGATCACAAAGCACTTTTATTTTATGGTTTTATCCCAACCTCCCACAAATCTCAGTCCACCTGCCCGTTGCCAGGTTTTTAACTCCATGTCTGCTAGTATATTTTCAGAGCGTTTTAATGCTACTTCTTTAATTGCTTTTAATCCACTTTCTGATACAGAGGAGCTGGTCTCCCTTTTTAATCACACCTGTCAGACTGTCCTGGACTCTGTTGCTCCCTACAAGGTCAAAAAATCAAATAGAACACCACAGCCCTGGATAAATGAATCCACTCAAGAACTCGAGAGACTGTAGGAGAAATGAAAGAAAATGGAAAAAAACTGGCCTACATGTATTTTACGAGATTTGGAAAGATGCAATGCAGAATTACCAAAAGGCAGTTAAAGAAGCAAGAGCTTCATTCTTCTCCAACTTAATTTGAGATAATCACTCGAACCCCAGAGTTTTATTCAAGGTCATAGACTCTGTCATAAACCCCTCCCCCTGTCAATTTACTGAGGCCTCACAAGAGATGTGTGAGAAGTTCTTAAATTATTTTATTGATAAAGTAAAGGAAATAAGACTACAAATTACCCCCCCAAATCGTGTTTTACATGCCAGTAGGGACATACAAAGCTATTTTAGTAATTTTGAACCTGTATCGCTGTCCTCTTTATCTGAAATCATATCTCACATGAAATCAAC
This sequence comes from Myoxocephalus aenaeus, assembly GCA_038501785.1. NCBI lineage: Eukaryota > Metazoa > Chordata > Actinopteri > Perciformes > Cottidae > Myoxocephalus > Myoxocephalus aenaeus. The sequence goes on from JBAMJR010000189.1 coordinate 5,686,913, forward strand.
CACGTGCCGCCTTGATTTTATTCCCACTAAATTTCTTAAAGAGGTTATCGGCACTGTAGGGCCTAGTATTTTACAGATTTTTACCCTATTACATGGCACCTACCCATCTATTTTTAAACATGCTATGGTCCAACCTCTTTTAAAGAAACCTAAGCTCGATCCCTCAGTTTTATCCAATTTTAGGCCAATTTCTAAACTTTAATTTTTATCAAAAGTTTTAGAAAAAGTGGTTTCAACCCAACTCTTAGCTTTTATGAACCACAACAACATCTTTGAAAAATTTCAGTCAGGTTTTAGAGCACTACATAGCACAGAAACTGCCCTCCTCAAGGTAACTAACGATCTCCTTTTAACAGCAGACAGAGGGGAGAGCGCAGTTTTAATTCTTTTAGATATTATTCAACTCCCCAAACAATAACACTAGCCTCATTCAGAGTGAACTTGGTCCCCTGTCTGCCTATATAAAACCTGTTGCAAGAAACCTGGGAGTAATTTTCGACACTCAACTAAACTTCAAACCACAGATTTAAAAAACCGTCCAGTCCTGCTTTTTTCAATTACGAACCATCTCCAGAATCAGACCCATACTGTCACACTCTGATCTGGAAAAAGTCATCCATGCACTCATTTTCTCAAGACTAGATTACTGCAACTCACTCCTCTCTGGCATTACCCACCAATCCATCTCCTGCCTCCAACTAGTCCAGAATGCAGCAGCTAGGCTTCTTACTGGTTTTAAAAGACGACATCACATTACTCCAGTTCTGGCTTCTCTCCACTGGCTCCCGGTTGGTTTTAGAATTGATTTTATTGATCACTTTTAAGGCCTGCCTGGGTCTGGCCCCGAGCTATCATCGACATGCTAACTCCATACGAGCCAACTTGCAGCCTTAGATCCTCCAGTGGGGCCCTCCTGGCCGTTCCGAAGTCGAGGCTTAAATCAAAGGGTGACCATGCTTTTGCCATCAGGGCCCCTCAACTTTGGAACGACCTACCGGAGGAGATAAGGCTGGCAGAATCAATAACTTCTTTTAAATCACTTCTTAAAACCCATTTTTATAGAATTGCTTTTAAGTGAGGTCGTCCTTTTATGATCCATTATGCTGTTCTTTTGTTCCCCTGGTTTTGTTTGTATATTTTATTTATTTGTCTGTTTTGATTATTGTAGTATTCATTGCCTATGGTCCTTTGTGTTTACCGATATTTAAGTTATGTCTTCTTTGCTTCTATGTAGAGCACTTTGTGAACTTTGTTTTTAAAGGTGCTATATAAATAAAGTTATTATAATATTCATGAAATATGAAATGATCTTGAAGAAATTACTGTAAATACAAAGATTTACATTGTTTTTTTAAATGAGGCAATCCCCAAAGGAAGCTCACAGCAAACAATTTACACATCAACTTACCTGTTTGGCATCTTGATGCTCCTTCTGCCTTCTTCTGGAAGGGTTGACGTATCCTCAGCAGCCTGAGAGGTGCAGCATTATGGGGTTAGTTCAGTCTCATTTATGACAAATGCACACAGAAAGATTCACAAATGCACACTGAACAATTCACAAATATATTCGATTTACAAATGCACACAGAAGGGTTTACAAATACATTCCAATGATTTATATAAATGTAAAAAAAAATCACAAATATCTTTCTGCATTTGTATGTATTTGTGCATTGATTTTCTATTTCTTTGTGGATTTGTATGGATTTCTTTGCGGATTGCACTGCATTTCTTTGTGAATAGCTTTACATTTATGAGTGGCTTTTTTTAGACTCCCCTGCTGTGCTTTGAATTCACAAATGCATTTTTTTCAATATGGACCATCCGTAGCCAATCAGATGTCGCCCTCATTTTCAACCAATGACATGAGTGGGTAGGGGAGGGGGGAGCGTTACAGTTACGGAATTTGCGCAGGTGAAGTGAGAAGTCAAACAATGGCGTCTGGTAAACACATCCAACATCTTAACTGTACCCTTTACAGCCCAAAGTGCCAATCTTAAGATGTTTGTGTTCAGAACACATCCATATCAGTCAGTATTTTGATAACCGGATGTTGTGTCACGTGGCTGTTTCCGCCTGTTTGAAAATGTTTCATGTCAGTGTCTGCTGCAGCTGATTTGACCACGGAGACCCGGGTGTCTGCTGAGTTGACTGCAGTGTTATACTGCACTAGATGGAGTTCACCCCCCACTTTGGGCCGACTCAGAGAAGACCAGACCCGGCGCGAAGGAGGCCGTTACTGGCCTCATACCGACGGGTCGTCGCGTCCGGTCTTCAGAGAAGTGGCGGAAATAGAATAATCAATGCAACATACGAATGCAGAAATATATGTGATTTTTTTTTTTTACATTTATATAAATCATTGGAATGTATTTGTAAACCCTTCTGTGTGCATTTGTAAATCGAATATATTAGTGAATTGTTCTGTGCGCATTTGTGAATCTTTCTGGGTGCATTTGTCATTAATGAGACTGAACTAACCCCATACTGCACTGCAGCTATAAACACACATTAAAGAAGACTGAATGTCAGTAGACAGCAATATAACACTCACGTTACTTAAAAAAAAAAGATAATTCAGTTCAACTGGACCAAAAAGAAACAATTGTATGCAGTAACTGATTCATACGAAACTAATTAGCTTTAAAGTTAATCCCATGCAGTCAAAGGAGCATTTGCAGTATTTGCTATTTTACTGTCCTCTATGTACATTAAAATACAACACTGTCAATCCTCCACATTGAGCTTTCTTGCCCACATTGTCGAGTTTGATGTTAGCTAGTTAACCTTATTTTGGCTTAAATGTGCAGCACATTTAAGCTAACCTTCAACTCAGTCATGTTAGCCCTCTGCTATTCAGTATTTCAAGACAAAAAAACAACAACTTCAGTGTATGTTTTACAACAATATAAAAGGTACTGTAAAAGTCGGGTTCCAAGCCGCTACTACCTTTGGTCAGTGTCCCCGTTAGCTCCCCGCTGTAGCCAGCTAGTGCTCCGCTAGCTCCCCGACAAGCACCGAAGGTAGCGGGACCAGCCCCGGCTCAACACCCGACTCAGGCAGAGGCGACGCGGCCAGTAGCAGCAGCAGCGGCCAGTAGCACTAGCGCTGCTGCTAGCTTGCTACAGCGGGGACACTGGGGTTTGTTTTACTCTTGCTGTATTACTCTGAAAGAGTCAATGTACTTTGACACAGCATTTTTACACTGAAAAGTTTGAATTATTTACACCAACACTGGGCAAGAAATTGATAGTAATTACTCTTGACATTGTTGTAATAACTCTGGAAGAGTTCATATACTTTGACAATGTAGCTTAAATACTGTGTAGCTTAAATAAATGACAACCGCCCTGAGCAGACGTTCTCGTGTAGCATTCTGCAGCAAATGCACAGTTTCATACAGGAAATGCACAGCAGTCTCCTGGGTGAAAGTCCTCCTTTCAGTCAACTTTGTAATTCTTATGGTCTTTCTGTCTTACTTCCCTTCTTCTAATGATTTGAAAGCTAGAACATTAAGTGTGTAGAATTAATGTGACAAGGTAGAAAGAACAGTCACATTAAACAGACAATTAAATACTTTATTAGAAAGAGCAAACATAACTATTTACAAAAGAGCATGTTGTGTGGAGAGTAAAAGTCTTGGTAGTGAGTGAAATCAAAGTTTCACTGTATAAATAGAAAGTAAGTCTGTACATGTATGTATTTGTATAATGTATATTTGTAGCACAGCCATCTATAAATGAACCCCTTTCCAGAGGGAGCTCAGTCTAATCCACTCATTACTAAAGCTGCTTTGATTGACTGAAGTTTCACAGCCCATGAAATTCAATTATTACCTGTCTATCTTTTCTCACCTTGACACAATTATTACATTTAAGAATAATTCCAGAGGATTTTTTTTTAGGTTAACTAAAAGTTTGAGTTAAAGCTGTGACAGCAAACGTGCCACATAATCATAATATTATATAATCAATTAATAAACTAAATAAATGGAATCGTCTATGTGTTGTGGCAACCCGGAGGACTTGGAGGCAAGATTCAACAATAAACGGGAGACTCAGACAGTAGGACTTTTAACAAAGTGTCTTTTAATAAATAGGTGTGGGGTAAAGGGGGATGGGGTTAAACTCAACAAAAGATGCCTCCCAGTCGGGGTCTTTGTCTTCGGCCTCACACAACGCTTTCTTTGCCCTGTGTGGGCAGATCAGAGGAGAGCGGTGAGTACAAGGGTTTAACTCACGGCCGTTGCGGCTCCTCTCCAGAGCTTCGGGGGATCCTCCTAGCCTCCTGTCCAGTCGGTCTCTCTTCTCTCTTTCCCCTTGTTGCTTCCCAGCTCTGAGAATATATGCTCCCTCTAATTACCTGATGGGCTGCAGGTGTGTCCAATACCATGTGCCGATTGGCTGCGGCACCTGCACTGGGCAGTACATTCCCTCGATCACCTCCCCCAACCTGAGCTTGGGGATCCGCCCCCTGCACTCTGTCTGCTCCTCCTTTCCTCCTGGTTTGCCACACACCCCCTCCACCAGCTCCAGGTGGCAGCTGGGAGAGTCAACCAACCAGCATTCAGCTCTCCATGGGCTTTTCCAGATCTGTGCTCAACAGAAAAATCAAAGTTTTGCAACTCCAAGAACCACCGTGTAACCCGTGCATTAGTGTTCTTGGCTGTTGACATCCATTTTAATGGTGCATGATCCGTTACTAGGGTGAATTTTCTGCCCAGGAGGTAATATCGCAGCTTGGTTAGGGCCCATTTAATTGGCAGACATTCATTCTCTACAGTTGAATAGTTAATTTTGTGTTTTAGAAACTTACAGCTAATATGTCACTGAGTGTTCCTCCCCTCCCCTGGGACAGCACAGCTCCCTCCCAATAGTGTAGCCGAGGTACTGTGCCTCTTCTAGACCAATGTGGCACTTTTTGGGATTGGCAGTCAGGCCAGCTTGCCGTAGGCTTCCCAAAACAGCTCTGGAAGGTGGCTGGCGCTCCATGGACACCGAAGGGCAGGACTTTGTAGTGATACAGGCCTTCCGGGGTAGCAAAAGCAGTCTTTTCCTTGGCTCTTTCTGTGAGGAGAACCTGCCAGTAACCCTTGGTGGGATCGAGAGTGGACACAAACTGGGCTGGGCCTAGTCGCTCGATCAATTCATCTACTCTCGGCATAGGGTAGGCATCAAATTTAGAGATTTCATTAACTTTCCTAAAGTCATTACAGAATCTATCAGTGCCATCCGGTTTGGGAGTCAGAACAATTGGGCTGGACCAGGCACTATGAAACTCCTCAATAACCCCCATTTCCAACATATTTCTCACCTCTTCTTTGATGGTGTCCCTTTTTGCCTCTGGGATGCGATAGGGCCGAAGCCTCACCTTCTTTCCTGGCTTGATTGGTGCGTCTAGGTAGGTCAGAAAACACATCCTTGAACTGGCTGGTCAGTTCTGTGGTGGAAATTAATAGTTTCCTTGTGAGAAATCAACCGTACTTTGAGCAAGTTAGTCTTTGAACAATTTATTACAAGATAAGATATAAAAGAATATAACAAGGTTACAAGTCAATCACACATGAGCCATAGTACAGACAGGAGTCATGTAAACATTCAGCTGAATGGTTCAGAAGGTTCCATCCACCTCCAGTGAGAATGATAGAAGTTCTGACAAAGTTTAACAGCAAGCTGAAGCGTTAATATACTCTCAGTAACCCCCCCCCCCTCCTCCCCCCCAATTCCACGCTAAATGACCTTCTTGGCCACAGGTGAAGTACTTCCGGCAGTCCTGATTCACGAGGGGGCGACGTTGGGGTGGTGGCCTGGACTGCGCAACCTGGGGAATCTGGCCGCGGGGTGGTGTCTCCAGGCCTCCCTTCCTCAACCTTGGCTCTTGCCGACTGCGCCTCATCAACTCCACTGTGGGTGGTTTTCCAATAGTTCCACTAGGTCATCCACTGTCTTTGGGCTGCTTCGGGAGGCATGTAGTTTGGCATCCCCTGGCAGTGCTCTAACACAATGGTCCATTACAACTCTGTCCAGGGCTGGGGGTCCATCTCCCGTGGTTAACCAACTGTGTTTCAGCCGCATAAGGGTCGCAACCTGCGGCCGCACTGGGGCAGTAGCGTCATATGACCAGGAGTGGAACTGTTGCGCCCTTGTCTGGAGGTTGTGACCATAATGGGCTCAGATGGCTGCTTTTAATGCCTCATAATTGTTCACTTCGGCAAGGGAGAGGTCCCGACAGGGTTTTTGCGCTTCACCTGTCAAAAAAGGGGCAAGTAGACCTGCCCACTCTGCTTCAGGCCAACGCTCCCTCTTTGCAGTTCTTTCAAAAACCTCTAGGTAGGCTTCAATGTCATCTTCCCCAGTCTGCTCGGTGAGCACTTTACTGGGTTGTGTAGGCTTCTCTGGTTTTATCAGATGCTGACCCAGAGGTCATCGCGTCCTGTAACGCTCTAAGGCTCTGGGCCTGCTGAGTTTGGTTCTGTATCAGCTGAGCTAGTGTGTTCTCCATAGCACTGAGTGTCTTCCTCTCTGAGTACCTATTTTATTGTGAATCTTTAGCGACGGATTGCTGTGCCTGCATTCTCCACCAAATGTGGCAACCCGGGGGACTTGGAGGCAAGATTCAACAATAAAACGGGAGACTCAGACAGTAGGACTTTAACAAAAAAGTGTCTTTTAATAAATAGGTGTGGGGTAAAGGGGGATGGGGTTAAACTCAACAAAAGATTCCTCCCAGTCGGGGTCTTTGGTCTTCGGCCTCACACGACGCTTCCTTTGCCCTGTGTGGGCAGATCAGAGGAGAGAGGTGAGTACAAGGGTTTAACTCACGTCCGTTGCGGCTCCTCTCCAGAGCTTCAGGGGATCCTCCTAGCCTCCTGTCCAGTCGAGGAGCGAGGAGCTAGGAGGGAAATCGGAGGAGTCATGATCGAGGAGCCCCGAGAGCAGGCTTCCAGGAAGTGTTTTAACGCTGGACACGCCCCCTCACTGTTCATCTGTTATTTGATTGGACGCTGCAGCTGAGCGGACTGATCGCTGGAGTTTCATACCAGAGTGAAGACGATCACAGATTAAACTTAAGTTATATATTATATCTGTTTTCTTATCCACCATCTGGTTAAAATATGTACATTGTAGGTCTGAACAACAAAAGGACCACAAACAACTGTCTTCAAAGATTTGATCTGTTGTTTCCCTCAATAACTTTTATTATGTATGTAATTAAAATCAGAGAGAGGAAACACTTTTTACAACAAGTATTGAAGAGAAACTATATTTATATTGTGGGTTATTTATATTATATATGTATTATATATTTATATTATTATAATGATGTGACAATCAGAATTTCAAAACATACCGACGTAAATAAATAAATAAGACGCATTCCGCCGGTAGAAATCGATCGTGCGCACGACATAGAACACAGTATATAACTACTCAATGCAGTTTATTAAACGGTAACAGACGACAGAGAAAACATCTCCACTCTGACATTCATGATAACTTTGTCTTTATTAATATTAGTAGTAGTTTAACACCATTAAATCAACTGAAAACATACAATAATTTTTATCAATATTTTAAGTGCATTTTTATTGGAATGTTCACTAAAAACTCTCCGGACAAAACTCTTGCTTGGAGCAAGGTATAGCAAATCTCATGTCATTCAGAAATTGTTTATTTTATGTAGAGGTGATGCACTATTGTACATATCATATAGGTCACTACAATGGACTCCTAATTGGAGACAGGGGTTATGCCTGCAAGCCCTACCTCATGACCCCCCTATGCAGAGCCAGCACCAGGCCCTCAAGCCCGTTTCAACGGGGCTCTTGCTTGAACGGATTGAAATGACCTTCGGCCAACTGAAGGCCAGATTCACATGTCTGCGGGGGCTGCGGGTGGCACCAGACAGGGCATGTGACATCACTGTGGCATGTGCAGTGCTCCACAATGTGGCTACAATCAGGAAGGAGAGGGTCCCTGTTATCATGGACCAACCTGAGGATGACGTAGAGCCAGTCCACTTGGATGACCAGACCGGACCGGCTGCAAGGGACAGAATTGCCCACCATCATTTTAGTTAGGTGTTCAGATAACTTTGGGTAATGTTGGACTCATTTCATGTTTTTCTCTTTACGTTTGCATGTTTCATTTATATGGTTAATGGGTCATGGTTTGCCACCCTCTTTGCGATTCTGAATAAAGGAACATGTTAAAGAATAATTAAAGACATTCATGTTGTTTGAAAAAAATGCCTTTATTTGTCATCCTGTAAATGAAGAAATAAGAATTTCAGTTGAATTACAATTCATGCCAAAGCCACAAATACTTTAGGCAAATATTTTCTTTGCGTGGTTACACTTACATCCAGCAATTTGATCTCCCTCCTGAGCTTCTTGATGGTCAGCTCACCTACAGTAATCTGTGTACGCAAATGCCGCTTGTAGAGAGATCGTACATTTTCCCTGTCAGTCTGACAAAAAACACAAGAAAACCAGTCATTACTTTTTTCAGTGTGGTGGTCAGATGCCAACTAAACTCAGACCTCCCCTCACAATGTGAGGGTATTAAATGAGAACTCACTTCCCCATCCCCACCAGTGTAAGAGGGGCCAGCCTAGGGCGGAGCAGACTGTGGTCCAGCAGGATTTTCCTAAAGGAATGCATTAATGTAGTACCACTCACAAGGAGTGAGTTGGATAGGAATATTAATTTCCACAACTTGCTTACCACATCTCCAGATAATGCTGAAAGAGTCTCCTCCCCATCGTCTGGACTGGCCTTAGGAACTTTGGAAAATTGTCTTTGGTTTTGAAAAGACACACAATGAAAATGTATATAATCATTCCACAATGATGCAGCAATATCAACTTACCTCAGTGGGCTCCTCTCCCACCAGCACTGTGTGTGTGTGGTGGCTGCCGTACGATGACCGAGGGTCCAGCCACTGCAAAATGTGACGATGGTTAACCAAATGACTAATTATGAAGGAAACTCATAGAATGAAGTGCACCTACCATTGAGAGAAGGCCTCCTACCCCCCACCTCTCCAGAGGAGCTGTCCCCAGCTATGCCCTCCATAATGGGCCTGCCCCGATTGTGCTGGAAGGCCAGCTCCTCAGCAGGGGTGAAGTCGGGAGTCTTCGGTCCTCCCCCCGTCTTTGACATTGCGGCCCTCTTTTTGTTAGCTAAAATATGAAGGATTTGACACTGAGAAGCTGTTCAATACATTACCATGGTACATATTGGATTGACTCACCAGTCTGAATTATGTTCTTGTGTTTTATTTTCACTTGCTCCCACGTCCTCTCCACGGCGGGGTTGCAACTACATGGGGGTTGAAAGCACTCGTAATTATAGGACAGTGTTATTAGTACACCATACATATCATTGTAGAAAAGGATTAAGGTGGACTCATGATAAGAACAGAGGATCACACACAATTTATTTCATTGCTTCAATTGATTGCATTTCTGATTATGAATGATAAAATAAGATAAGTACCGCAGTGGGGAAATTGCAGGATTACAGCAGCAAGAGATAGTAGTTAAATAAAAAAACAGTAATAAATGCATATATATCCTCATATGTATCTATTAATTCGTATCAATTGGATACTCTTTGGGCTTGTTTTTAATCCATTTAGTCACAAAGAGTTGAGACAATTATTTTCGCTGGCAACATCTCATTCAACGGTTCATTCCATTAAAACTACTGCCACGAGGCACATTTAAATAAATATAATCTGAACGATTGGGGTGATGAGGCACTTATAATTAGCCGATACATTATCCCAACACTTACACATTTAACTTGTCGGCGATGCCTTGCCACGCTTCTTGTCTTGCCTTTGCAGCAGTGGCGGTGTTGGATTTTGCAACGATGGTCGTCCTGACTTCCTCGTATAATGACATTATTGTTTCCTGCGCTGAGAAGACAGCGGCTCTTTCCTTACCTTTAGTTGCCATGGTAAGCGTTTGAAGATCAGGGAAGCTCCGATCTACGCTCCTCCCTTTTGAAGAGTAGCGGGCACACGCAATTATCCAGATGACTAACGTCTGGTTAGAATTAACGAGATCGTTTCAGCGCGGATCAGCCGTGAAGAAACCCAGATAGCCTGATGTCAATCATCTCGCTAATTTAAACTGGATAATAGGACATTTGCTTGACTTTGTTTAGCCAGGTACGAGAAACAGGGCCCTGGAAAACAGTACAGCCGATTCTGTTTGTTGTGGTATACTGGGCACCAGGTACGTATTCAGAATTTATTTCTGAATTTTCTGAGTTTCTGTCAAGTTTGGTCCTTAAGACTAATAAGGTTGTTATTGTAGGGGATTTTAATATTCATGTGGATGTCAGCAATGATAGCTTTAGTGTTGCATTTAGCTCATTGTTGGATTCGATTGGCTTCTGTCAGAGAGTACAGGAACCGACTCACTGCTTTAACCACACCCTCGACCTTGTTCTTACATATGGTATTGACGTGCAGCATTTAGTAGTGTTTCCACAGAACCCTCTTTTATCAGACCATTGCCTTATTGTCAGAACCGGGTGTGGTGAGCAGAGACTCAGGCGCAGAGGAAAAAGACAGGAGGCACTTTCGAGGGAAAAATCCAAAACGTACGTTACTTAAGTCAACCTTAAAAAACAAAACAAAACTAGAAACTTGTCCAGAGCTCGAAAAAGGTGGCATATAACATGAGACACACGATGAACACTCACGTAAGAAAGACAGTCTGGCAGGGGACAAGGGAAAGCAGGGGAATATATATATATGAGAGGGGAAACACAGGTGAAGGAATCACAATCAGGGGACACACATGGGAGTGGCTGAGGGCAGGTGAAGGGAGTTAGACAATCAGGAGACACACACACACACACACGCACACAATTAACCAGGTGTTACACTTATAACTTTTGAGTTTATACTACTGGATTGTACAGCGTTAGGCAAGAGTTTTTACACCAGATGTCTAACTGACGGTGCTGTTGCTAGATTTAAGGAAGCGATTCCTTCTGTATTTGATTCATTACCATGTCTCAATATGACTCCTGTGCTAACTTTACTCCCTCCCAGATTGATCAGGTCGTCGATGGTGCTACTGGCTCATTGAGAGTGACACTGGACTCGATAGCCCCTCTAAAAAAGAGGATCATTAAGCAAAGGAGGCTTGCTCCATGGTATAAACCTCAGACCCGCATATTGAAGCAAGCATCACGGAAGCTGGAGGGCATATGGCGTTCCAACGGTCTGGAGGAGTCCCAGTTGGTTTGGCGGGATAGACTGAGAACATATAAGAAGGCCCTCCGTAATGCCAGAGGAGCCTACTACTCATCACTAAATGAGAAAAACAAGAATAACCCTAGGTTTCTCTTTAGCACTGTGGCCAGGCTGGCTGAGAGTCATAGCTCGGTGGATCTGTGTATTCCTATAGACCTCAGTAGTAATGACTTCTTCAATGGTAAGATTCTGGCTATTAGAGACAGGATCGGTGATCTCCTGCCCTCGACTACTGCTGGCCCATCCTCAGGTGGGATGGCCATGGAGGAGGCTGTGGGCCCTGTTGTGTGTCTGGATGGATTTTCTACCATCAACCTCGACCAACTGTCTTCAATGGTTTCTACTTCTAAATCTTCTACCTGTCTCCTGGACCCCGTTCCGACGAAGCTGTTTAAGGAAGTTTTACCTTTTTTAATTAGCGCCTCTCTACTAGATATTATTGTGGCAGTGGGGCGGGGTTTGCCCTCGGAGGGAACGGAACGAGGGGGTGGTTCAGGGAACTGGTGTAATTGGCCTCAGCTGGGGGCAATCTATGTTTGTGTCTCTCCCCAATATAAACAGTAGTAGCGGCTGTGGAACGGGAGAGCTGGAAGCGGCGTGGACCCGGTCGAGACAGCTGAAGCAGCCGGGACAAGAAGGCGGGTGCCCTCAGGGAGAGCGCAAATCGAAATAAAAGACATTAATAAGCAAGCCAAGTGTGTTGCCCTCTTTTGTGCCTGGTCAGGACTCGCGAGAGTAACAGGGTCGTGTTACAATTATCAATGGGTCTTTACTAATGGGTCATGTACCACAGTCTTTTAAAGTAGCTGTAATTAAACCCCTTCTTAAGAAGCCTACTCTCGATCCAGACGTGTTGGCTAACTACAGACCTATCTCTAACCTTCACTTCCTCTCTAAGATACTGGAGAAGGTAGTCGCAAATCAGTTGTGTGACTTTTTACATAACAATAGTTTATTTGAGGAGTTTCAGTCAGGATTTAGAAAGCATCATAGCGCAGACGGCACTGGTGACAATTACTAATGACCTTCTAGTTGCATCAGATAGGGGACTTGTCTCTGTACTTGTCTTGTTAGACCTTAGTGCAGCATTCAACACCATTGACCATGACATCTTATTACAGAGACTAGACCATCAATTCATTGCCATGAATAACTGTAAATCCTCCACCTCCCCAGTCACCCACGGTGTCCCCCAAGGTTCCGTGCTTGGTCCCCTCCTCTTCATCATCTACATCCTTCCCCTTGGACAAATCATCCGTCGTCATGGTCTCAATTTTCACTGTTACGCTGACGACACCCAACTCTACCTCTCCTCCAAGACCATCACCTCTGTCACCCACTCCACTCTCACCTCCTGTCTCACTGAAATAAAATCATGGATGCAAGAAAACTTTCTCAAACTCAACTGCAACAAATCTGAAATACTCATCATCGGCCCTAACTCCCTCACCCGCTCAGCCCAGACTTTCTCTTTGAATATTGACGGCTCCATTGTCACCCCCCTCCACCCAGGTCCGCAAACTCGGCATCATCCTTGACCCCACCCTCTCTTTCCTCCCCCACGCCAACCACATCACCAAAACTGCCTTCTTTCACCTCCGTAACAGTGCACGCCTCCGGCCCTCCCTGTCCTCTGCCACCACCGAAATCCTCATCCATGCCCTCATAACATCCAGACTCGATTACTGCAACAGCATCCTCTACGGCTCACCCAACAAAATCCTCAATAAACTTCAATATGTCCAAAACTCTGCCGCCCGACTGCTCACCTCCACCCGCCGTTATGATCACATCACCCCGGTCCTACACAACCTCCACTGGCTTCCGATCAAGTACAGGATAGACTTCAAACTACTACTCATCACCTACAAAGCCCTAAACAACCTGGCCCCTCCCTACCTTTCAGACCTCCTCCCCCTTCACGCCCCAACCCGTTGCCTCAGGTCCGCCGGTACAAACACCCTGAAGACCATCAGGACCAAGCGCCGGACCTGGGGGGACAGGGCCTTCTCTGCTGCTGCACCCCCCCCTCTGGAACGCTCTCCCCATCCTCATCCGTCAGGCTCCCTCACTAGCTTCATTCAAGCAAGCCCTCAAAACGCATCTCTTCCAACTCGCTTTCACCTGCTAAAACCTGCACCTATCCTCCACTACGACCCTCAGCTTCTCCAGTTTTCTTTCCTTTCTTTCTTTGTTACAAAAAATGTCCTGTTTGTTTGTTTTGCTTACTTTGTCTTTCATTTTTGTTCCGTTCGTCATTGTCTACTGTCCATATTGTAAAGCGTCTTTGTGTATCTTTAAAAGCGTTATATAAGTTGAAATTATTATAGACCAGTCGATTGGTATTAAAGGGTACAGCACTAAGCTGGTTTAAGTCGTATTTATCAAATCGATCTCAGTTTGTATTTGTAAACGATGAGGCCTCGATGACCACCGGTGTTCGTCATGGAGTTCCACAAGGTTTTGTGCTTGGACCAATGTTATTCACCTTATATATGCTTCCTTTAGGCAATATTATCAGAAAACACTCCATAAACTTTCACTGTTATGCCGATGATACTCAACTATATCTGTTGATCAAGCCAGATGAAATCCACCAGGTCGCTAAACTTCAAGCGTGTCTTAAAGACATAAAAACCTGGATGACCTGCAACTTCCTGCTGCTGAACTCGAACAAGACTGAAGTTATTTTACTCGGCCCAGAACACCTCAGACATCAATTATCTGATGATATGGTTTCTCTGGATGGCATCGCTCTGGCATCCACCACCACCGTAAGGAATCTCTGAGTTATTTTTGACCAGGACCTGTCCTTTGGCTCCCACGTGAAACAAATCTCAAGGATTTTTTTCACCTACGGAACATCTCAAAAATCCGGCACATCCTGTCTCAAAGTGATGCAGAAACATTGATCCACGAATGTGTTACTTCAAGACTGGATTACTGTAACTCCTTATCAGGCTGCTCCGGTAAGTCCCTTGGGTCTCTCCAGTTGATCCAGAATGCTGCAGCTCGTGTACTAACGAGGACGTGGAAGAGAGATCACATTACTCCTGTACTAGCTGCTCTCCACTGGCTTCCTGTAAGATCGAGAATCATGTTTAAAATCCTTCTCCTTATCTACAAAGCCTTAACTGGTGATGCACCATCATATCTTAAGGCGCTTATAGTGCCATATTACCCCACTAGAGCTTTACACTCACTGAATGCAGGGTTACTTGTGGTTCCCAGAGTCTTAAAAAATAGGTTGGGGGCTAGAGCTTTCAGTTATCGGGCTCCTCTTCTGTGGAATCAGCTTCCACTTTCAGTCCGGGGGGCAGGCACGGTCACCTCATTTAAGAGTAGACTTAAGACTTTCCTCTTTGATAGCGCTTATAGTTAGGGCTGTTTCAGGCTTATACACCGCGTTCCACATTATTAGGCAAATTGTATTTAAGGGTCATAAACATTCATTTTTTGGTTTTTCAATTAAACTCATGGATGGTATTGTGTCTCAGGGCTATTTGGATGATTGAAATCAATCCCAGACACCTGTGATAATTAGTTTGCCAGGTGAGCCCAATCAAAGGAAAACTACTTAAGAAGGATGTTCCACATTATTAAGCAAGCTACATGGTTCAGGCAAAATGGCGAAGAAAAAGGATCTCTCTGCTGCTGAAAAGCGGCAAATAGTGCAATACCTTGGTCAAGGTATCACAACATTGGATATTTCCAAAAGAATTGCGCGTGATCATCGGACGGTGAAGAAATTTGTCACCGATTCACAGCACAAGCGGGTTCGTTCAGACAAAGGCAAAATAAGGAAGATTTCTGCCAAACAAATGCGTAGGGTTAAGAGAGCAGCCACTAAAATGCCATTGAATAGCAGCAAACAGGTGTTTGAAGCCGCTGGTGCCTCTGGAGTCTCGCGAACTTCAAGATGTAGGATGCTCAAGAGGTTTGCAAGTGTCCTTAAACCTGTTATTCGGCCACCCCTAAACCAAGCTCACAAGCAAAAAAGGTTGCAGTGGGTTCAGGACTACATGAAGACTAACTTTCAAACTGTTTTGTTCACGGATGAGTGCCGTGCAACCCTTGATGGTCCTGATGGATGGAGTAGTGGATGGTTGGTGAATGGCCACCATGTCCCAACAAGGCTGAGACGTCAACAAGGAGGTGGCGGAGTCATGTTTTGGGCCGGAATCATGGGGAGAGAGCTGGTAGGCCCCTTCAGGGTCCCTGACGGTGTGAAAATGACCTCGGCAAAGTATGTAGAGTTTCTGACTGACCACTTTCTTCTGTGGTACAAAAAGAAGAACCGTGCCTTCCGTAGCAAAATCATATTCATGCATGACAATGCACCATGTCATGCTGCAAATAATACCTCTGGGGCATTGGCTGCTATGGGCATAAAAGGAGAGAAACTCATGGTGTGGCCCCCATCTTCCCCTGACCTTAACCCTATTGAGAACCTTTGGAGCATCATCAAGCAAAAGATCTATGTGGGTGGAAGGCAGTTCACATCCAAGCAGGTGCTCTGGGAGGCTATTATGGCATCCTGCAAAGACATTAAAGCAGAAACTATCAAAGAACTCACAAGTTCAATGGATGCAAGAATTGTGAAGTTGATATCAAAGAAGGGGTCCTATGTTAACATGTAACTTGACCTGTTAAGATGTTTTTGATTCAAACTTTTCTTGATTTCAGTAAATATGACCGCCTAATGCTGCAAATTCAACAAATGACAATTTTTTGTTCTTTACAACCCATAAAATATCTTGAAACTCTGAAATTCTGCATAATAATTTGGAACACTGCATTTTGAGTTTTTTATTTTTGAAAAAAATACTGTTATCATTAGGAGGTTTGTTCAATAGAATTTGACTTATACTCTAACAGTTGATGACTTGAAAATGATACTGACTGACTGTGCATTACTATTTAGGAAAATCTGAGCAAAGTGTAATTTGCATAATAATGTGGAACGCGGTGTAGTTAGGGCTGGCTCAGGTTTGCCCTGGTCCAGCCCCTAGATATGCTGCTATAGGCCTAGACTGCTGGGGGACATCTTAGGATACACTGAGCTCCTCTTCTGATCCTCTTTCGCTCCTCCTCCCCTTCTCCTCTTCTTCTCTTCCTCTCTTCATCTTTCATTCCTCTTCTCCTCTTTCTTTCTCTCCTTCTGGATAAATGTTTGTCTCTTCAATGCACATTACTAACTCTACTTTCTTTTTCCATGGATTCATGGCTGCCTGGAACCGGTCCTGCCTGCTGCCATGGCCCTGCTGATGGTACCGGCCTGGAACCGGCCTATATAAAATAAACTGAATTGAATTGGATGTATGTGTGTGTGTGTGTGTGTTTTTATTTCTTACGAGTTCACGTTTTTATTTGTAAAAGTAAGATTGTGTCAGTTACAAAAGTTACAAAAGATATAACGATCTGAACTCCTTCAAATATTATGTAATTTCATTTTATAGGATCAAAACATGTGGTTTTTGTATATTTCCCCACACAATGAACAAAAATATGTCAGGGGCGGGGCTTCAAGGCTCTGCGAATCAGAGTTCAGCAGGTTGTCTGCAGCGGGATCAAACCACCGGTCACTGCATTGGTTGTATGAAAGCATGACCCAAATGTTGCCATGTTACGAAGCACCACACGCCGTGGCTTCAGGGCTCAACGTCTCAAACAACTGAATGTTTTCATTAGCGTCTCATGTTTTCTTAATGTTTTCCTCTGAGTGAGTGTCTTTGTTAGCATGTGATGTGTAACCTTTTGATTCATTGTGTTCATGAACTTGCAAGAGGTTGAAATATGTCAGCGTTTCCTGCCTCAGGGGCCTCATTCACGTCCCCACTGGCTCCAAGCTCCTTCCTCAGGTAACTTAAATCTGCCGTTTTCTATCCAAACTAATCAGAATCTTGAATGATTAGCCTACCAGCATGTTGTTCCTCCTCCCTGGCTTCATTTCTTTATCTCTCTCTGCTCAGCCCAGACTCAACGGGAGCATCTGTTTAGCACATCAAACGCCGCTGTTGCCAGATAAAAGTTGCCCCATCAAGGCTCATTCTCGGGCGGACGCTCCCTGCAATATCTTGACATTTACAGTCCGGCATCTCCGGCGCGCTGCAATCACACGGTCAGCGCCGCTCGCCGAGTGGAGCCGGGCAGATAAGCCGGCTGAGCGGGTCTTTACCCCCGGCTAAGCGCTGTGAAGGACCGGGCCGCTGCCATTGTGGAGCTACGCTGAATCAGCCGTGAGATATCTGAACCTCAAACAGTTGAGCAAATTGCTCTCTGAAGCTGCAAAAGCTCAATTTCAAGAGTGATGGTTGGAAAAAGCCAATATGCAATTGATTTTTCCACCCTCTCTCCTCCACACGATGACAAAAATTAAGTATCAGGGTGGAGGTGTGAGGCTGAAACGCACAATACAGAAACTGGACACAACCCTGGGAGTCCAACGTGTCAGGGGCTCTTCTGGCCTTCAGCGACAAAATGTAGGAAGAGACTCCAAATGACCACAAAGAAACATAAAACAACCACAAAGACACACAAAAATACTACAAAGGGACCCACAAATACTACAAAGAATCTTAAATGACCACAAAGAGACACAAAAGGACTACAAAGAGACTTAAGACGGCCAAAAGAAACATAAAACAACTACAACGTTGCACAAATAGCGAATGTTTCTCTCGTCTCTCAAGCAGCGCCGAGTAAACAGTCTCTGAATATGACAGCTGCACTCAGTATGTTGGCTCAACGCCGGTGAGATGGCGAGATCGGAGGTGGAGTCATGTGTGAGTGTGACTGCTCTAAACTTCCTCACGTAGAGCCATCTGATTCATGGTTGGATAAAAGCATATATCACCAGGGCCCTGTTTCTCGTACCTGGTTTACTGAGTTAGCGGGCTAGTTGCCAGGATAAGATGACGTAGGTCTGGCTTATTCAGTTCCTCGAAGCAAGCTTACATAAATCACCATAGCAACACAGCCAAAAATGTAAACCTGCTCCCGCGCAGGCTTACTGAAATTCACTGGATAAACTGGCCACTCCCACCGGACAAAAAAGGCAGCTCACTTCCTCATTGATGAAGGAGCGATATTAGTTATATTAGTTTTATTGGGAGAGAGTTCTTCCAGATCTCACAGACAGAGACTATCACCTGCTGCATGCCGCGCTGTTCTTAGGTTTATTTAGCGCTTATGAAACTTATGGATCTGTTAAAAGCATTCATAATTATATGACAGTGTTATTAGTACACCATACATATCATTATTGTAGAACGTGATTAAGGTGGACTCATGATAAGAAGACAGAGAATCACACACAATTTCTTTTCACTGCTTCAATTGATTGAATTTCTGATTATGAATAATACATACATACTGATCCGCCCATACACATATACAGACTCCTAGTTATATGGTAGTCTACACATACATGTTTATACACATAGTACATGATACATACGCACATACAGTACATATATCCTCATAAGTATATATTAATAATTAGTATACTACTGGCAGCAGAGACATTTAAATAAATATAATCTGATTGATTTGGGTGATGAAGGACTTAAATTTAGCCGATACATTTTCCCAAAACTGACACATTTAACTTGTCTGATATATTTGCGACGCTTATGTCTCGCAGCGGGGGCGGTGTTAAGGTGCATTCACACCGAAAACGTTGCAAACGTGTTGCAAATATTCACAACGCGTTTGCTGTGAATGATTAAGGTAATACATTCCTCATATGCCTTCATGATCATCTCCTGCTTCTCATCGGAGAAATAAAAAGAGGTTCCTCTGAGTTTATTTGCCATTGTACTGTTAGAAGATCGTGGTGTCAGTGCTCGGTTATTATCCCTTCTGAAGAGGAGCGGGCACGCGCATTTATCCAGATGACTGACGTCTGGCTAGAATTAACGAGACCGTTTCAGCGCGGATCAGCCGTGAAGAAACCCAGATAGCCTGATGTCAATCATCTCGCTAATTTAAGATGAAGATTAGGACATTTGCTTGACTTTGTTTAGCCAGGTACGAGAAACAGGGCCCAAGTGCCACATATTCTTACCAGATGTTTTCTCTTCCTGGCTCGGTGAATTTCTGAGATAATTATCTTTTATCCCGCTTGTTTTCGATGCAGCCACATGTGTTTATTTATACTAGATGTGCAGTATATTTACACACAGACTGCAGTGATTTAGATGCAGTACACAAGTAAACAGTGAGATGTCTCACTACGTCTTACTTTACAGGACAAATACCTAAATACCAAATGACCTGCAAAACACTTTAAACATATATATTCTACTATAATAAAGATAATACAAGGTGTAGGACCGGACTCTTTATTTTTACAGAACAGATAGAAACGTCAGAACCAATTTTCTCTCTCGAGCCCACAGCACGAAAGTACTACATCGACACAGAAGTCTACAAAGGAACATAAAATAACTACAAAGAGACACAAAAGGCTACAAACACAAACAAAACAACTACAAAGAGACAAAGAGACTACAAAGAGAAATACAATGTCTAAAAACAGACACAAAGAGACTCCCAATTGACATACAGATGACCACAAAGAGACTCAAAATGACCTAAAAAACAACTACAAAGAGGCACACAATGACTACAAAGAGACACAAAACAAGAAACAAACTCAAAATGACCTCAACAAAAAAGGAAAAACGACTTCAAGAGACACAACAAGACTCAAAGAGATGCAAAGAGACGCAAAGAGATGCAAAGATACACAAAGAGATGCAAAGAGACGCAAAGAGACAAAGAGATGCAAAGAGACACAAGGAGATGCAATGAGACACAAAGAGATGCAATGAGACACAAAGAGATGCAAAGAGACACAAAGAGACACAAAGAGATGCAAAGAGATGCAAAAAAAGATGCATAGAGACAAAGAGATGCAAAGAGACACAAAGATACACAAAGAGATGCAAAGATGCACAGATATGCACAAATATGTAAAGAGATGCAAAAAGCTTTCAGGACTGAACTCACTTTCCGGACTTGATCATAATGTCTCTGCTGTGTTTGCAGTTTCTTCTTCTTCTTCTTCTTCTTCTTCTTCTTCTTCTTCTTCTTCTTCTTCTTCTTCGTCTTCTTCTTCTTCTTCTTCTTGTTATCCTTCTTGTTATCCTTCTTCTTCGTCTCCTTCTTCTTCTTCTTCTTCTTCTTCTTCTTCTTCTTCTTCTTCTTCTTCTTCTTTGTGTCGTAGAATATGAAAGTGTCATATTCTGCACACATTGTTACGGAATAAGAGGAAAGAAACTTAAAAATTCAGGTGATTGAAGCTTTGTGAAGTTTACAAAGCGTGACCTGGATCTTCCTGTTCAGTCCCAGGTTGCAGTGGGCTGCAGGGTGGGTGAGTGCACATCTGCAGTGTGGGAGAGCACATCACGGGATCGATAGCACGGACACTCGGAATGAAATGATGACGGCGGACAGGAAGTCGATAGCTCGACGGAGTGTGAAGCTCATCGCCAAAAGTCCAAAAGAATCCTGTTCAGGCATGTTGCCTCACAGCAGGAGGAAATGAATCATATCAAGTTGAGGTTTTAATTATTGAATCCTCAGAGGGAGTTGTGTTCAGTCTTAAAAAAATAAAAACAGATTTCAATTAAATTTGGTGAGAAAAGACGAGTTCCATGTTTGTGGTTTTGAGTGAAAGTCTCTCCTGGATCCTGCACATGCTCGTGTTTCCCTCAGGATGGATTCTACTTTGGTTATCGTTTAAAAAGGATTTAGTCAGGCTCATAATGGACAGCTTAAAAAAGTGTAAAAATGTAAGCAGAATCAGAGATATCGGCTTTTTTGTTCACCTCATTCTTCTTCCGTCTACATTACCCACAATGCAGCTCTGCTAACAGTTCTGTCAGTATTGTGTGTTATTCTAGAAGTGGCTCTTGTCATGAATGGGTTACTGAACTGCCCAGGGGCCCGAAGTGACAGGGCCCAAAGTAACAGGGAGTCCAAAGTGACAGTTAGACAAAGTGAGGGGGGTCCAAAGTGACCGGGGCCCATAGTGACCGGGGCCCATAGTGACAGGTTCCCAAAGTGACAGGGGCCCAGTTACAGGGGTCCAAAGTGACAGACACGATTCATTCGATTTACATTTCTAAACATCTGATAAACAAAAGAACGACTCTGATTGGTTACTGCTGTTCATGGTGACTTCCTGTCTGAAGCTGCAGATGCTCGCCACAGAGGCGCTGCACGGGTTCACTTCCTGACGCACACTGGTGACCTCTCCGGCGAATCGATCGAAGCTCAGGGGGGGCAAACGAGAATCCAAAAAACAGCTCAACCGATTCACATGATGACAGATCACGCTGTCATGTTTCATTCTTCTATTGTTGTTCCCCTCAGAGCAGCAGCTCACTTATCTACTTCACTTTTCAGGAGTTTGGAATGGCGATTCAGATCAAATAAAACAACAAGTTCCTCATTGATTACAAGCTGCATATGACAAGAAAATCCTCCAGAGTAAATACATAATAGATGAGCAGAGATCCTTGATGAAGACTTGATGAAGCCTTCACACTCGGGGGAGTCTCTTCGACTTCTCTCTGCAGTGGACCCTCAGATCGATGGAGTGACTGTGAGGAGCTGACAACTGACCCCCCCAAGTCAGGTCCAAAAAAGGGTTCCGGACAGTTAACGCCGACGTTTCCCGCACAAACTCATCACACCAGAGCTGATTGGGAGACTGGGAGCGCTCGCTTTAAGGCGGTGACATGACAGCCAGGTGGAGATTGTGCCAGGGAGGGAGTGACTGTAGAAAACACATGTGACAAAGTGACGGGGGCCCAGTTACAGGGGCCCAAAGTGACCAGGGCCCATAGTGACAGAGGCCCATAGTGACATATTTTTCCAGCATAAATACATCATGGTTAATCATGCTTTAGCATTAGAAGAGTATCATTTAATATAAAGATTAGTGGAACTTTGGAGATTTGATCATTAAAAGAGCAAAGTTATGCTCAGTTGCATCAACTTGATTGGTTCATATAAGTAGACTGCTGCAAATTGAGTGACATATTTTAAATCTAGAGAATTTAAAAAAGTTAAAATCTGAATCTATATTAAAGGTATTAGTATACAATTACGGGATAATTAAGACACCTTGTATAATACATCTTTGGCATTTAAAAAAATATATGTATATATATACTATATATGCCAGGCAACTCACCCCGTAATTCCGTCAGAGAGATTTTTTAGAAGCGCTATAGGCTTAGACTGCTGGGGGACATTTTAGGATACACTGAGCTCCTCTCTCCTCTTCTCTCTCTCTCTCTCTCTCTCTCTCTCGCGCTCTCTTCTCTCCCTCTGGATGAATGAATGCCTCTTCAATGCACATTACTAACTCTACTTTTTTTTCCAGGAGCCTTTGTGCTTCCTTGCCTCAAGTTTCCATGGATCGTGGCTGTCTGGAGCCAGTCCTGCCTCCTGCCATGGCCCTGCTGATGCCCGTCCCTCTATCTCTTTCTGCTGACATGGAAGTAAAAAAATAAATATTTAAGGAATAGTTTGACATGAGTAGATCAATGTGACGCTACTGCTGGTGAGCTTACCTTAGCATCAAGACAGGAAACATTAACTCTGTCCACTACTAGCTTCTCTAAAGCTCATCGATTAAAACGTGTGTTGCTCTTTACGCCTGATTCCAGCCATTATTGATAAGCTAAGCTAACCACATGCTGGTTGTGGCTTCATATGTAATGGATCTATTTGAGAGTGGTATCGATCTTCTCCTCCTCCTCCTCGGCGAGGGGTCCTTCAAGGCTTTCAGTTCTGCAGAATACATTCAAACGTAAGAGCTCACAGAGAAGCTGCGTCCTGATTGGTCAGCGCTGGGCTCCAGTCCAGCTGCAGCAGCAACAGGTGCAGAGATGTAAAGAATTCATCACAGTAATGCATTTATCATGTTCCCTCAGTACTGTCGAGGGCAAAAAGACATACACGCCTAATAAATATTAATCCACAGTACGGTCATGTTTTTTTTATCCCTTTGCCGGTTTTAGTTCTTATTTCTGATACAGATATACGTTGAAGGGGTTCATAATGCTTTAACTGCCTCACGAGGACTTGCAGTTCTAGGATCAGGAGAGACTGTGGTCTAAAGTCCACTGAGAGACGAGATAACAGACTTTATGAGAGTCGTCTTCATCCAACTGAGACTCACATCCTCTTATTTTCATCCATAACTCATCTTCTTTCATTCTGGTGGAAAGAAAACATTTATTTTATTTCTTTCTCTGTTTATGTCTGTAGATTTCTCTTAAATTCACCTAAAGTTACCATTACATAAATGTCATAAAACTTACGTAACACAATAAATCCTCCTCTTAGTGTCAGTGATGAAGTGGTGAAGTTTCATGGTGATATCTATGAGTTCATGTTTTGACCCTATTCAAGAAGAGATGAGGCGAAGACGAGATGAGACGAAGATGAGATGAGACGAAGACGAGACGAAGACGAGATGAGGCGAAGACGAGACGAAGACGAAGACAAGACGAAGACGAAGACGAGACGAAGACGAGACGAAGACGAGACGAAGACGAGGCGAAGACGAGATGAGACGAAGACGAGATGAGGCGAAGACGAGATGAGGCGAAGACGAGACGAAGACGAGACGAAGGCAAGACGAAGACGAAATGAGACGAAAATGAGATGAGACGAAGACGAGACGAAGATGAGGCGAAGACGAGTAGAGATGAGGCGAAGACGAGATGAGGCGAAGACGAGACGAGACGAAGACGAGACGAGACGAAGACGAGACGGAGACGAGACGGAGACGAGACGGAGATGAGACGGAGATGAGACGGAGACGAGACGGAGACGAGACGAAGACGAGATGAGACGATAATTGTAATGCAGTAAAAAGTGGAATATTCTGTAGAGGTATAAAGTACCATGAAATGCTTCCAGTACGTGAGTGATGACCTCTGACCTTTGGACCTGTTGTGTTTTACAGCTGATACCTTCCCTCCTCTGAACCTGCAGATGTTCTCTGGCACGTTTCCTTCAGTGAATCATTTCAACACTTCCGTCAGTGCTCATCGCTGAATCCGTCAGCCGTGCAGAATTGATTTCACACTTGCAGCGGCTCATCAGGATGCTTCTGTGAATAAAAGTGATGCTCGGCGCGCTGAAGGAGGAAGATACGGCACGACTCCTGGTTAATTATTTATCAGCACTGTGGGGGGGGGGTTCACCAGTTCATCGGGCATATGTTAGTGGTGATGAAGTGTGTTTCTTACTGAACACACACATTCTCCCACTCACTAACACACACAGACACACACACGCGCACACACAGACACACATGTGCACGCACACACACAAACACGCATGCACACACACACGCACACACACACACCATGTGTGTGGCTTCACGTCTTCATTGTTGTCATGTTGTTGTTGTTTCTTGAGTTGAAAAGATGCTGCTCAGATATTTTGCGTGTGTTTTTGTTTGTTTGGGAGTGGGATGTTTCTCTGAGCTCTTCTTCTTCGCCTACACACTTCATCACATGTTTCTTTTTTCTCTTCCTCTTTTTGTTATTGTGCTTTCATCCATCTATCAACAGTGGAGGAAGAAGGATTTGCATCAATATGTACTCAAAGTGCGAAAAACTAAAAGTATGCAGATGTTAGTTAGAGGTACATTTACTCAAGTACAATTCTGAGATACTTGTACTTTTTCTTAATTCCCTGCGTTACGTCGTTGCGTTACGTCGTTGCGTTACGTCGTTGCGTTACGCATTCCAGATAGCATATTAAAAGTATTCTAGAGGTATACTAAAAGTATTCTAGATGTATATAAAAAGTATTCTAGATTTATATTAAAAGTCTTATAGATGTATATTAAAATGATTTTAGATGTATATTAAAATGATTCTAGATGTATATTAAACGTATTCTAGATGTATAGCAAAAGTATTCTAGATGTATATTAAAAGTATTCTAGATGTATATTAAAATTATTATAGATGTATATTAAAAGTATTATAGATGGATATTAAAAGTATTATAGATGGATATTAAGATCACAGTTCTTCTTTCACCGACATTCATTTTCCACTTTTAACCCTTAGAGATCTTCCAGCGCTATACGATACTGACGTTTTGAAAATATTCATTTCATTGCGATAATTCTGCAAAAAAAAAAAAGTTTCTGTAGAATTTCCGCTTCCTCTGCCTTCTTCCCGCGAGATCCTACGAGATTTACAGCGAGATCTGAGCATCTAAACGTGTCGGATGACGCATCCAGACCTTCACTGAGAGTCGGGAGAGAAGAGGCCCAGCTAAGAGTTCACCCTGAGCAAAGCTATTTTGGAGTGGATGGCGGAGCTTCAGCACCCTGATGATTCAATGAAGAGGACAACGCCAATAAAAGTGATCCATTTGTGATGGGTAAGTGTATTTACTGAACTTTGCAATAGCTAGGGTGACCAGATTTGAGTTTGTGAAAAAGAGGACACTACGTTCCGGGGATGGGGGGGGGGGGGGGGGGGGGGTGGAGGACAGAGCGAGAGAGAGAGAGAGGAGGAGGAGGAGGAGGAGGAGGAGGACACTACGTCGCGGGGGGTAGCAGTAGTGTGTAGCATGCCGTGAACTTACATTTACGTTGAAGGTGGAACGTGACGGAGATACCATTTCCAAAACAAATTTATGTTAGTAATGTGACCTGTAGGCAGCTAGCGCTGCTGCTAACAGGAAGCTAGTGGGACGAGGCTAACGGTAGCTAACGATGAGATAGCTCCTGCAGTGTTGGATGTTGTCTTGCATGGCTAAGACTGAACGGTGCATAATCAACTTCTGTCCCTATCACCGTTAACTTTCTTTCAGTGAACATAGTACGACTAGTAGTGTTGGATCTCCATTATGAGTTTGTAAGACCGTAACTAACGTTTGTTGACGTTAGCTTAGCAACTTTAGCTCGTAACTTGTGCCGGATGTTCTTTTACATATCTAAGACTGAACGATGCAAATCAAATATTGTCACTAACACCGTTAACTTTCTCTCAGTGAACTTAGTACCACTAGTAGTGTTGGATCTCAGTGACGTTTTTGTAAGACTGTAACTAACTTAGTTTGTTGACGTTAGCTTAGCTTAGCAACTTTAGCACGAAACTTGTGCCGTATCTTGTTTTACGTATCTAAGACTGAACGGTGCAAATCAAATATTGTCGCTATATACTGACTAGTAGTGAATTTATTTTACAGAGAGGAGTCACAGCAGCCAGGGTCCAGTGGACAACATGCAGACTCCCAGTCCGCCTCTCCCTGCAAACCGATCTCCACCACCGGCCGGCCACAACAGCAGCCACAGAGCACATCTCCACCATATTATAATACATTTGTTTTTAGACCTTTATTTACCTGTATCTTCCATTTTATTCATATATTGCACTGCTTTTGTGAACCTAAGACCTTTGGTAAAACAATTTCTAGTACCAAAACAGTTCGACCACATGAGTAAAGCTATGTTTTCACAATCGATATGAAAAATTAAAAAAATCAAGTGTCACTTTTTCAGCTTTAGGGCCATATTATCACTTTACACTTGTGTCTTATGTCAATGGTGCCTCATTATATAGAGAGCTGAGATTGTTCTGCAATTTTAGATGTAAAACACATGGGTATCTATCATATGCAAGTGACTTTAAAAATGTGAATTTAAGAAATTATGTAAAATCGAGAAAATGACCCCAGACTCCAGAGGGTTAAGCCCAAAAGGATGAAGTCCCAGAAAAAGGAAAGTGTGCACATCAACACTTCTTCATCACTCCATCTGCTGAAGAAAACAGTCGAAAGCTTTCAGAGTTCAATCATAGATGGAGATGACTTGATAAGAGAGACTTCTTTTGTGCAGTGTGTACAATAAAACAAAATGGAGGAAAATGTGAAAGGATCCACTTTAACAATCCTCACATTCAGCTCCATGCAGACTGTTGTCACGTCGCCTTCAAGGCCAAAAACTGAAGTGTGAAACCGTCGAGAGAAGAAAACAAACTGCAGACAATGAGGACACTGGAGGAGCTCAGAGGAGGTTCTCTAGGTTAGTCTTTAAAATCACTTCCTAATCGTTCCCCACAGCAGACTGAGCGCTGACGTTTAGATGTGTGTTTCCTGGCGGCAGCAGAGAGATCCTGTGTTACCTGAACCTGAGCAACATGCAGTGCCTCGTGTCTGACAAACAGGTAGCGGCTCTCCGGCTTCATCTGTATTCCGGTCGATGTGTTTATTTGGCTTCGGCAGCACGACACGTTTCCAGCAGGGCTGGCGTTGCCATGGTTTAGCCGAGCATCAAACCATGGAAACGGTTATCACGGCGCCGCGGCGGGCTGATCGATTTCAAAGGGAGCCAACAATATTAATTTTTTGACAAAAGAGAAAGAGGGACATCGGCTCAGGCTGTAAATCTTTGAGAGGAGCCGTTTCTAATGGGATGAAGATTTGATTGTTTTTATTGTTTTGTGCCAAACAGGAGGAGGACGAGAACAGCCGGAGCGACTTCAACGTGCGGCCGCGTTTAAAATCAAGATACCACCTTTTCTTTTCAGAAGGTGACAGCGGCACAGCGTTCTGGTGGAAGAAAGCAGGTGTAGCTGAAGGAAGAGAGCTTTTAGCTCACAAAGTCTGGTGATACACAATACTTTGTCAACAGATCCCACAAACAGGAGCAGTGAGTGTCTTCTGATAGCTGATCGAGCTCCATTAAACCTCATCAATGAGCCTCACTGTTGCTCCTTCATTATCATCATCATCACCCTGTCATTTATTCTGACTTAATCACACATACAAACACTCAACAAAGCACCAAACGTGGATTAATTTGCCGCTGAAAATAGTCCCTATAAAAAGCTCCATTTCCTCCTGTTTGATTGGTTAAAACTACATTAACCAGCTGCTGGAGGAGATCACTGGTTGTGCTTCTCTGGGCTCCTCGTGCTCTTGGTTAAAGTTTGGGCAAGATGGTTTTCTCGGTTAACTGTTAAAGGCACCGCATGGAGTTCTTTACCACTAGGGGCGCTATAGAGCAGTGCTTTTACGAGTGGGTCTTTTCAGCTCAAAGGAGATGAAGTGTGCTCGCCGGTGAACACGGCTGTAAACGGGACTAAAATTTTATTTGAAAGTCTGCTTTTACGAGGAATTAAATACATTCGACCTGCTTGTTTGACACACACATTTTTTGAGGAGAAACAGAAACATTTTGTTCACAAGAAAACTCCTCTAAAGGCGCTCCACCGGGCCAACATGGTACGGTGAGGACCAAACTTCTCCGAACAAAAATAATAACGAAATAATCCGACTCAACTGCAGGAAGCGAACCCAGATGCTAAGACGAGTGGGAGAGCGCTGACCAGGACGAGATGTTTCCTCAACATTGAGAACAGACTGAATAAATTACACCAAAAAAAAAGATTATAAAGTGAAACAGCAAGATTTCAAAAGTCTGCAATTTGCTGGTGTGTCTCATTATTTGATGGCTGTGAAACCGAACCAGACCAAGAAGAAAAGGAGCCATATGTCACTTGATTTGGACTCCCCGGAAAGACTATTGACCAAGAGCAGCAATCTTTCCTTTGCTGTCTTCACCAAATGGTTTGAGGAGCCTCAATAAACAGACCAAAGATAAAAGAACCGTCGCATCCGTCCATTTTCTCAACTGCTGACAGGTCCTGGAAGCTGGATCTTCTCATGGAGACATACTGGATCCACCAGCGGCTCCAGTACTCTGAGATGGTTCTCAATATACAGTCAGGTCCATAAATATTTGGACATTGACACATTTTTCATTATTTTGGCTCTGTACACCACAACAATGGAGTTGAAATGAAAAAATCAAGGTGTGCTTTAAGTGCAGACTTTCAGCTTTAATTTGAGGGTATTTACATCCAAATCAGGTGAACGGTGTAGGAACTACAACAAATGTATAAGTGGCCACCCCGTTTTTAAGGGACCAAAAGTAATTGGACAAATTAATATAATCATAAAACCCCGTTTTTTAAGGCAAAGAAGTGGAATGTTCTGCAATGGCCAAGTCAATCACCTGACCTGAATCCAATTGAGCATGCATTTCACTTGCTGAAGACAAAACTGAAGGGAAAATGCCCCCAAGAACCAGCAGGAACTGAAGACGGTTGCAGTAGAGGCCTGGCAGAGCATCACCAGGGACGAAACCCAGCGTCTGGTGATGTCTATGGAATCCAGACTTCAGGCTGTCATTGACTGCAAAGGATTTTCAACAAAGTATTAAAAGTGACAATTAGATTTATGATTATATTAATTTGTCCAATTACTTTTGGTCCCTTAAAAACGGGGTGGCCACTTATACATTTGTTGTAGTTCCTACACCGTTCACCTGATTTGGATGTAAATACCCTCACATTAAAGCTGAAAGTCTGCACTGAAAGCACATCTTGATTTTTTCAACTCCATTGCTGTGGTGTACAGAGCCAAAATAATGAAAAATGTGTCAATGTCCAAATAGTAATAGACCTGACTAACTACAGGATTAAAAACCTGTTTGGGGGTTTTCCTAAATCCTACTGAAGCTGTCCAACATCTGCAGGTAGTTTCCCTCATGCTGCTCACCGTGGGCCAAAGAACACTCGGCAATCTGGATTTTCTTTTCTCCTCTTTTTTTGTATACTCGCTGCAGTTTTGTCATTTTTCTAGTCTGAACACATCTCATACTTAAAACCCACTTAGAATTGGTATGCAGTGTTGAAAAGAGACATTACAGGTTAAACAGAGCACATAAGGTCTCAAATGCAACAACAACAAAATAAAACTCCAAGCTGGAACACGATGTGCACATTAAAAAAAGGAGAGAGGATGCACAGATTGACATACGCAGCATAACATTGAGAGACGGGAACAGACGAGCGTTTCATTAGACATTCACAACTGACATTTCCCTCATAGTGAGATGTCTTTCCCCTGCTGGTTACTTAAGTTAGAAACCCATTAAAGCCATCACGCAGCATTCCATCATCACATCTGTGAAGCGTTTTCATCCCGAGCCGACGTGAATACCACGGCCGATTCTGACGGTGATAGAGGAAATGTCAGTGCTCTCTTTTAAATTAAGGCTCTCTCGCCTCAGAATCACAATCAGAAGGTAAAAAAGAGAATGTGTGCAAACTACCATCAACCTCATGATGCCATATACCTTTTTATTGGGTTTTATTCAGGGGTTTTTCAGATTTCACAACAGCAGCAGTGCTTTTTTGTGCCCTGGAGTGGGTTGGACTTCCTCCTCCGGTGGCAGTGCGTCTCCGGTGTGAGCAGAAGCGTTATACAGCAGAAGCTGACCCGAGTGGCTGCAGCTTCCCTTTGGGTCCAGAAGAGTTTCACACTGAGCGATCAATACTGTACACAAAAAAACAACAACAACAAAAAGGCGCTTTGCACGACGAGATGAGGAGCCGGCGTGGTGGCAACCATCGTTGATGTGGCGAGGGGAAACGACAGCGGGACGTTTACGGAGACGCTTTTGGCTTTTTCTGGTGCAACAAACTCCTTGAAGCTTCTCCTCGTTCATTTAATCACAAATCATGGTTTAAAATCATTTTGTGTTTGTTATTTGGATCAATTTGTTGCTGAGACTCAATGAACTGATTGATGCCGCTCTCATGTCTGCATGTTAAGAAGCTAGAGTCACCAGGCGGTTAGCTTAGCTTAGCATAAAGACTGGAAACAGGGGAAACAGCTAGCCTAGCAAGTTTAATTTTTTTTTTTATTTGTACACAAACTACAACGTAAAACAAGTTGTTTGTGAACAGATTAAGCTTGAAATGTTTTAGTTACTCAACTTTAGAGGTGCTCCTAATGTGTATGTTTTAATAGGCTAACGGTGTTTGTTTCCAGTCTTTATGCTAAGCTAAGCTAATTGTCTGTAGCTAAACACTTAAAGGGGAACCTGTGTTTCCAGGTGATGTTGCGTTCTACTGTGTTCTAAAAAGCCTTCAAGGAGGTCAAGTCTGAGCAAAAGTGATGTCAGCGGTTGAGCTGCATTGTGGGTAATGTTGACAAAACAAAAAGAGCATATTTGTGTTGCTCCTTGTCTAAAAACTCTCCCTGATGAGTCACAGACATGAGACGGACATTGATTGTTGCACCAAACTCTCAGCAAGAAAATGCAATAATAAACTTGTTTCCAAAAATTAAAATTAGTTTCTGACATAAAATATATTTGCTAAATTATTGTTAAAATATTTTCTCTATATTTCATAAATGTATTTCCCTTTTAAATGATATATTATATAATCTTATTTACTATGGCTTCTAGTAGTGATATACTTCTGATGATTCCCTTCAGCTTCATTTAGTTTTTGGGCCTAAAACCCATCAAATATTGTGTATTTTAAGGCTAAGAAACCGCAGAATTGTGTATTCACGTTGTTAAAACCCAAATGTACATAAACACCAAGAACAGCCCCTCGTGATGCTGCAGCTACGACCCTGGTGATCTCCATCAGTACTTTGTTGATGTTGCACTTCTTGCATCTTTTTTTATGGAACCTTGCAACCAAAGAGAATCTTTTCTCAGTATTTATTTCCCTTTACGGGATCAGCAGCAGCTGAAGCTTGACATTCAGCATGAGGCGCTCCGGTGGGACGAGCAGGGGGATTCGGATCAGAATAACATTTTCCGGCATGTAAAGAAATCATATTTTCTGTGTGTGTGTGTGTGTGTGTGTGTGTGTGTGTGTGTGTGTGTGTGTGTGTGTGTGTGTGTGTGTTTAGCCTGACATGAAATGGAACATCGAAGCTCATATCAACAATCCAGAACCCTCAGTGAGAGGTCGGGTTACAATACTGGCTCTTCATTCTCACACGTCACTGTGCACTATTTTACAGCATCCAGTGTTCAGCAAATCAAAGTCAGAATCACAGCGATCACACAGATTGTACATTTACACTCACTTGGAGCCTTTGTTTGGAGAGAACACAAAGATCAGACGCACACTGGCCACACGTTCTTCTTGTGTTCTTTTGTCACGTTTCAAAACATCCTCGTCTCTCCATCCGGGCCTGAGGAACACACAGAAACGTGTTTGTAGGCACCAGTATTTCCCCTTATTGAGTCAGGAAAATGAAACACAAATCTTGTTTTGTCATTGTTGTTGTTTTTTGCCCTTTGGGCTCGTGGCAGCTTAGTCGTAAGCTGTTTGTGCTTAAAGAGAACTGACGTTGACTGTCAAACTCTTATGGCAAGGTGAGTGTGCGGGGAGGCGGGACTATGGGATTTCTCCAGGTGTCATTACAACATTATATACGGGGGTCATGGCTGCTGGTCCTCATGCCCTGCAGCACCTCATGCCTGCTGGTCCTCCTCATGCCCTGCAGCATCTGAACCGTATCAATTTGTGGAAAGCCCGCTTGAAGTCCTCGTTGGACATGGTGTAGATGATGGGGTTGATGAGGGAGTTGAGGTAACCCAGCCAGGTGAAGATGTCGAACAGCTCCGGGTGGAAGCAGGACTCGCAGACAGGCACTAGAAGGGTGTAGATGAAGAACGGCAGCCAGCAGACGATGTAGGCTCCCAGGATTATGCCCAGAGTCTTGGTCGCCTTCCTCTCTCTAGCTGCGGAGATGCGCTTCTTCTCCAGCAGCGCGTCGGACACGGTGACTTGGACCTGCTGGGTCACGTGGGCGTACGAGGTAGCAGCGTCGCAGGAGGAGGAGGCGCCGTCGGTGGTCCCGTAGTTCAGCGAGGCGGTGGACGCCACGGAGCCGGGCGAGTCGGTGATGAGGCGCGCCGAGGTGAGCCTCTTCCCCGGCTTGCGGTGCGCCTGCTTCAGGATGCGCTTCCGGGCCTCCACGTAGATCCTCCCGTACAGCGCGATGAGCAGCAGCGTGGGCACGTAGAACGCGCCGAAGGTGGAGTAGATGGTGTAGAAGATGTGGTCGGTGTTCACGTTGCAGCTCGTCACCTCCTCCTCCGCCTTTACCTGGCGCCAGAAGAAGGGCGGCAGGGAGATGGAGATGGCGATCACCCAGGCGGTGGCGATCATGCCGGCGGCGCGCGCCACCGTGCGCTTCTTGGAGTACTCCACCGCGTCCGTGATGGCCCAGTAGCGGTCCAGCGCGATGACGCACAGGTGGAGGATGGACGCGGTGCAGCAGGTGATGTCCGAGGACAGCCAGACGTCGCACAGCGCCTGGCCCAGGGTCCAGGTCCGGCTCACGGTGTACAGCGCGCTGACGGGCATCACCAGCAGGGACACCAGCAGGTCCGTGACGGCCAGCGACGCGATCAGGAAGTTGGCCGGCGTGTGCAGCTTCCGGGACTGGTAGATGGTGGCGATGACGAAGGCGTTGGACAGCGTGGTGGCCAAAGTGATGAGGGTCAAGGTCACGGCCAGACCCGACCGGAGAGCCAGGCTGCCGTCGTCCGCCGCCTCCTCCTCCTCTCTCGACGTGAAGTTGCCCTGCCGGGTGTAGTTGGCGGAGGAGACGTTCCCCGGCTCCCCGTAGCGCTCCATCCCGCTCCCGTGCCCCCGTCAGACGCCCCGGGCATCGAGCTCAGAAAGCCCGGAGATCAGCACCCTGACGCCGCCCAGATAGTCGTCCCCCGCGCGCGCGTCTCGTCTCCGGGAGAATGCCAGCGGCTCCATCCTCCTCATCATCCAGAGCAGCAGCGGCTATCCGGCGGTCAGGAGACTCCTCTGTCTCCTCCTCTTCATCGTCTCATTTCTTCATTCATCTTTACACTCGAGTAGTCCACTTAAACTTCAATAACGTCCAAGAAATGAAGACGAAACGGCCTCTTCATCACCCACGCGTCTTCCTCTGTGACGCCAGCGTGTTACACATCATCAGAGTTCAGAAAAACAATTCACTTTTATTGTCTCTTAGTTTTTAATCCGTTCAGTGTTTCTGCTCAAGTTCAGAGCTGCTGAGTCTGGGTCTGCTTTTATACTCTCTCTCTCTCTCTCTCTCTCTCTCTCTCTCTCTCTCTCTCTCTCTCTCTCTCTCTCTCTCTCTCTCTCTCTCTTCTCTCTCTCTGTCTCTCTCTCTCTCTCTCCTATCTCTATCTGTCTCTCTCTCTCTTCTCCCCTCTCTCTCTCCCTCTCTCAGGCTCTGTATCTCTCTCTCTGTATCTCTCTCTCTGTATCTCTCTCTCTGTATCTCTCTCTCTCTCTCTCTCTCTCTCTCTCTCTCTCTCTCTCTCTCTCTGTATCTGTATCTGTATCTCTCCACCCTCAATACATTACTGATGGTAAAAGGGCTTTTCTTTTATCATCTGATTTATTTAGTCATACCGATACTGATATTTTTCCCTTAAATCATCCTAATGTATATATAGTGTTCTTTCTCTCCCTCTCTCAGTGGTGGTTAAAGGGCTTGGTACATGTAATCTATGTATCACTCCAATAAGCCAATACTCACTTCACTATTCACTGATATATATATAAGCATCACTGATATATATATATATATATATATATATATATAGTTTTTAAGGGGCTCTTTAAAGGACTCCTCACACGCTGGGTTTTCTCCATGACAACTGGGCTGACTCCATCTCCTGATGAAGACCTGAAGACCATGAGGTGCTGTAGAAAGGTCGGGAAAATGCTAATTGCACCGTGAGGAACTACTTTTCCCCCCCCAAAAAAATCCTATTGATTTTTGTTGGACTAAGATGTGTGTAAAATCCTCGTTTGTTCTAAATGTAGAATACAACCGACCACGTGGACGAGCAGCAGAGGACATGACCTGAGATAGAATCAGCTGATGCTATCGAGCTTCTGCTTCACTCTCTTTGTTCCCTCTGTATCACTCTAGTGTTGTTGTTCCCTCTGTATCACTCTACTCTCTCTGTTCCCTCTGTATCACTCTACTCTCTTTGTTCCCTCTGTATCACTCTACTCTTGTTGTTCCCTCTGTATCACTCTACTCTCTCTGTTCCCTCTGTATCACTCTACTCTCGTTGTTCCCTCTGTATCACTCTACTCTCTTTGTTCCCTCTGTATCACTCTACTCTTGTTGTTCCCTCTGTATCACTCTACTCTCTCTGTTCCCTCTGTATCACTCTACTCTCGTTGTTCCCTCTGTATCACTCTACTCTCGTTGTTCCCTCTATATCACTCTACTCTCATTGTTCCCTCTGTATCACTCTCTTTGTTCCCTCTGTAACACTCTACTCTCGTTGTTCCCTCTGTATCACTCTACTCTTGTTGTTCCCTCTGTATCACTCTACTCTCGTTGTTCCCTCTGTATCACTCTACTCTTGTTGTTCCCTCTGTATCACTCTCGTTGTTATCTCTGTATCACTCTACTCTCGTTGTTCCCTCTGTATCACTCTACTCTCGTTGTTCCCTCTGTATCACTCTCTTTGTTCCCTCTGTATCACTCTACTCTCGTTGTTCCCTCTGTATCACTCTCGTTGTACCTTCTGTATCACTCTTTCTTTGTTCCCTCTGTATCACTCTACTTTTGTTGTTCCCTCTGTATCACTCTACTCTTGTTGTTCCCTCTGTATCACTCTCTTTGTTCCCTCTGTATCACTCTACTCTCGTTGTTCCCTCTGTATCACTCTCGTTGTACCCTCTGTATCATACTCTCTTTGTTCCCTCTGTATCACTCTCTTTGTTACGTCTGTATCACTCTACTCTCGTTGTTCCCTCTGTATCACTCTCTTTGTTCACTCTGTATCACTCTCTATTTGTTCCCTCTGTATCACTCTACTCTCGTTGTTCCCTCTGTATCACTCTACTCTTGTTGTTCCCTCTGTATCACTCTCTTTGTTCCCTCTGTATCACTCTACTCTCGTTGTTCCCTCTGTATCACTCTACTCTTGTTGTTCCCTCTGTATCACTCTCTTTGTTCCCTCTGTATCACTCTACTCTCGTTGTTCCCTCTGTATCACTCTCGTTGTACCCTCTGTATCATACTCTCTTTGTTCCCTCTGTATCACTCTCTTTGTTCCCACTGTATCACTCTACTCTCGTTGTTCCCTCTGTATCACTCTACTTTCTCTGTTCCCTCTTTATCACTCTACTCTCGTTGTTCCCTCTGTATCACTCTACTCTCGTTGTTCCCTCTGTATCACTCTACTCTTGTTGTTCCCTCTGTATCACTCTCTTTGTTCCCTCTGTATCACTCTACTCTCGTTGTTCCCTCTGTATCACTCTCGTTGTACCCTCTGTATCATACTCTCTTTGTTCCCTCTGTATCACTCTCTTTGTTCCGTCTGTATCACTCTACTCTCGTTGTTCCCTCTGTATCACTCTCTTTGTTCCCTCTGTATCACTCTCTATTTGTTCCCTCTGTATCACTCTACTCTCGTTGTTCCCTCTGTATCACTCTACTCTTGTTGTTCCCTCTGTATCACTCTCTTTGTTCCCTCTGTATCACTCTACTCTCGTTGTTCCCTCTGTATCACTCTACTCTTGTTGTTCCCTCTGTATCACTCTCTTTGTTCCCTCTGTATCACTCTACTCTCGTTGTTCCCTCTGTATCACTCTCGTTGTACCCTCTGTATCATACTCTCTTTGTTCCCTCTGTATCACTCTCTTTGTTCCCACTGTATCACTCTACTCTCGTTGTTCCCTCTGTATCACTCTACTTTCTCTGTTCCCTCTTTATCACTCTACTCTCGTTGTTCCCTCTGTATCACTCTACTCTCGTTGTTCCCTCTGTATCACTCTACTCTTGTTGTTCCCTCTGTATCACTCTCTTTGTTCCCTCTGTATCACTCTACTCTCGTTGTTCCCTCTGTATCACTCTCGTTGTACCCTCTGTATCATACTCTCTTTGTTCCCTCTGTATCACTCTACTCTCGTTGTTCCCTCTGTATCACTCTACTTTCTCTGTTCCCTCTTTATCACTCTACTCTCGTTGTTCCCTCTGTATCACTCTACTCTCGTTGTTCCCTCTGTATCACTCTACTCCTGTTGTTCCCTCTGTATCACTCTCTTTGTTCCCTCTGTATCACTCTACTCTCGTTGTTCCCTCTGTATCACTCTCGTTGTACCCTCTGTATCATACTCTCTTTGTTCCCTCTGTATCACTCTCTCTTTGTTCCCTCTGTATCACTCTACTCTCGTTGTTCCCTCTGTATCACTCTACTTTCTCTGTTCCCTCTTTATCACTCTACTCTCGTTGTTCCCTCTGTATCACTCTACTCTCGTTGTTCCCTCTGTATCACTCTACTCTCGTTGTTCCCTCTGTATCACTCTACTCCTGTTGTTCCCTCTGTATCACTCTCTTTGTTCCCTCTGTATCACTCTACTCTCGTTGTTCCCTCTGTATCACTCTCGTTGTACCCTCTGTATCATACTCTCTTTGTTCCCTCTGTATCACTCTCTTTGTTACGTCTGTATCACTCTACTCTCGTTGTTCCCTCTGTATCACTCTCTTTGTTCCCTCTGTATCACTCTCTATTTGTTCCCTCTGTATCACTCTACTCTC
The DNA here is from genome assembly GCA_038501785.1 of Myoxocephalus aenaeus. Taxonomy (NCBI): domain Eukaryota; kingdom Metazoa; phylum Chordata; class Actinopteri; order Perciformes; family Cottidae; genus Myoxocephalus; species Myoxocephalus aenaeus. The sequence goes on from JBAMJR010000189.1 coordinate 5,724,643, forward strand.
GTTGTTCCCTCTGTATCACTCTACTCTTGTTGTTCCCTCTGTATCACTCTCTTTGTTCCCTCTGTATCACTCTACTCTCGTTGTTCCCTCTGTATCACTCTACTCTTGTTGTTCCCTCTGTATCACTCTCTTTGTTCCCTCTGTATCACTCTACTCTTGTTGTTCCCTCTGTATCACTCTCGTTGTACCCTCTGTATCATACTCTCTTTGTTCCCTCTGTATCACTCTCTTTGTTCCCACTGTATCACTCTACTCTCGTTGTTCCCTCTGTATCACTCTACTTTCTCTGTTCCCTCTTTATCACTCTACTCTCGTTGTTCCCTCTGTATCACTCTACTCTTGTTGTTCCCTCTGTATCACTCTCTTTGTTCCCTCTGTATCACTCTACTCTCGTTGTTCCCTCTGTATCACTCTACTCTCGTTGTTCCCTCTGTATCACTCTCTTTGTTCCCTCTGTATCACTCTCTATTTGTTCCCTCTGTATCACTCTACTCTCGTTGTTCCCTCTGTATCACTCTACTCTTGTTGTTCCCTCTGTATCACTCTCTTTGTTCCCTCTGTATCACTCTACTCTCGTTGTTCCCTCTGTATCACTCTACTCTTGTTGTTCCCTCTGTATCACTCTCTTTGTTCCCTCTGTATCACTCTACTCTCGTTGTTCCCTCTGTATCACTCTCGTTGTACCCTCTGTATCATACTCTCTTTGTTCCCTCTGTATCACTCTCTTTGTTCCCACTGTATCACTCTACTCTCGTTGTTCCCTCTGTATCACTCTACTTTCTCTGTTCCCTCTTTATCACTCTACTCTCGTTGTTCCCTCTGTATCACTCTACTCTTGTTGTTCCCTCTGTATCACTCTCTTTGTTCCCTCTGTATCACTCTACTCTCGTTGTTCCCTCTGTATCACTCTCGTTGTACCCTCTGTATCATACTCTCTTTGTTCCCTCTGTATCACTCTCTTTGTTCCCACTGTATCACTCTACTCTCGTTGTTCCCTCTGTATCACTCTACTTTCTCTGTTCCCTCTTTATCACTCTACTCTCGTTGTTCCCTCTGTATCACTCTACTCTCGTTGTTCCCTCTGTATCACTCTACTCTTGTTGTTCCCTCTGTATCACTCTCTTTGTTCCCTCTGTATCACTCTACTCTCGTTGTTCCCTCTGTATCACTCTCGTTGTACCCTCTGTATCATACTCTCTTTGTTCCCTCTGTATCACTCTCTTTGTTCCGTCTGTATCACTCTACTCTCGTTGTTCCCTCTGTATCACTCTCTTTGTTCCCTCTGTATCACTCTCTATTTGTTCCCTCTGTATCACTCTACTCTCGTTGTTCCCTCTGTATCACTCTACTCTTGTTGTTCCCTCTGTATCACTCTCTTTGTTCCCTCTGTATCACTCTACTCTCGTTGTTCCCTCTGTATCACTCTACTCTTGTTGTTCCCTCTGTATCACTCTCTTTGTTCCCTCTGTATCACTCTACTCTCGTTGTTCCCTCTGTATCACTCTCGTTGTACCCTCTGTATCATACTCTCTTTGTTCCCTCTGTATCACTCTCTTTGTTCCCACTGTATCACTCTACTCTCGTTGTTCCCTCTGTATCACTCTACTTTCTCTGTTCCCTCTTTATCACTCTACTCTCGTTGTTCCCTCTGTATCACTCTACTCTCGTTGTTCCCTCTGTATCACTCTACTCTTGTTGTTCCCTCTGTATCACTCTCTTTGTTCCCTCTGTATCACTCTACTCTCGTTGTTCCCTCTGTATCACTCTCGTTGTACCCTCTGTATCATACTCTCTTTGTTCCCTCTGTATCACTCTACTCTCGTTGTTCCCTCTGTATCACTCTACTTTCTCTGTTCCCTCTTTATCACTCTACTCTCGTTGTTCCCTCTGTATCACTCTACTCTCGTTGTTCCCTCTGTATCACTCTACTCCTGTTGTTCCCTCTGTATCACTCTCTTTGTTCCCTCTGTATCACTCTACTCTCGTTGTTCCCTCTGTATCACTCTCGTTGTACCCTCTGTATCATACTCTCTTTGTTCCCTCTGTATCACTCTCTCTTTGTTCCCTCTGTATCACTCTACTCTCGTTGTTCCCTCTGTATCACTCTACTTTCTCTGTTCCCTCTTTATCACTCTACTCTCGTTGTTCCCTCTGTATCACTCTACTCTCGTTGTTCCCTCTGTATCACTCTACTCTCGTTGTTCCCTCTGTATCACTCTACTCCTGTTGTTCCCTCTGTATCACTCTCTTTGTTCCCTCTGTATCACTCTACTCTCGTTGTTCCCTCTGTATCACTCTCGTTGTACCCTCTGTATCATACTCTCTTTGTTCCCTCTGTATCACTCTCTCTTTGTTCCCTCTGTATCACTCTACTCTCGTTGTTCCCTCTGTATCACTCTACTTTCTCTGTTCCCTCTTTATCACTCTACTCTCGTTGTTCCCTCTGTATCACTCTACTCTCGTTGTTCCCTCTGTATCACTCTACTCTCGTTGTTCCCTCTGTATCACTCTACTCCTGTTGTTCCCTCTGTATCACTCTCTTTGTTCCCTCTGTATCACTCTACTCTCGTTGTTCCCTCTGTATCACTCTCGTTGTACCCTCTGTATCATACTCTCTTTGTTCCCTCTGTATCACTCTCTTTGTTACGTCTGTATCACTCTACTCTCGTTGTTCCCTCTGTATCACTCTCTTTGTTCCCTCTGTATCACTCTCTATTTGTTCCCTCTGTATCACTCTACTCTCGTTGTTCCCTCTGTATCACTCTACTCTTGTTGTTCCCTCTGTATCACTCTCTTTGTTCCCTCTGTATCACTCTACTCTCGTTGTTCCCTCTGTATCACTCTACTCTTGTTGTTCCCTCTGTATCACTCTCTTTGTTCCCTCTGTATCACTCTACTCTTGTTGTTCCCTCTGTATCACTCTCGTTGTACCCTCTGTATCATACTCTCTTTGTTCCCTCTGTATCACTCTCTTTGTTCCCACTGTATCACTCTACTCTCGTTGTTCCCTCTGTATCACTCTACTTTCTCTGTTCCCTCTTTATCACTCTACTCTCGTTGTTCCCTCTGTATCACTCTACTCTTGTTGTTCCCTCTGTATCACTCTCTTTGTTCCCTCTGTATCACTCTACTCTCGTTGTTCCCTCTGTATCACTCTACTCTCGTTGTTCCCTCTGTATCACTCTCTTTGTTCCCTCTGTATCACTCTCTATTTGTTCCCTCTGTATCACTCTACTCTCGTTGTTCCCTCTGTATCACTCTACTCTTGTTGTTCCCTCTGTATCACTCTCTTTGTTCCCTCTGTATCACTCTACTCTCGTTGTTCCCTCTGTATCACTCTACTCTTGTTGTTCCCTCTGTATCACTCTCTTTGTTCCCTCTGTATCACTCTACTCTCGTTGTTCCCTCTGTATCACTCTCGTTGTACCCTCTGTATCATACTCTCTTTGTTCCCTCTGTATCACTCTCTTTGTTCCCACTGTATCACTCTACTCTCGTTGTTCCCTCTGTATCACTCTACTTTCTCTGTTCCCTCTTTATCACTCTACTCTCGTTGTTCCCTCTGTATCACTCTACTCTTGTTGTTCCCTCTGTATCACTCTCTTTGTTCCCTCTGTATCACTCTACTCTCGTTGTTCCCTCTGTATCACTCTCGTTGTACCCTCTGTATCATACTCTCTTTGTTCCCTCTGTATCACTCTCTTTGTTCCCACTGTATCACTCTACTCTCGTTGTTCCCTCTGTATCACTCTACTTTCTCTGTTCCCTCTTTATCACTCTACTCTCGTTGTTCCCTCTGTATCACTCTACTCTCGTTGTTCCCTCTGTATCACTCTACTCTTGTTGTTCCCTCTGTATCACTCTCTTTGTTCCCTCTGTATCACTCTACTCTCGTTGTTCCCTCTGTATCACTCTCGTTGTACCCTCTGTATCATACTCTCTTTGTTCCCTCTGTATCACTCTCTTTGTTCCGTCTGTATCACTCTACTCTCGTTGTTCCCTCTGTATCACTCTCTTTGTTCCCTCTGTATCACTCTCTATTTGTTCCCTCTGTATCACTCTACTCTCGTTGTTCCCTCTGTATCACTCTACTCTTGTTGTTCCCTCTGTATCACTCTCTTTGTTCCCTCTGTATCACTCTACTCTCGTTGTTCCCTCTGTATCACTCTACTCTTGTTGTTCCCTCTGTATCACTCTCTTTGTTCCCTCTGTATCACTCTACTCTCGTTGTTCCCTCTGTATCACTCTCGTTGTACCCTCTGTATCATACTCTCTTTGTTCCCTCTGTATCACTCTCTTTGTTCCCACTGTATCACTCTACTCTCGTTGTTCCCTCTGTATCACTCTACTTTCTCTGTTCCCTCTTTATCACTCTACTCTCGTTGTTCCCTCTGTATCACTCTACTCTCGTTGTTCCCTCTGTATCACTCTACTCTTGTTGTTCCCTCTGTATCACTCTCTTTGTTCCCTCTGTATCACTCTACTCTCGTTGTTCCCTCTGTATCACTCTCGTTGTACCCTCTGTATCATACTCTCTTTGTTCCCTCTGTATCACTCTACTCTCGTTGTTCCCTCTGTATCACTCTACTTTCTCTGTTCCCTCTTTATCACTCTACTCTCGTTGTTCCCTCTGTATCACTCTACTCTCGTTGTTCCCTCTGTATCACTCTACTCCTGTTGTTCCCTCTGTATCACTCTCTTTGTTCCCTCTGTATCACTCTACTCTCGTTGTTCCCTCTGTATCACTCTCGTTGTACCCTCTGTATCATACTCTCTTTGTTCCCTCTGTATCACTCTCTCTTTGTTCCCTCTGTATCACTCTACTCTCGTTGTTCCCTCTGTATCACTCTACTTTCTCTGTTCCCTCTTTATCACTCTACTCTCGTTGTTCCCTCTGTATCACTCTACTCTCGTTGTTCCCTCTGTATCACTCTACTCTCGTTGTTCCCTCTGTATCACTCTACTCCTGTTGTTCCCTCTGTATCACTCTCTTTGTTTCCTCTGTATTACTCTACTCTCGTTGTTCCCTCTGTATCACTCTCGTTGTACCCTCTGTATCATACTCTCTTTGTTCCCTCTGTATCACTCTCTCTTTGTTCCCTCTGTATCACTCTACTCTCGTTGTTCCCTCTGTATCACTCTACTTTCTCTGTTCCCTCTTTATCACTCTACTCTCGTTGTTCCCTCTGTATCACTCTACTCTCGTTGTTCCCTCTGGATCACTCTACACAAAAGCCCTTTTTCCCATTTCCGTTCTGGCATTTGGGACATTGAGCATAAAAAGGTCCTGAGAACACAGAGTATTGTCCGACACGTCTCTGCATGATAAAACCACACAGGTAGTTTGGGAGCAGACCAAGGTGGTCTGTATCACTCTCTTGGTTCCCTATCACTCTACTCTATTCGTTCCCTCTGTATCACTCTCTTGGTTCCCTCTGTATCACTCTACTCTCGTTGTTCCCTCTGTATCACTCTCGTTGTACCCTCTGTATCATACTCTCTTTGTTCCCTCTGTATCACTCTCTTTGTTCCGTCTGTATCACTCTACTCTCGTTGTTCCCTCTGTATCACTCTCGTTGTACCCTCTGTATCATACTCTCTTTGTTCCCTCTGTATCACTCTCTATTTGTTCCCTCTGTATCACTCTACTCTCGTTGTTCCCTCTGTATCACTCTACTCTTGTTGTTCCCTCTGTATCACTCTCTTTGTTCCCTCTGTATCACTCTACTCTTGTTGTTCCCTCTGTATCACTCTACTCTTGTTGTTCCCTCTGTATCACTCTCTTTGTTCCCTCTGTATCACTCTACTCTCGTTGTTCCCTCTGTATCACTCTCGTTGTACCCTCTGTATCATACTCTCTTTGTTCCCTCTGTATCACTCTCTTTGTTCCCACTGTATCACTCTACTCTCGTTGTTCCCTCTGTATCACTCTACTTTCTCTGTTCCCTCTTTATCACTCTACTCTTGTTGTTCCCTCTGTATCACTCTACTCTCGTTGTTCCCTCTGTATCACTCTACTCTCGTTGTTCCCTCTGTATCACTCTACTCTTGTTGTTCCCTCTGTATCACTCTCTTTGTTCCCTCTGTATCACTCTACTCTCGTTGTTCCCTCTGTATCACTCGTTGTACCCTCTGTATCATACTCTCTTTGTTCCCTCTGTATCACTCTACTCTCGTTGTTCCCTCTGTATCACTCTACTTTCTCTGTTCCCTCTTTATCACTCTACTCTCGTTGTTCCCTCTGTATCACTCTACTCTCGTTGTTCCCTCTGTATCACTCTACTCCTGTTGTTCCCTCTGTATCACTCTCTTTGTTCCCTCTGTATCACTCTCTTTGTTCCCTCTGTATCACTCTACTCTCGTTGTTCCCTCTGTATCACTCTCGTTGTACCCTCTGTATCATACTCTCTTTGTTCTCTCTGTATCACTCTCTCTTTGTTCCCTCTGTATCACTCTACTCTCATTGTTCCCTCTGTATCACTCTACTTTCTCTGTTCCCTCTTTATCACTCTACTCTCGTTGTTCCCTCTGTATCACTCTACTCTCGTTGTTCCCTCTGTATCACTCTACTCTCGTTGTTCCCTCTGTATCACTCTACTCCTGTTGTTCCCTCTGTATCACTCTCTTTGTTCCCTCTGTATCACTCTACTCTCGTTGTTCCCTCTGTATCACTCTCGTTGTACCCTCTGTATCATACTCTCTTTGTTCCCTCTGTATCACTCTCTCTTTGTTCCCTCTGTATCACTCTACTCTCGTTGTTCCCTCTGTATCACTCTACTTTCTCTGTTCCCTCTTTATCACTCTAATCTCGTTGTTCCCTCTGTATCACTCTACTCTCGTTGTTCCCTCTGGATCACTCTACACAAAAGCCCTTTTTCCCATTTCCGTTCTGGCATTTGGGACATTGAGCATAAAAAGGTCCTGAGAACACAAAGAGTATTGTCCGACACGTCTCTGCATGATAAAACCACACAGGTAGTTTGGGAGCAGACCAAGGTGGTCTGTATCACTCTCTTGGTTCCCTATCACTCTACTCTATTCGTTCCCTCTGTATCACTCTCTTGGTTCCCTCTGTATCACTCTACTCTATTCGTTCCCTCTGTATCACTCTCTTGGTTCCCTATGTATCACTCTTTTGTTTCCCTCTCTATCACTCTACTCTCTTGGTTCCCTCTGTATCACTCTCTTGGTTCCCCCTGTCTCACTCTTTTGTTTCCCTCTCTATCACTCTACTCTCTTGGTTCCCTCTCTATCACTCTACTCTCTTGGTTCCCTCTGTATCACTCTATTCTCTTTGTTCCTGTGTGTCCTTCAGGTGAACAACAAGCTCTTTAAACCCTCGGTGTCTCTTTCTCTCAACAATAAAACCGCTGATTATTTTCATCACCACATTTTTCATCATCAACGTGATGTCTTGACAATTCAAGTCAGTTTATTTTTGCAAATTTCTGTCCAGCGATTATATTTGATTGATAATATACAATGTATTCATCAAGAATGTCTGAGAAAAATATATATTCAAACTGAGCAATAAAACGAGGAAAATAGACCAAAAAGATATTCAGTGTTCAATGATTAATCCCCAGTGCATGGTGGAAGAAGTACTCATGTACTTCAGTAAAAGTAACATTACAATTGTAGAAATACTCTTGCAAGTAAAAGTCCAGCATTAGAAATTCTGCTTCAATAAAATTACACAAGGAGTCAAATGTACTCTCAGTATCACACTGGTTCAGCTGAATGCGCTCAGGTGAGGACTCACGTGCAATAAGACATCAAACAACATATCATTTATGTTCCAGGACTTCAGAGATTCTCCTGCTCTGAGTTTTGTTTCAGGGACATTTACACCTTCATTTTTCCTTTAAAGTAAATGTTGACGTCACGTAAATCTCAGCAGAATTTCAAACAACTCCAACCTGAGTGGATCAACAGCGAAGGTGTGCGTCATATTTAATCATCATGATCAAACTTTTTAATTCGTATGCAAAGAAACAAAAGAAATGTAGTCGAGCACAGAGGGGCAGAAAATGGATACAAAACCTAAAATATAGCTGTTTATTTTTATTATTGTTGGTATTATTGTTTATCTTTAACAATAAATTATATGTTCTACATTTATGTTTTGTTTTGTAAAGCAGTAGAACCATTAAAATGTAGTAAAAATGCAATATTTATCTCTAAAATGTAGTATAAATCAGAACAACGTTGAAATAAAATAAGATAATCCTGTATTAGTGCTGCAGTGGGGACATTCACAGGATTTACAGCAGCATGGGGTATAGTGCAAACAAGAGAAACCACATCAAAACAAGTATTCCTTTATACCATTTGTTAGCAAATAAAAAAACAGTAAAGAATCCACAACAATACAAGTATCTCTAATTAATAGAGTACTAAATAAATGTACTTTCCAGCAGCATTAATGACTTCTTCCTCACCCTCTGAAGCTCTGCTGGGTCCTAGTGCCCGAGGGGTTCCCCTGCTGAGATGGCTCGATTACTCTCTGACACACACACAGACTAATGAATGAAACAACTATTCAGATTAAAAGTACTAATGACACACTGTGAAAATATTCTGCTACAAGGACAAAACAATCCTGCATCTCTCCGTCGATTGATCTGATTTTCTTTCCCTGTATTCGGGGTCCTGCAGGCACCATCGTTCCTTTTGTTTCTCAAACAGTATCAATATTCAAGGTAAATTACCAGCCTGCCGAGTCAATATGTGTTGCACATTTAGGAGGGAGTCTCTCTGTTCTCGAAGCAATCAGACCTGATGGAACTCAGTGACCCGCGGTTCCTCATCTCGTGGGAACTTAAAACCGAGGATGCTCCACGCCGCCTTCAGTCAGCAGGTGCTCACAAACAAGTGAAAACAAGAGAAAACAAGCCTTCAGAGTGTGAGCAGGACTTCTGAGAACACAAGTCAGCCACATTCAGCTGCACTTGGCAGTTGGACAGCAGGACTCTGGTGGGTCGAGAGGAGCTGGACTCTGTGTTCACACCATGATGCTCGGTGCAAAGTCAAAGAGGATGGACGATGTTTGCCCAATGTTATATTAATGTTAAGATGTCGGCCAGAGAATTGTGAGGCAAAGAAATAGTCTACTTCCCATGAAAAGAGGAAGTGGCACAACAGACCACGTTGACCCTGAAGGCATTATTACAATCTCCTCTGCTGTACTTTATTTAATGGTTTATTTTGCATTTCTACCTCATTTCATGTCCATGTGTGCCTGTTTTAGGAAGTTCAGATGATGATGGGTGATGTGTGGATGCTTCACCTTGTTGGAGACCGCGTGACTCGTATGCTAAACATTAGCATGTCGAGGCTAAAAGCGACAAACAAGGAGGAGGCGAAAAGATCTGAGCAGCTGCACTGGATGCAGCTTTGCAGGTTTGTCGGTTCCCTTAATTCCAAACTGAAGCACCTTTTAGCAGCTTGTTGCTTTTGAGGCAGAGCTGGCTGATATGTATATACTGTATATATATATATATATATATATATATATATATATATATATATATATATATATATATATATATATATTCATTCTCAGGGTCTATCCTTTGCACAACCACAGTGAGATTTCACACATGAATATTTTATCCGCACTTCTTTTCACCCTCCTGACGTCCACACATCACATCCATACTGTGCAGATTGATCGTTGTTGCTGAGTCACAAAGCAAAAGCTCCTCCAGAGGCTGACCTCCACCCGCATGCCTGCAGGCTGTTCACCGACTGAGGGAATCGCACATTAAAAGTTTATTTTATAATGTAATTGTTTTTCACAAATACACTACATGTATTATAATTATTTTCCCCTATTAGCTTATTTTCTCATTGCTCAGCTCCTGTCTTGTCTGTTCCTCAGCTTCTGGCTGCTCGTGGGCGGCTTGGCAGCTGCTTAAGCGCCAAGTTGTTATCTTACAAAATGTCTCTCTCTCACTGTTTCAGAGAAAGCTCCTGGATGGATCACGGACAACCCAACTCCTTGTCCTTGGTCAGGGTAGCCACAGCACTTAAAATAATAAACTCCACAATTCTCAAAATTCTGATCCTTTGCTTTTTTATTAACAGCATTTACTTGTACTTTTACTTTCAATAATTAAGTACATTTAATATCAGAAAATTTATTTTGATACTTAATACAGTAAATATCAGATACTTTAAGACTTTTACCCAAGTGATATTCTAATAGGTGACTTTCACTTTTACTGGAGTCATTTTCAGTATGGCTTTTGGGTACTTTATAACATTAAAAGCAAAAGTGCTTCATTCACAATCTTACATAAGTGAAAGTACAGAAGTATTATCAGTATTATATATACACAGGAAAGAACAAGACAAGTTGCTCCACTTATTAATATAAATATAAATATAAATATATATATATATATATATATATATATATATATATATGTATATGTATATGTATATGTATATGTACTTACATATACAGAATATACAATATATACAAATATATAAAAGAAAATATATACAATATATGTATACATATATAAATATATCTTGAAACAAGAAAGAACAAGAAAAGTTACTCCACTAATAGATATTTATAAATTAAAATACTAGCAAGACGTTACAAAATGCTGAGCTAAAGTTGGCTTATGGAATGAATCTGATAGTTCAGATTTGAACTTTTATTAATTTATTTTTTTACTTTAAATTCTCAGTTACAGCCTAAAAAGACCTGTTCAGAAGAGCATATTTTGTATGTAAAATCAATCTGTAAAGTGTTTACTTGTCAAATAAATGTAAAAAACACATTATGCCCCTCTGACATGGAGTAGAGTAGAAGTATAAAAGTGCTACAACTATCTCAAACCATTTTTGTAACATCCGGTCGGCCATCTTGTTTTCGTTTGTCACAGAATTCTACGGGTCACAGATTGGGGTGCAACACCTATGCGCCGGTAAAGCTGTAGCTACAGCAGCATCAATACCGGTCAAGATCGAACACGTTTAACGGGACGTTGAGGACAACGGAACCATGACCCGCAATGAGCGCCATTTAAAAGGTAATTATCTAAAAAAGATAATTAAGTAGTTTGACAGTTAACGTTAAAGCGGAAATGTCACGTAACGTCAAACTGACCTCATGAGCTAAACTAGCACCACGGTAACTCAAGCTAGCTGTCCGTGGCAACAGTCTGATGTTGGGAACTAAGTAACAAGATTAAAGTAATTAAACAAGTAAACATATGGAGGACAGAAAATGCCTTAAGTATAAATAAATAAATGCAGGAATAAATAAATACATGCTTAAATAAATACAGGAATAAATAAATAAATGCTTAAATAAATGTATAAATAAATACAGGAATAAATAAATAAATGCTTAAATAAATGTATAAATAAATACAGGAATAAATACATACAAGTTGATACCTAAACATGACATCATTAAATACATCTATTTCTACATTTCTGTATTTAAGCATTTATTTCTGTCTGTATTTATGTGTCCGTATGTATTTCTTCATTTATTTATGCCTGTATTTCTGTGTCCTTATATGCAAATGAGCTTGGGCGGAACCTCATTGTTAAACAGGATGTGTGTGTTGTGATTGATATTTCCTACTTTGTGGTTGAAGGTAAATAGGTAATGTCTTGAAAAAGTATGGAATCAAAAAATCTTTTCAAGTGATTTTGTTTGTAAAAGTGTTTATTTATTCATGATGAGACATTTACATGGAAATGCCCACTTAAGTACAAACAGCTCCTGAGGAAATGTACATTCTATCACCTCTAAATTGTGTGAGGAAAGCTTCCAGCCAAATACACAAACATGCTGGGTCTGCAACTAACTAACCAACTAACTAACCAAACAACTAACTAACTAACTAACCATCTAACTAACTAACTAGCCAACTATCTAACCAGCTAAGTAACCATCTAACAAACCAACTATTTAACTAACTAATTAACCAACTAACTAACTAACTAACTAACTAACTAACTAACTAACTAACCATTGGACTAACTAGCTAATCATCTAACTAACTAAGCAACTAACTTACCAACCAACTAACTAACTAATTTACTAACTTAATCTGCTGACAAGTTGATTTCAGTCAGGCGGAGTGGCTCCTCACCAGGGCCGGAGTGGCGGCGGCGGTAATAAAGAACAAGTCGTCTGGAATGAGCGGCCGAGAGCTGGCCGAGCAGCTGGCCCGCGGGCTGAAGGGTCGCGATAAGAGCTGGGAGGAACGAGCCCGCGGGCTGCAGCAGGAGGTGCTGAGGCTGCAGCAGGAGCTCCTGATCATCAGGGGGACGAGCAGCACGGAGGCAGCAGGTACGGAGACCATCCTACGAGCAGGAAAACCTGCTTCTGATGCCAATCAGACATATATATATATTAGGGGTGGGAATCACCAGAGGTCCCCCGATTCGATACTATCACGATACTGCGATATTTTGAGTATTGCGATTTATTCCCTTTTTTTTCACCGCAAATTGTCCCCAAAGGAAAATTTTGTCAACATATTGTATCTAAGAAAATACTGTTTTCAGTCTGTTCATCTCACTTCAATCATTTTTATTGCAGCAAAATGTGATTATGAAGCAGACAAACTGACCAACACTGTCATAAATGTTGCACCTGACAAACTGAACTGTTTGCATTACAGTCTATAGTCGTGTCATTCAAGCTGGACGTGCCGGAGAGGGGGCGGGGCTTATCTCCGTGCAAGCAGTTTTCATTTCCGCCATTCACCATGGAAATAACCACTCTTTCTGCTTCATACTTGTTGTGGAAATCCACAAAACGTCAGTACGTCAAACACCCTTGTGTCTGGGTTTATAATATTATCCGTAGCCGCACACAGGTCGGTGGATTTCTGAATGACGGCCGCTTCCAGAGCTGCTAGAGTACCAGTAGCCAATTTTTTATTTTATTTTTACGTCTTTGACCGGCGCATGTTGTCGCGCATGTTGTCGCGCATGTTGTCGCGCATGTTGTCGCGTGTTTCGTGCAACAGCTGTGCGAGCAGCGGCGCTACGAGTGACAGGAAGTCCAGACGTTTGATTTAAACGTGGACGGCGCATTTCTAATTTCTTTCTTGGATGTCTCCATGTTTGTTTTTACCAACTTCCTACCATCACGCTGATCCGGGACCTCTGCTGACCTCACCACAAAACAACACACATCTAGTGGGCTGAAAAAGCAATTGATTTTATTTTTTGAGGACCAAAAAGTTTATAATTGATTAAATAAAAGATACAATATCGGCACGCAAAATATCGTGATACTATGCTGAATAGATTTTTTCCCCACCCCTAAAATATATGTGTATACATATTGCTTATTTACTTCCTACTACTCCCCCACTACACTGAATAATGTACTTTTCACTCCACAAAATATGGACATACTCTTCCTCAAAATTGTACTTAAAGTTACTACGAGGAACTTTCCTGTTGTGTTGGTTCTGGCGCCCCCTGTGGACTAAAGTGGTAGTGTCTCTGAGCACCAGGGTCCCTTTAGGAAACCTCTCGTTTTACTGCAGCAGGGTCTGACAGTCTGCCCCTCTCAGTCCTGGTTCTCCCGTGCCCCCTCTTCCTCCAGCGGGTCCAGCAATACGTCCTGGGTCTCCAGCAGCGTGGTGTCAGCTCCCATGGAGTAGGAGGAGGAGGAGCTGCCGGGAGCTGAGCTCTCCTCCTCCCTCCGGAGCTCCTACTGCAGGTCCGAGGCTGCAGGTGAAGCCGGAACTGGGTCTGCCCACGTTGGACTGGTCTCTGCTGGAGTCTGAGCTGAGGGAGGTTCTGGTGAACCTGCATGATGTCATCTGGTTTCACCAGAATCCGACCCGGTGGCTCCGATGAGGAGCTTGAAGAAGAACTCTATAGAACCAGACCATTTTCTCTCTGGTGGTCTGTTTACTGATGGAGGTTTATAGAGGATCAGGACTACACTGAGGTCTATAGAGGACCAGGACTAGACTGACTAGACACTTTAGTCCTGGTCCTCTCTATATGACATAGAGAGAACCAGGACTAAAGTGTCTTTCTTTACACCGCGTTCCACATTATTATGCAAATTACACTTTGCTCAGATTTTCCTAAATAGTAATGCACAGTCAGTCAGTATCATTTTCAAGTCATCAACTGTTAGAGTATAAGTCAAATTCTATTGAACAAACCTCCTAATGATAACAGTATTTTTTTCAAAAATAAAAAACTCAAAATGCAGTGTTCCAAATTATTATGCAGAATTTCAGAGTTTCAAGATATTTTATAGGTTGTAAAGAACAAAAAATTGTCATTTGTTGAATTTGCAGCATTAGGAGGTCATATTTACTGAAATCAAGAAAAGTTTGAATCAAAAACATCTTAACAGGTCAAGTTACATGTTAACATAGGACCCCTTCTTTGATATCAACTTCACAATTCTTGCATCCATTGAACTTGTGAGTTCTTTGATAGTTTCTGCTTTAATGTCTTTGCAGGATGCCATAATAGCCTCCCAGAGCACCTGCTTGGATGTGAACTGCCTTCCACCCACATAGATCTTTTGCTTGATGATGCTCCAAAGGTTCTCAATAGGGTTAAGGTCAGGGGAAGATGGGGGCCACACCATGAGTTTCTCTCCTTTTATGCCCATAGCAGCCAATGCCCCAGAGGTATTCTTTGCAGCATGACATGGTGCATTGTCATGCATGAATATGATTTTGCTACGGAAGGCACGGTTCTTCTTTTTGTACCACAGAAGAAAGTGGTCAGTCAGAAACTCTATATACTTTGCCGAGGTCATTTTCACACCGTCAGGGACCCTGAAGGGGCCTACCAGCTCTCTCCCCATGATTCCGGCCCAAAACATGACTCCGCCACCTCCTTGTTGACGTCTCAGCCTTGTTGGGACATGGTGGCCATTCACCAACCATCCACTACTCCATCCATCAGGACCATCAAGGGTTGCACGGCACTCATCCGTAAACAAAACAGTTTGAAAGTTAGTCTTCATGTAGTCCTGAGCCCACTGCAACCTTTTTTGCTTGTGAGCTTGGTTTAGGGGTGGCCGAATAACAGGTTTAAGGACACTTGCAAACCTCTTGAGCATCCTACATCTTGAAGTTCGCGAGACTCCAGAGGCACCAGCGGCTTCAAACACCTGTTTGCTGCTATTCAATGGCATTTTAGTGGCTGCTCTCTTAACCCTACGCATTTGTTTGGCAGAAATCTTCCTTATTTTGCCTTTGTCTGAACGAACCCGCTTGTGCTGTGAATCGGTGACAAATTTCTTCACCGTCCGATGATCACGCGCAATTCTTTTGGAAATATCCAATGTTGTGATACCTTGACCAAGGTATTGCACTATTTGCTGCTTTTCAGCAGCAGAGAGATCCTTTTTCTTCCCCATTTTGCCTGAAACATGTAGCTTGCTTAATAATGTGGAACATCCTTCTTAAGTAGTTTTCCTTTGATTGGGCTCACCTGGCAAACTAATTATCACAGGTGTCTGGGATTGATTTCAATCATCCAAATAGCCCTGAGACACAATACCATCCATGAGTTTCATTGAAAAACCCAAAAATGAATGTTTATGACCCTTAAATACAATTTGCCTAATAATGTGGAATGCGGTGTAGTCTCTAAATACAGATGCAGATTTTAAGGAAAACAACACTTGTTAAGTTTTCTGTTCCAACCTTCCAGGTCATGGCGACACAATGGACAACGCCTCGCAGGATCTGTTCGGTCCAGGAAGTGAGACATGCAGCGCTGACCTTCAACCAGGCTGCGACTCAGAGACTCCTGAACTCATGCAGCAGGACCCCCAACCTGCCACCCCGCACTCTGATCCCCCAGCTCCCTCCAGTCCTTGCAGAGGTAAACCAGCGATCCCTCACGTGCAGTTCCTCCAGTCGCTGTGCGCCCTCCACCGGGTGCAAAAGAGCGCCCGAGGCCTGGAGCCCCTGTGGTTCAGCCCCGAGGGGGGCGCGGGGTCCCTGTTGGCAGACTCTGTGTGTCAGCTCCTGGACTCGGTGGTGGCGGCGTGCAGGGACCCCCCTCTGCTGGGAACTGGCGAGCCGGTCCTGCAGGCCTGCCAGGTCGCGGCCCGAGCGATGGACCTCTTCTGCTCTCAGAGGCTGCCGTCTGCGGAGTTCACCGGTCATGTGGAGGACTCGCTGAGGGAGCTGACGGCGCTGCTGCTGCACAGCAATCAGCTCAGCAGGGTGAGTAAAGAGCCTCATCTTCCACCAGGGGGCGACTCCTCTGGTTGTATAGAAGTCTGTTAGCGTGTAATATTTTTGGATGCCTGGTGTAGCCTCTGGAAGAATTCAGTTCGACAACTTCTCTGGTTCTTTCAATTTTATTTTCCTTGATCACAAGCAAAGTAACAAGCGCTGCAATCGCGATAGCACGCAGGGAGACCGTCCAAAACACTCACGACCAGCCGGAAGTTCTGCTCTTTAATACACGGTTTTCCGTCATGAACATCTAACATTTAATTGGCTCTAACTTGTCTAAGAGGAGGAGAATCATGTCTTCATCTTTTCTCACAAGGCTGGAACGTGCAACGACCAGTCTGCTTCCCTAATGTCAACATACTGATAAACCGGTGTGAGTGTTGTAGTGCAAAGCGTGGAACCTTGAGGGACGTTTCTCACAGACAGTATTTGTTAAACTGACCTCGCACAACCTGAACATAACTCAGACATAAGAATAATGAAATGAAGAATATCTACAGAATATAACAATTATATTATTATATTATCAATTCTATGCTTCATGTGTTTGTGTTAAAGCTGCATTCTCTCTACTGACCACCAGGGGCGACTCCTCTGATTGTGTCTATGCTTCATGTGTTAAAGCTGCATTCTAACAACTGCAGCGGAGCGAGAGCAGAAGCAAGATACGACCGTCAGTTTAACTACTTAAACTACCTTTTATCCTTCAACTTACACTTCAACTACTTTGACTTTCCATCCTTCAACTTGCGCTTCAACTACTTTGACTTTCCATCCTTCAACTGACAGGTCAACTACTTTGACTGTCGCGCCGTATTGAGTGGGTCGGTCTGTGACAGTAACTCACGGGACACTTTTTCCCCCCAGTCCGCCCCTGATGTGGAATATACTGTATGGCACTGAAGGCCTAACTCGAAAACGCACGGACCGCCACTGCCTTTAACTGACACTTCAACTACTTTTACTTTCCATCCTTCAACTGACAGTTCAACTACTTTCACTTTCACACATCAACTTGACCGTTCTTTCGGTGCTGTGATGCCAGCGGCCTCCAGGGTTGAACCTTGACATCAAAGTTTCAAAGACTTCCATTGATTACACTTGAAAAGACGCTTGCCGCCCCTTCAGTCCACCACGATGAATGCAGAATATAACCTCCTTACGTTTTCCTTTCAAAGGATCCTCACAGTATTTGCATTCTCTGAAACTTTCTCAAAGCGGACGTTGCAGAGGACTCTGAGAAAACGGAGGAACTGTTTCTGCCTCTCAGTGAGAGCTCTGCCAGTCAGACTGATCGTTCAGGACAACCCAGATGTGGAGCAGGAAGTCAGAGATGAGGGGGCGGGGCTAATTTACATAAAGGAAGAGACTCCTGACCAGATCAAGGTTGATCTGTCAAACACACAGTTCAAAAACTATTTTACATTTTGGAGTAGGATGAGTCTCCTGGCTGCAGCGTCTTCATGTCCCACTGATACATCTCCAGTTACCTCACTATTATACTATATTACATTATTACAATAACTCTATCTTTGTTTATCGCAGAAACCAAGAAACACCATATTATGTTTCATTTGTCACATCTGGCCAATACTAGATACATTTATTAAGACCACCAACTATATCATATTTATTATTATACAAAAATTATATATGTATTATTTATAATATTGACTATTTATATATTTATATATATATATATATATATATATATATATATATATATATATATATATATATATATATATATATATATATATATATATATATATATATATATATATATATATATATATATACACACACACACACACACACACACACACATATATATATATATATATATATATATATATATATATATATATATATGTGTGTGTGTGTGTGTATATATATATATATGTATGTATGTATCTCTATCAATGCTGCATAATAGTGAAGTGATGATTGGCTTATTGGAGTGATACATAGTTTGGAAAGTTTTCAGAATCCATCCCCTCATGAATAATTATGTTGACATTTGAGGTTTTATTTTTACACTATATGAGATTGTAAATTGATTCAAATGTGGTTATTTAATCTAAAAAACAATCTCAGGAAATACCTGAAGTTTGATTATCAGCCATACCACCTTTTTTATTTGTATCTTTCCTGTTATCGACTTCCTGTGTGTTATTCTCCACCTCATCTTGGTCACCAGACAGATGAAGAGCCTCCCGGCCTCATCAGAAGTGACTTGTTGGGTTTTAGTGTGCTGATCCGAGGCAAGTGTGTCGATGCAATAACACCGCAACTCTCTTTTATGTGACGTGCTATGTATTTTCCTGGTAAAGGAAGCCGCTCAGTCCATGATTGTGTGTTGACATGAATCACAGGCTCAGGAGGTTTGACTTTTTAAGGTGTGTTTTGGACCGGATCGGGTACTTCTGCTTCCTTGTCAGGCAGACTAGTGATACTTCAAACTGGGACACACAGCTTGTAATACTTCAAACTGGGACACACAGCTTGTAATACTTCAAACTGGACACACCTGGAGCAGTCGTTGCCGTCTAGGAGGAAGAAGATTGGATAAGATGAAGAGCCCAGACGATGAAATTGCAGAGTCCTAAATCCCAAGTGGACTCATTCAAATGTCACTCTCCCAATGTGTTCGACTGCAGGCACATTTCAGTTGTAATAACCTTTCAGAGTGGAGAGCAGTTTGGTGTCTGGCTGGCCTCATAACGGCCTCACACCAGCATTGACTCACTGAGTCAACCTTTTGTCTACCAGAAGAACGTATATTGCCTTCCGGTTTATTGCATCCAGCTCGCCTCATGTGTTTCAAGCCCAAACAGAACGCTTGAGCACCCCTTTTATCACTCTATTCATTTTCAGACAATGCACCCTTTCACTGTTACGACTGCAGCATTTGCCTGTAAATATGAAAAATGGTATAAGTTATTTTAACGTGGAGCTTTGAAGGAAGACGTTCTAGAAAAAAACTAAAACATGATTATGCTGACAGACATTCAGTGCTTTTCAGTCACCAGAAGTAAAGAGTTTCAGTTCACAGAACGGAGCAGTTGTGTTTTTTCCAGGCGTTATTTCCAGTTCTGAAAAGTGAAGTCAAAGCTTCATGTGTTAAAGCAGCATTCTCTCTCCTGACCCCCAGGGGGCTACTCCTCTGGTTGTATAGAAGTCTATGCTTCATGTGTTAAAGCTGCATTCTCTCTACTGACCACCAGGAGGCGGCGACTTTGGTTGTATAGAAGTCTATGCTTCATGTGTTAAAGCTGCATCATATATCATATATCTGCTTGAATCAGAAATAAATGCTTCATGTTGCACTTGCGGCCATGAGACCGTCGTATTTAGAGTTCGGTTTCTTGATTACGACAGATGCTGATGACAAGAAAAGGTCCAAGTAAAGGAGAGTGTTGAATGGGAAGAATAAGAATATATCAGACATGAGAGAAGTGGTGAATCAGAACCACAACATCTAAATGCTTCCAACACAGCAGCTCTTCAAAGTAAACAAGCAGCTCGCTCTGTCTGTGCACCAGAAGGCAAAGAGGTGAGAGGAGGAAGGCCTCGTCGCTCTCCAGCCGGAGAAAATCTACTTAGAAAAACAATCTCCTCCCTTCAATTGTTTCAAATTATGAATTAATCTCTTGATGGGATAATCATCCAGACCATTTCACACAACGTCCTCGGGGGTTATCGGCAGCAGAGGCAAAGCAAATTGAATTATTTTTTGGGGGTTTTTCTGTTGGTTCCTCTTTGAGTTGCTCTCGTTTTAAGAACAACCAAACACACCTATCTGATCAGCTGGACGCATCGAACTATTTCAGCTCGGCACTTCAGAGTTGTACAAGGCTACTGGTAGAATTCCCCAAACCAAACTGAAAGGCAACAATGGTCACGGCGCCCTTAAGCCAAACAATTTATCCCCAGCTGCTGCAGCGGAGCTTTGGATGTGTTGAAAATAGGAAAAACTGAGTGAATATAAATGAGGCTGTTGCTGAATGTGAGCGTGCATCCTAAGCACACTCCCTCCAGGGTCAGGAGGAATCCAAACCTGTAGCAGCAGCTACCATGTGTTGCAGGACGGAGAAACTAAAACCTCTATACACGTCTGGTGATCATATATAAATCCCCCAAAAAGACCAAACCAACAGTGAACGTATCTACTAACAAGTATTGTGTGTATCACAGCTTGATATTCTCTACTGACCACCAAGAGGTGACTCCTCTGGTTGTAGGGCTGTCAACGAATATTCGAAATTCGAATATATATTCGAATAGTTGTTAAAAACAGAATTTCGAATGTGAAAATTAATATTCGAATGTAAAAAAAATAATATTTTGGAGGATAATTATCGTGAATCTGGCAACCCCCGCCGCGGCCGCGACGAAGTGTCCTCTTTTTCACAAACTCAAATCTGGTCACCCTAGTTGACCTGCGTGGAAGATGGCGGAATATGCAGAACCTAGCTTGACCGCAGCAGAAAAAGTGATATTAACCCCGAAAAATCTAAAGAGTGATGTCTGGAAACATTTTGGATTTTGGTCAGTTGATGGGAAACTTGTTGAGCCTACAACTAAAGTAGTGTGTAAGCTAGTGTAACGGACTGAGGGAAATGTTATGATATAAATGTTATGTTCAGGATGTCAGTGAACGTCTCATGAGCTGGTAGCTGTGAAGCGTGTGTGTGTGTGTGTGTGTATGTGTGTTACGAGCCATTCGGGGCAGAGTCTATGACCCGGAGCAGACGTGAAGCTGGTTGAGAGGCTTTCACAGGGTTTTGCTGTTGTTTTGGCATAGGCTACGGCCCACAGTATGTTCCCTTAATAAACACCCTATAAGCCATCTAACGTCTCGTAGCTTTCCTGACCCAGGGTCGCTACACTATGTAAGCTAGAGTTAGCTAGGGTGACCAGATTTGAGTTTGTGAAAAAGAGGACACTTCGTTCCGGTGGAAGGTGGAACGTGAGGGAGATACCATTTCCAAAACTTGTAAGGGGGTAATAACTATTTTCCCGCACGTAACAAAATCCCGACGTTTTTGGAATCCCTGCCGGACGCTTTTTTTAGGTCTCGAAAAGAGGACATGTCCGGGAAAAAGAGGACGTCTGGTCACCCTAAGTTAGCTTACCATTCAACGACAAGCAACTTGAGGCCACATCTCCAGAATGTGCACCCAAGAGAATATGGCATAAAATGTGGAACTTCAGCGAAACAGACACGTCTGGATACGTATTTTGCGCCGTCCGCCACAAGTTCGTTGCCTGCGGCACGACAGGAGGCCTGCACGCAAAATATATGTGTTTTTTTAAAGGGAATATTCAAACGTAATTTTTGAGCAATTTTGACAGCCCTATCTGGTTGTATAGAAGTCTATGCTTCATGTCTTAAAGCTGCATTCTCTCTCCTGACCACCAGGGGGCGATTCCTCTGGTTGTATAGAAGTCTATGCTTCAAAAAACCATCATGGATATATTTCACCTTGAAGTCTCATCCTACTTTCAGTCTACAGTTGAGTGTGGTGGATTTTCAAAGCATAGTTATTGTAACCAGTTTGTGATTGATAGAATTTCCAGAGCCGATGCTTTAAAGTTTTAACGGTTGGTAAAAAGGTTTTAAGGAATCTCTCTGTGACATGATGTTTGTTCCACACCTTCAGCTCCAGTCCTCAGAGAGGCTGATGGAGTATCTGATCACACTGGGGAGCAGCAGCATGTCAACGTCCTTCCTCATCCGCCACCTCCTCTCTCAAATCAGCGCCCTGGCCGATCAGCTCCGGCAGTCCTTCCAGGTAAACGCCCCACTGCAGCACCACACTCATCTTCATCCTCCTCCTCCTCCTCCTCCTCCTCTTATCCGTCTTTTGGCTCGGTGACAGCGTTGATCCCTCCACTGATGTTCATATAACAGGGTTCTTACGGTCATGGAAAACCTGGAAAAGTCATGGAATTTTAAAATGGTTATTTCCAGACCTGGAAAAGTCCTCGAAAAAAATTAAATTCCGAAAGTTTTGGAAAAGTCATGAAATTTTCGTTCATTTACGCTGAGTTTGAAATAATGAATATGCTTTTAAAAGAAATATGCTAAAAATATAAGCAGGCATACATACAGGCATCTATATAAATGTTTATTCTTTTAATCAAACTATTGTCTCATTCATTTGTGTCATTTAAGATATACTGTATGCTTTGGAATTCTCATTGTTAGTTTAAATACTACATTTTCTCACTTTTTCATGTTTACACCGAGATTTCACAAAATGTTTGGTCATGGAAATGTGGTTTAAAGTCATGGAAATCCATTGGTCAAAATGTGTATGAACCCTGATATAAAAACATCCCTTTCATGAATCTCTCTCATGCTCTCACCTTCTTTGTTATTTCCTCCCCCACCGCCTCCCTTTCTCTCTCTCACACACTATTTTATTTCACCTTATTGGCCTTCGTCCACCGGCCTTTGTGCGAGGCTTCAGGTGCAAACAGTTCTCCCTATCGACCGGCTGCCACGGCCACTTCTTCATCCGTAATCCATACTGCGTCCCACCAGTTCTCTGTTCCGCCGCGCGTTCAAGCGCCTCTCGCAAGCTTTTGGTAACTGCCGGAGTCTCGGGCCGGGCGAGAGCTGCGATCGGGGCGGCCTGCTTTCTGTGAGAGCTGAGTGTTAAGCCACCGGGAGTCCTTGGAAATGGAAATGTGTAAAATAGCAAAAGGATACAGATCATTTCCCCTCCTTCCCGCCTCCTGCTGAGTCTCCCTCCCACCCAGCAGGGTTGCTCATGACCACCGCTTTTTCTCCTCATCCTCGCGAGCCTCTCGAGGCAGACGATGCCTGGAAAAAAAGAGAAATTTATTTAACGCTGCACTTTCTTTTTTTTACCACCAAGTCAAAGAGAAAAAAAACAATCCGAATTTGGTGATCGTGACTATGCTGAACAGCCTTGTGCTGCGTTGGAGCCATTGTCTCAAACCAACAGTGATGTTTTTTTTTAGTACATCAATCCGAGATTTAACTTAAATGTAAGCATAGTCCTCTGTTAATGTGTTGATTTTGTATTTTAAAGCACACGGGTCAGTTAGTAGAGTTGTATGAAACCGATACCAGTATCAGAAACGTCTCCGATATGGCCTAAGATCCTGGATCGGGTATCGGCGAGTACACGAGCAACAACATAAATCACTTGCTACCTGGTCCTGATGCGTACATCCTGTCCGATCGCTTCTAGTACAACACACTCCAGGCATCAACCTCCAGTTCTTAAGCGAAGTCTATGCTTCATGTGTTAAAGCTGCATTCTCTCTACTGGCCACCAGGGGGCGACTCGTCTGGTTGTATAGAAGTATATGCTTCCTGTGTTAAAGCTGCATTCTCTCTACTGGCCACCAGGGGGCGACTCGTCTGGTTGTATAGAAGTATATGCTTCCTGTGTTAAAGCTGCATTCCCTCTACTGATCACCAGGGGGCAGCTCCTCTGGTTGTATAGAAGTCTCTACTTCTCTCGATTTATTCCCTCAGTAAACATTGTAAACATGAGTTTATGTCTCAATCTCTAGTTTTAAGTCTTCTTCAATACAGCATGATGTTCATTTAGTAAATGATGGTCATTTAGAGTCAAACAGGCCATAAAGCAGGGGATGCTTTAGGGCGGGGCTACAAGGTTATTGACAGGTCTCTACCACGGTGTTGTCCGGTCTGAGAGTCGTCCATGTTTTTGTTTTTCAACTTAAATCCTTTCACAGTGTTTTCACATCATAATAGGTGATTCTAACATGTCATTCCCCTAGAAATGACATATTCAGTGTTTGGTTCTAAACTCTCTCACGTTTGGCGACGGCCAACATGCTGAACTGAAGGCTTCCAAACGTCCACAAAACAATGATGGCTTCAAGGTGACCACGTCGATGCTCCCCTGACCACTCAGCTCTATTCTCTCGAGGCTTCGGTGTGTTTGAAGACGGAGCTCTTTGTTGCTCTCCGCAGTTCATTCTCTCAGGGGAACAGCTGTGTAAATAACTGTAGAGACCACATGCAAGATATCCTATTAGCATGTTCCACACTCATTGCACAGTGTTATCCACGGGGAATAGGGAGGCCCCCCTGAACCAGTTCTAAAGGAGTAAAACCTGGAGGATTGACGCGGTTCTGCTACCGGTACTTTACTAGTTCCTGCTCCCTCTGTCTCTTATAGCAGCAGTTCATCACAACATGTGACAAACAAACAGAGCGCCAGTCTTTGGAGCAGCAGGTAACGTTAGTGATGTCACATGGAATCTGATCACATAAGAGATAATCACTGAGATCTTTGAGCTGAGAATGGAGTTAAAAGATTTTACAACTTGTTGTGTTGCTGCTCAAGAAATACATGCAATAATAATACAGAAATGTGGATTGTCTTAATTCATTTTCTTCTAATTGTTTTTTTGCTCACAAAATTATCAAAGAACCGATAAGAGTATCAATAAGAGGACTAGTATCTATAAAATACTGGATTAGCATCCTGGTAGTGAATGATACAGAGTGCAACCTTTAACCTACAATGAACAGTTTGTGGCTCCATAATTCGGTTCTAAGTTACAACATACTGAGTACATGTGATGAGTGAGGCTTAAATACAGAGCGAGAGGATTTAAAGTTAAACTAATTGCACAACTAAACATTGTCGGGCTTTAAGTGGCTATAATGGATGTTTTGTGTGTCGATTAACAATGTGACAATGTTGTAATTAGGTTATTTTAGTTCAACTAATTGATGAATCAATTAAATATGTATTCACATGATTAGAGACGGCACTAGTGGAACCTCTAGAACCCCAAACCGAGTGGACGAGGTCCAAACCCCAAACCGAGGGGACGAGGTCAGACGGACTTTCAACATGGTTCTACAGCAACAGCGCCCTTATGTCATACAGTTCCTGCCTTCTTCCTCATTGAGACCCAGCAGATCGTCCTGATGTGAAACAGAATGAAACGTATACAGTCAATTTAAAAGACATAAGATTCAGGGGGACTACGTTGGTCTACAGTGATTAATTAGGACAAATCAAATCCCATCGGAGGAAATGTCCGCCTGAAGACGGAAACAGAGCGGCGTTGAATACCCAGGTGAGGCGGTGCATATAATGTACTCTCTCAAGTAACTATTTAACTAACTTGTTCAACTTCAAAACTTTTGCAAATCCCACAACATAAAGATTTGACTAAAATGTTAAATTGCCCCAAAAAAACCCACACATTTTGTTCCTAAACCAGAATGAAGAAACATGAACTATCTCCGGGGGAATAAATAAGTATTCATCATTCCAGTTGCATTGAACCTCCCCACCTGTCACGTGGCCTCCGCTCTCCAGTTGCTGGTTCGGAGAGCACGGCGTTTCC
Source organism: Myoxocephalus aenaeus (assembly GCA_038501785.1). NCBI lineage: Eukaryota > Metazoa > Chordata > Actinopteri > Perciformes > Cottidae > Myoxocephalus > Myoxocephalus aenaeus. Next base: position 5,750,241 of record JBAMJR010000189.1, read on the forward strand.
ATCTGCCCCGGAACTCCCGGCTGACTCACCCGTTCATGTTCCCGGAGGACAAGAGGACAGCCTGTGCCGGTTGAGGTTCCTTAGCCGGAAGGAGACCTGAACTCGTCCTTAAAGCGAGCTGTTCATGACCTTTAGAAAGAGACGAGAGTATTTAATGGACACTTTATATTGTACAGCTTGTACATTTCAGACGATATGTATAGATTACATAATAACCCACATCGGGTTGTAACGCATCGTGACACGATTTTGAGTCTCGGATCGTCACAAAAGATAATAAGGGTTGCTCCCTTATTATCTTTTGTGACGAAAAGTTGAGTTTGCTACTCAACTTTTCAAAAAGTTTTTTTCTGCCGCTGATTCCATTAGTGGATCATTGAGGATCCAGATGTTTTTTGTTGGTTTTGTTTAGTTTGTTTCATCAGCTGGTTTGTAGCGGTGTAGCTCCAGATCTTTGTTTTACTTTTTTATTGTCACTTACGGTGGTTATTTGCATAAAAATACAAACAATTATGTATCAAAATATAGTATTTTTATCGAGAAAATGTTATCATAAGTAGTTTTAATGATGTATAATAATGATCTTAGAGCATGTTAAGAAGTTAAACAGCTCATAATTCATCTCTAATATCTATTTTATCTTCATTTGTAAGCAACGTGTTTCAAACAACAGGATTTATTCATGTTTCTTACCTAAGACTACATTGGACACATTATGACAACGTTATAATTAATCTCTGCCCTACAATAAATGTCTTACTAAATAGAGCCTGAAGGCATCACAATGGAACTCAATGGAACCGCCGTCCGTTAGCTTTTAGCTGTTAGCTCAGGTGCTAACGAGCTCTCTTGCTGATTTAAACACTCCTCTAAATTATCAGATGTTCAGTTCATCAAATCATAATTATTTGCCTATTTGTATGATTTCAGTGACGTGAATCCCACATTGCAGTTATGACATATTCATATTAATATAGCTCTTCACTGCATGGTGAACCGCGGTGAGTGTGGTGAGTGCGACCCCTTCAAGGGCGCCGGCAGCGCAGGCCGTTTGGCGGTCCTGAGCGTCCCGACAGGAAGCGACTGACCTGAGGCCAGCAGCTTCCTGTCGGACACGATCCTCAGAGGCACTCACAGCCGCGCCGCATGCAGATGAGCGGCGCCATCTGGTCACACGTCAGCGCAGCGAAACGCCACGGCCCCCTCAGGGCGGGAAAAAAGAAAAGTCCACACCACCGAGCGTAAAGGCCACGGCACTGATTACCCAGCAGCCTTAGCGGCCGGAGAGCTCAGTGTCAGGCGGAGGAAGCTGGTTCGTTACTTAAATTCTGAACTTGTCGACAGCAACGTTTAACAATCACCTCAACAATGAAATCGTGATTACTTTCTTTACTGAGGAATCTGTTGATTCCTTTTGACGCACTGATTCACTGTGTAGTCCCTAAAAATGTCACAAAATAATGATTTCTTGTGTTGAAATCCTCACATACTTTTACTCTTCAGACGGATTCTGTCAAAAGAGAGAAAATCCTGTTTATTTTAATTGAGTGTTTAGGTTTTATTATTCTATTTATTTAATGTTTTAATTAATTAAGTTAACCTTCCATTGTGGCTCCGCTTGGCGTGAGGTCCCCTAACCCCTTTATTTATTTATTTATATATATATATATATATATATATATATACATACACACACACTCACCTAAAGGATTATTAGGAACACCATACTAATACTGTGTTTGACCCCCTTTCGCCTTCAGAACTGCCTTAATTCTACGTGGCATTGATTCAACAAGGTGCTGAAAGCATTCTTTAGAAATGTTGGCCCATATTGATAGGATAGCATCTTGCAGTTGATGGAGATTTGTGGGATGCACATCCAGGGCACGAAGCTCCCGTTCCACCACATCCCAAAGATGCTCTATTGGGTTGAGATCTGGTGACTGTGGGGGCCATTTTAGTACAGTGAACTCATTGTCATGTTCAAGAAACCAATTTGAAATGATTCGAGCTTTGTGACATGGTGCATTATCCTGCTGGAAGTAGCCATCAGAGGATGGGTACATGGTGGCCATAAAGGGATGGACATGGTCAGAAACAATGCTCAGGTAGGCCGTGGCATTTAAACGATGCCCAATTGGCACTAAGGGGCCTAAAGTGTGCCAAGAAAACATCCCCCACACCATTACACCACCACCACCAGCCTGCACAGTGGTAACAAGGCATGATGGATCCATGTTCTCATTCTGTTTACGCCAAATTCTGACTCTACCATCTGAATGTCTCAACAGAATTCGAGACTCATCAGACCAGGCAACATTTTTCCAGTCTTCAACTGTCCAATTTTGGTCAGCTCTTGCAAATTGTAGCCTCTTTTTCCTATTTGTAGTGGAGATGAGCAGTGGCGGCTGGTGACATTTTTTTGTGGGGGGGGCGCAGTTGGGCGGCGCGGTTTAAATAGCACTCCACAATGAGAAGAAAAGAGGTTTGGAGTAGAATATTCTAAAAAACAAAGCTTTATTTCAAGAAAACACAGTGCTCAACACTGTCCAATAACAACTATCAACAAACTAACTTTGGGCATGAGAGGTTCAGAGCAGAATGGTTTAAGAAACATTCAATGTGGTGGCCAGAGCAACTTCAGGGAATACATTGACGTAGCATTCAAACTGGGGGCCCTGCAGTAAGGTGGCACTGGTGAGGTGGTCTTTGAAGGCAAAGCGTTCCCTGGTGTGTCCAAGTATGGTGTCACAAACCTACAGATACATATAGAGAGAGAGACAGAGACGGTAAGATAAGTTGTGGGGAAATATCTACTACAAACAGGCTTCATACTACAGACAAAAAACTATGTTTTGTGTGTCTCGATGGCTCAGCAACATAGACAAAAGGCCAGGAGCCACCTTGATGGCTGTAGCTAACACACACACACACACACACACACACACACACACACACACACACACACACACACACACACGTTGGGGGTTGAATTTGTATTTTAGATAAAGTTATAGCCCGATATGACATCCACCCAAATCTAGCAATGTCCAACATGTGTTCTGCTGTGGGAAAGATAAAACATTAAACTCTAACAGGCATCTGCTGATTTTGACACTCACTTCTGCAGCAATCCTTCAAGCTCATCTTCCTTCACAGCCGGCGCTTCCTCGGCTGCTCAGAGCCACTGCTTTGCTGCACACTGAGCCTCCAGCTAGCAGCTCCGGTTAGCATGTAGCTTGGTGCATGTAGCTTCACTGCTTTGCTGCTGAATATTTAAATCCGGACGTTCGGGTCCCAACTCTTTCAGCCTCCTCTTGTCAACATCTCATTGTGGATTGAAAGGTGTTTCGCGTAGAGATACCACAGAGTTTTCAGTCGCCATACTAACATAATCAAAGTCTCTGCTAGCTGTGTTGCTCGCGTAGCTACGTGGGAGCTATATGGGGTGTGAGGGAATGATAAAGGTCTCTGATTGGACGAATAGTCCAACCACGTTGCAATAAGAAACGATGTCATTGGCTAGGGCGCAGATTCGTGCGCCCGAAGATTCACGTTTCATCCGCCAATGAGAAGCTGTCCTTGCCGTCACGAGGGTGAAATGTTTGTTAGCTTTCCATAGACTCACATTGGGCCGGCGCCCCGAGAGGGGAGGGGCTTTTCTCAGTAATGATGAATGGCGATATATTATATTTAACTTAAGTGGTTGTTGACAGGGGCTTACGGTCTCCCACACACATTTAGCGCGTCAACACGGTATATTTCTTATTTAAATTATTTGATATATAATGTTTTTTGACAGTATATATTATATTTTTTTCTTCTTTTTTTTTTTTCATCGCAAAACTTTAGGAGGGGCGGCGCCCTAGCGCCCTCTATTGACGCACCGCCACTGGAGATGAGTGGTACCCGGTGGGGTCTTCTGCTGTTGTAGCCCATCCGCCTCAAGGTTGTGCGTGTTGTGGCTTCACAAATGCTTTGCTGCATACCTCGGTTGTAACGAGTGGTTATTTCAGTCAAAGTTGCTCTTCTATCAGCTTGAATCAGTTGGCCCATTCTCCTCTGACCTCTAGCATCAACAAGGCATTTTCGCCCACAGGACTGCCGCATACTGGATGTTTTTCCCTTTTCACACCATTCTTTGTAAACCCTAGAAATGGTTGTGCGTGAAAATCCCAGTAACTGAGCAGATTGTGAAATACTCAGACCGGCCCGTCTGGCACCAACAACCATGCCACGCTCAAAATTGCTTAAATCACCTTTCTTTCCCATTCTGACATTCAGTTTGGAGTTCAGGAGATTGTCTTGACCAGGACCACACCCCTAAATGCATTGAAGCAACTGCCATGTGATTGGTTGATTAGATAATTGCATTAATGAGAAATTGAACAGGTGTTCCTAATAATCAATTGAACAGGTGTTCCTAATAATCCTTTAGGTGAGTGTGTGTGTGTGTATATGTGTGTGTGTGTGTATATGTGTATATATATATATATATATATATATATATATATATATATATATATATATATATATATATATATATATATATTTATTAGAAACCTTTAATCACAGTATCCATGTTAACATTAACATAATCCGCCGGCCTGCTGCCACCGTTATTATAAGAAATATGAATCGTCCCGACCTCTGATTACTGATGATTTATTGAGTAGAAATAACATTGTATGTATAATATATAATTATACATACAATGTATAATAAATAAGTAATGGGTACACAAAGGGAGATGGTGCTTGTTACTGCCGGCGGGGCTGGTTGTGTCGGCAGGGCGCCGCGTGGCGTTCACATGAACCCGCCACTGCTCTTTGTTCCTGACTCACCAGCTGCTCCTCTGGGAGGAGGACCACAGCAGCCATGTTGAGTCAGCTGTAAGCTGAGACGAGGAGATGCTCGGGCCTGATACGGGAGGCACAGCTCCTGGTCATGACCGGTCTGCAGCAGTATCGCAACATTGTAGCGTGACAATATCGTATTCTAGGGACTGAACGGTCGGTTAGTGTTCTGTGTTCTGAGAGTCGTGCCGCTCGCCTGAAGCATTGCCATAAACATTCCAGCGTTGGCTCCCTTTGGACATGGAAAATAAAAAGGAGAGTGTTGTGAATCGCTGATTGAGTTCACAGTTTAACCATCAGAGTGTGAAAAGAAGTTTTACTGCCGATCGTCATCGGCCTGGATTCAGTAAAAAAATCGCTGTCTGATGCATGACGTTTTGGCGTTTTGGCCGCCATGACGTAGAGACGGCGTATACGTATGTCTCTGGTGTCAACCTGTCAATCACCTTGTAGCCCCGCCCTAAAGCGTCCCCTGCTTTATGGTCTGTTTGACTCTAAATGACCATAATTTACTAAATAAACATCATGCTGTATTGAAGAAGACTTGAAACTAGAGATTGAGACATAAACTCATGTTTACTGAGGAAATAAATCAAGAGAGAAGTAGAGTAATTTATATAGACTTCTATACAACCAGAGGAGTCACCCCCTGGTGGTCAGTAGAGAGAATGTAGCTTTAACAGATGAAGCATATACTTCTATACAACCACTCGCCCCCTGGTGGTCAGTAGACAGAATGTAACTAACACATGAAGCATAGACTTCTATACAATCAGAGGAGTCGCCCCCTGCTGGTCAGGAGAGAGAATGCAGCTTTAACACATGAATATACTTCTATACAACCAGAGGAGTCGCCCCCTCGTTGTCAGTAGAGAGAATGCAGCTTTAACACATGAAGCATAGTATATGCTTCATGGTGGTCAGTAGAGATAATGCAGGTTGTTTTTTCATAAGGACGGTCAAAACGAGCAGGTCCGTTTTTCTAGCGTGACGTCAGCAGCACATTTTCAACATGAAGTTCTCAGCAAAAAGGGAGAATGATTTAGTATAATTGTACAGTTTGCCATTCGAATCCTTTCATCCTGTTGGTTTATCTGAGTAGTTCTGTCTCCATTAAAACTTTAAGAGGTGAACCGTTAAGTGTTTATCCACTACTGTTATGCTAATACACTCCAAAGATGTGACAAGATTACAGAATTAATGGAGCACCAACTCTGGTCCTTGGTGACATTTCACCATTCGGTGGCATTTGTTATTCTGATGAATGAATTATCTCTTTGTAGCCACTCTCGTCCTCAGTGGCGACGGAGAGGAATGTGACAGCGAAAAGAAATCCTCTCCTCGCGGTGACATTTAACTTATAACGTAGAACTTCTTCGGCATACTTATTAGCACATGATTGCATGAATTTGTATCATCTTCTGTTCATTTATTTATATGTATTTTGTATATTTCTATACTTCATGTAATGGTTGTATTCGTATTCTGTGTTGAATTTAATCCTCCTGTCTAGGGCTGCAACAACGAATCGATAAAATCGATAAAAATCGATTATCAAAAGAGTTGGCAACGAATTTCATTATCGATTCGTTGTGTCGCGCGATTATTACGCCAGGCAATAAGAAGAAGAAAAGAGCGGCGCAGAGCAACTGTCCGCCAGCGTTTCTGAGATTGGAGTGAGACACAGAAAAAGGTTTAGGTCGTGATCTTCACAATAGAACATCTTTGATGTGTCGAGTCTTGACCAATCAGCGTTAAGATGTCGACAGCGTCTTCATTTCCCTCAAACTTGTTTTTAATGGAAGCTAGTCAGCTTGCTATCACGTTAGCTAACGTTTTTGGGTTGTGTATTGTCGTTAAAGTTACTTTACAATTCAGTCTTGCTTGTAAAAAAACGTAACGTGATGAAACATGCCGTAACACCTCGGTCTGGTTCAGTTCAAGCTGTCACTCGTTAACGTTAAACCGGCACACCGGCGGATCTAGCTGCAGGTTTTAATTTTTTTACTCAAAGTAGAATGAATAAAATCACGTAGTTGGGCTTAGCCAACAACGTGATGTTGTGGTCATAAGAGACCCAGATATTGATCAGATGATGTGAATTAAATAGTTTAAGGAAGCTGGAGGTCAGAACAGACGTGAAAGGAGCAGTACAGCTTCCCACTGTCGCAGTGTTTCATACATATTGATAAAGCAGGATATGCTAAATGCAGCCTCTGCTCCAAGGAGATCTATTACAGTAAAAAGGGCTCACATTTGGCAGATATAAAGCATACATGTGTATGTTTTTTGTGTTAGTCAATTTTTTGACTTTCAAGGAGCAACCTGTTTGTGCACTTTCTGAAGATGTTTTGCACTGTCAGTTCTGTTTTTGAATAAAGGGCTGGAAATGAATGTTTTCTTCTTTTTTTTTTTTCTCATCCGATTCATCGATTAATCTAAAAAATAATCAACCGATTAATCGATTATTAAAATAATCGTTAGTTGCAGCCCTACTCCTGTCCACAGTGTTGCACTATAAACTCCCCAAATCACAACTCGCTGAAGGCAAAGCCGAGTATAATTATTAAAATATAACCTTTTTAGGGGATACGGAGGCTTTTATTTTATTTATTTTTATTGAAAAGGACATGAAAGCACATGTTGCTTGTTGTACATTTATTTACGGTATTTGATGTATTCGTATACTTTTATACTACTGTGTCCTGAACGCACCCCTGAGAGTTCCTGAAGACTTTTATCTTATGTCTCTTTGACTCTTTGTCTCTTTGTCCATGTGTGATTCCATCTGTACGGAGCCTTTACTGTTCCTTTTGAAGCCACACAATAATCATTTTAAAACTGCAGTTGGAGCTGAAATACAGTCTTTGATTCTCTTACCTATTATTAAAAGAGGAATGTTTGTACAGTCTATATGTCATTTTCCTTGATGTGCTGAGTCACTCTTTTAAAATGATGACCGACGCCCGTAAACAGCAAGTCTGTAATTGGCTTTAAAACTTGCGTAGAGGCATCACAGATGGAAAGAAATCATCACTTGTTCGTATTTTCCAGTCGAGGGACTTCTTTTCTTCCACGTCTTGTTTTTCTCGGCAGCTCTGGTGGCATCCGTGCTGACGGCTTAATTAATTAGCATTCTCTGGCTGTCTGGCTGCCTGTTGCCTTAGTCTCTCTCCATCGCCCGCCTCGGCCTTCATTAAAGATAATCCTCTGCATCTACCACACGGTATGCGGCGCCGCCGTTATTGAATTGTGGTTCCAGAAACGTGAATCTTTCTCATCACGCGATGATTCTGCAGACAGGACCTCTCTCTCTCTCTCTCCACTGTGGACTCCAGCATTATTTAATGTCAGGTGCCCCACATAAGTGCAGCTATAGCATTCTAAGGCAGCTTGAGTTATGGCTGCCAGCACTTCACAGTGACTGTCATAACAGCTTTGGCAGCTACTATCTGACTGGCCCACAAATCAGCCGAGGGCTAGCTTATTATCCATATGAGCGCCAGTCTGCAGAGACACGTGCAAAGTCTGCGAAGCTGCTAAACTTTAGCAGTCGTTTGCTGGAGAGAATGTGAAATTAATTGAGCCAATATTAAGACCAATCTGCTCCACTGCCAAGTACATTTAAAGAGCAGGAATCTGGCCCAGAACAAAATGCATTTTGGCAGAATTTCCCAAAGCTGCACTAGAATCCAAACGGTGACTGTGCAGAGACGTCCACCAGTTTACTCCGATGTGATTCACTGCCACAACTTTAAATGCAAATCGTGTCAGCAAAGGATTTAAATGTATTCTGTGCTCTCCTTGTAGTCCATTTTGTTCAACGAGGGAAAGAAAGCATGATGGGAAAATTACTAATACGGCATAATGGAGCTCTCTGTTTCGGTGAATGCTTTTCTGAAAAACTCTTCCTGAGGTTTTTTTCCATTTGTTTTTATCTGAACCAAGGGTCAACGGGCAGAAGTTGTAGATTGGAACAAAGTTCCTTCAAGAGGATTTACAGAGGGCTAATGACTGGACTGAACCGATTAAGTGATTATCAGTGTTTTTGTTGATTAACTTTGACTGTAACTAGAAGGGCACTCGACCAACGGTGCATTCAGGTGCTCCTCAGTTGGTCCCATCTCCTGAGTTTGGAAGTCGTTCTTCCGTTTGTGAACTTAGTCGTAATGTGGAAATAACATGCAAAGAGGATGTGTTGAGTTGTATTGCTCAGAGCGTTTGATCAACATGTTGGGAGCCGTTTCCGAGTTGTTGTTGTTGTTGTTGTTCTAACGTGACGGAGCGGAGTGGGAATTTTTTACCAATTATTTGTAAAGCACCTTTCAAACAGGTTAGTGCAGTGTAAAGTGCTCCACAAATGACTTTTGATGTATGTGAGATTGTTCATGACAGAGTTGTTGGATCTGTTTTCAGGAAAGCATTCGGTCTGGTGGCAATAACCTTTACGCTATAGAATGAAAGAAACTAGAATGACCAAAATCTTTCGAGGTAGCTGAAATGGTCAATTTTCCAATGTTAACAAACGTTCCGCTCAAAAAGGTTATGGTCTCTTCCTCGGCCCTCGCTGCACCCTTCCACCAAGTTTCATGGAGGTTCTGTGTCAGTTTTTCTGATGTCCTGCTGACAGACACACACACAAACTCTTTGGCGGTTAGTTTTGGTCTCATTGGGCTCCGCCAAAGGAGTCCGTAGAGCTGAGATATCTGATCTCTGACGACAATAAGCTGAGACGATGCTGAACAGAACGGCTCCTTGTTTTGTTCCACGATTGAGTAATTAATGAGCGATGAGCTTTGCAGAACCTGTCGACTGTAGAATGATTGGCGCTGAAGGGTCTCGCACATGTGATCTGAAGAGCAATCGCAAAGGCCGAAAAAAGGTTGATGGACAATTAGCTGAGGATCAAAGCCGTCCTCTGTCCTCAAAGCAGCATTGCCGCTCTCATTAGCGGACGAACCAGGAAGGAGAACCAGAGCCGGCTGATCAAAGTCACCTGAACTAAACCTGGGAGTGTCTGTGCTCCAACACACCAGCAAAATACAAAACAGGTCGACACCTGAACCTCTGACGAACATGCAACATACAGTAGATAACTGTAATTTAGAGCAGAAACATGTAGAACATGCAACATACAGTAGATAACTGTAATTTAGAGCAGAAACATGTAGAACATGCAACATACAGTAGATAACTAATATAGAGCAGAAACATGTAGAATATGCAACATACAATAGATAACTGTAATATAGAGCAAAAACATTTAGAACATGCAACATACAGTAGATAACTAATATAGAGCAGAAATATGTAGAACATGCCACATACTGTAGATAAGTGTAATTTAGAGCAGAAACATGTAGAACAGGGGTGTCCAAACTACAGCCCACGGGCCAACTGCGGCCCGCGGCCCATGTTTTATTGGCCCGCGGCAAGTTCTAGAAATATAATGAAGTGAAAGTCAAGCAAATGGCTGCTAGCCTGCTAGCTCAACAATCGTATTTTTGCCGTCCAAACAAAACACAATAAAATGCCACACGAGCAGCTACGAGGTCGCTCAGCTCACAGCGTGACACGGAAACCTCTGAGTCTGAGCCTCCCTGAAGCCGCAGGAATAATGTGCCCGGAAAAGATGCCTGATGTTGAAGCTGAACACGGGACCTGCTCTCTCACCCTGAGGTGCGCTGCTCAGTCGCGGCTCCAGCTGCAGTGGTTTTATTCCCTGAGGTCAGAATTGACCAGTTTTTGAAAGAGGACCGACCTCTTCATGAGCTGAGTGACCCTCTATGGTTGGCAGACCTGTCATTTCTAGTCTATATCTTATTTATCATCTCAACACACTGAGCAAGAGCCTGCAAGACAAAGATCAGGTACCACAACCTCATGCACACATGAAGGCGTTCTGTGTGAAGCTTCGTCTCCTTGAGACATCACTACACAACGTCAACGCTGCGCTCTTCCCCACGCTGTCTGAAATCAAATGAGCTTTTCCAGAGGTCAACCTTTCTGCTAAAAAGGGGAAATATGAGTCTGTCATCACGTCTCATGACAGAATTCAGTCAGTGCTTCTTTTTTTTTAATCAAGCTGTTCTCGACTCCCTTCCTGATGGATGCAGAAGAAGTGGAAGAGAGTCTGAACAAGAACTGATGGAGATGCAGTGTGATGATTCTCTGAAGAACCAGCATCAGCTTCTCTCCCTACCTGACCAAATTTCCTCTGATACAATTTTTTTATATTATATATATATATATATATATATATATATATATATATATATATATATATATATATATATATATATATATATATATATAAAAGCATAATTGACCTCATTTGATTCATTTTGCGATATACCTCACCTGAGCGGCCCAGACGTTCGTATATTTTTCTGTTTGTGGCCCTCGGTGAAAAAAGTTTGGACACCCCTGATGTAGAACATGCAACATACTGTAGATATTTATAATATAGAGCAGAAACATGTAGGACATGCAACATACTGTAGCTCAAGGGGATGAGCGGTCGTCCAGTAACCACAAGGTAGCCGGTTCGATCCCCCCATAGCTCACATGTCGAAGTGTCCCTGAGCAAGACACTGAACCCCCAGCTGCTCCCCGGGCGCCTCACAGGGCTGCCCACTGCTCCTTAACCAAGGATGGGTCAAATGCAGAGAAGAATTTCCCCAAGGGGATTAATAAAGGATAATTTCATTTCTTCTTCATAACTAATATAGAGCAGAAACATGTATGCAACATAAATAACTCATTTAGAGCAGAAAACAGCAAAAAAGAACAAAATACTTGCTGAAGCTTAAACTTAAGCACATGTGAGAGATTTCAGGAATTAAAATACAAAATAAAATACATACCATTACGGGGCCTTTCACGTGCCTGACCCTCAAAGATATTGTTGCTGGAAAGCGAGCGCAAGCCTCGAGGTAGAAATAGTTCCACTTTTGTAACGCCGTCATGTAACGAGGAACATCCTACGGTAAATAAATCATCGTCACTACCCGTCCCACGTAATATTCTGAAGACTAAAGACGTCACAACATCAGACAAACTGTCACTGACAGATGAGACCGTCAAGCTGGAAATCCATTTATTTTTCTCTAATTTAGTTATTTTGTTTGAGGCATGCTGCTAAATTACATCATCATCATCATCATATTTCCAGCGTGCAGGCTGCAACTTGGATAAATTGATGAAAGTTTTCCTCGTGATTTTAGACGCAACTCCTGAACGGCCACTGACACAATATTTACTATCATTATATGATATATATGATAGATATATCATCTAATGATATATTATTATTAAATAAATACATGTTTTTATGTTAAATATCATGGTTTTTAGGGGTGGTGGGAAAAAATTATACAGCATAGTATTGCGATATTTTGCGTGCCGATATTGTATCGATACACGGAAGCCAAGTTTTATTATATCAATTATAAACTTTTTGGTCCTCGAATAATAAAATAAATTGCTTTTACAACCCACTAGATGGTGCTGTGTTGTTTTGTAGTGAGGTCAGCGGAGGTCCCGGATCAGCATGATTGGTAGGAAGTTGGTCAAAACAAACATGGAGACATCGGAGAAAGAAATTAGAAATGCGGCGTCCGCTTTTAAATCAAATGTCTGGACTTCCTATCACTCGTAGCGCCGCTGCTCGCACAGCTGTTGCACGAAACACGGGACAAAATGCGCGACACGGTGCTGGTCAAAGACGTTAAAAAGCATAAATCAAACTGGCTACTAGTACTCTAGTGCTGGAAGCGGCCGTCATTCAGACGCATGTTCTGACGTTTTGGGATTTCCACAACAAGTATAAAGCAGAAAGAGTGGTTATTTCAATGGTGAATGGCAGAAATTCTAACTGTTTGCACGGAGATAAGCCCCGCCCCCTCTCCGGGAAAAAGGGAATAAATCTCAATACTCAATATATCGCAGTATCGTGATAAAATCGAATCGTGGGACCTCTGGTGATTCCCACCCCTAATGGTTTTTGTCAAATATAGTCACGTGTGTTATTTTTTCAACTTGGGGGAGTTCTGCGCTCCCCGATGAACTCATAGTTTACCCACAATTCCCAACCTACAAAGTTAGAAAGTCTTCATCACAATCCACATGGACTACAAACAAAGACGTTAGAAAGCAGTTCAGTCTTACGCAATCTAATACAGTTTAATAACATAATTATATTACAAAAGGTACAAAATGCAACTTGTAAAGGTAAGTGTGTCTTCAGTGGGCGTCGACCTTTGATCTCAGCGCTCAGCTTCGTGAGACCGTTTAACAGAACCGGTCAGAACCGGTCGGCCTCTTCCGTGTTCTGATGCTCTGATAAAGCAACGAGACGCGGCGCTTTCTTTCCTCTATCACGTGTGTGTGTGAACCAGACCAACCCGGGATCCTCCAGCTCCTCGGGCAGAGATGTCGAGATATGAGCCGACTTGGATCAGATTGGATCGATTTTCTGTCAGTTGAATCAGAGGATCGTCAGCGGCCGCCGTGAAGGAGACGGAGAGAGAGAAAACTCACTGAGGATTCAACAGACGGAGACGGGGATCAATTCCTGGAGTTGTTGTGGCTGCTGTGGGCGAAGAGGAGAGAGGGAAGGAGGTGGAGGACCACCAGGAGTCCTGCGGAGGAGAGTCTTGCGTGGCTCTCATACCACCGGCCAACCCGCTGTCCTCCGTATGATTCTCGTTTTATTATCCAAGTATGAATGGCGACATTTCGCTGTCAACGAAATAGAAATGGAACTCTTCTTGATTCATCTGTTTGAGGTTACAGGTTGTCTGAGCCCCTAAAAAGATCTAGAAGCATGTTTTCTTTTAACTTTAAATTGTTTATCACAGCCAGAAGCTGGAAAAACGTAATTGTTTCATCTTTCCGGCTGTCCTTGAACGCATCAGAATAAGCAGCCGAAACGAAGTTTCAAATTGTGACATTTCATCAAAAGCATTATATTCTTTGTGTCTCATATTTTAAAATCTCGCCCCCAAATAAACGGTTAGCTTTCACCAGATTATGTTAAAAACATTAAACTCTGAGCTCCTCAGTGAAACTATGACGTGTTAAAGAAAAATAGAAATTCATGAATTAACTCTAAATAAAGAAAGGATATTACATATTTTAATATTGATCAGGTTACATGTAACCGGACCCGTTACAGGGCCCGTCTGGAGCTTAAATGTTACTGCAGAGCGGAGGCTGAAGCTCTGTCTCTCACTTTATCTCTCTCTCTCCTCTTTCTCTCTCTCTATTTCTCTTCTCTCTATCTCTCTCCTCTTTCTCTCTATATCTCTCTCTCTCTATTTCTCTTCTCTCTCTCTACTCTCTATCCCTCTCTCTATTTCTCTTCTCTCTATCTCTCTCTCACACCTCTCCTGCTTCTCTTTCCTCTCCGGAGACAAATCAATCTGTCCTTGATCACTAAATTACTGCCCTTCCCTCTCACAGCACAGCTTCATGATGTGCTCTTTGTCAGCCTCTTTCCTCTCCTCTCTCCTCTTTCCTCTCCTCTCTTCTCCTCTCCTCTTTCCTCTCTCTTTCCTCTCTCCTCTTTCTTCTCCTCCCCTCTCTCTCCTTTTTCCTCTCCTCTCTTCTCCTCTCTTTCCTCTCTCCTCTCATCTCCTCTCTCCTCTGTGTTCTCCCTCTTCATTCGGCCACGTATGTACTGTACAAGACTTTAAAAGACCTCCTGGAGACGGTATTGATATAAATATATATAATATAACTCCATCAGAGCTAATAAGCAGGAGATTGATTCAGTTACATTTTATTTGTGAAGCCCAATGTCCTAAATTTGGGTTTTATAATATACGACTTCCTCTGTCTTTGCATCGGAAAAGAAACAACTCCCCAAAAAAGACATCATCGGGTAAAAAGAGAGGAAGAAGTTTTAGACATTGACGAGATCACATTTAGTCTTTCACTCCTCACTCTCAGATCTCACTCTCAATCCTTACTCCTCATTCTCACTCTCACCTCGCTCTCAATCCTCATTCTTACTCTCACTCCTTATTCTCAATCATCATTCTCCTACTCACTCCTCATTCTCACTCCACACTCACACCTCACTCTCGATCCTTACTCCTCATTCTTACTCCTCATCCTCACTTTCACTCCCCAGCCTGACTCACTCCTCACCCTCAATCTCACACCTCACTCTCATTCTCACTCCTCATTCTTACTACTCACTCCTCACTCTAACTTCTCACTCCTCACTCTCACTCCTCAGCCTGACTCTGCTTCCGTGAGTCGCTCTGACCCGGGCAGAGTGCTAACGAGCTCCAGGTCCAATCAAACGGATTAGAGCCCATTCAGAGGGTGCAGATCTTTATAATCTGAGGCGGCCAATGCTATCTGGATCATGGGGCCCCGGGCTCCGTTGGTGCATACAGATCCAGGAGCAGTCCAGTGGTCCTCGTCCCCCTCGGTGCAGAAAGCCTGTTCATTCTCCCTGATCCCACCAGAGGGGTTCACAGGGTTCCCTCCATTATGCAGATACTATGAGCGTGTGGAGGCGCTCGGTTCCTTCAAACGTCTTCAGCCGCTCGTTATCTCTACACATCACGTCTCCTGGGCTCGACTCTGAGATCGGGCCAGCGGAAGGCCTCGTTCAGTCGTGGAAATGTATTTTCCAAAGTGAGTATAGTAAAAATATGCAGTCGGGGATCAGTATTAATGCTTTCTAGCCGCCGATCCCTGATAATGCTCCACTCTGGACAACACATCTGTTGAAATCAGCAGGAAAGATAGATTATGTCCGCTTGGCTCCATAGCGTAGCTAACAGCGCAGCTAACAGCGTAGCAACATCTAGAACAACAACAATTATCCCACACTCTTTTTTTTTTTAATTGTAATCCATTCCCATCATGCTCCTCTGCCAAAACAAACAAAACAATAGTTTAAAGATGTAGCCAAACAAACAAACAAACAACAGTTATAGTTGTGTTACGGTGCAGTTGTATGAAGGGGATCCTTTCTCAGCAATATAAAATAGATATTAGAGATGAATTATGACATCTTTAACGTCCTAACTCTACCTCTAAGAAGATTATAATACATAATTAAAAGGCATCACCTCTCGTGTCTGTCCTGTGAGACAGTTTGAGTGAAGGATGAGCGACAGAGAACTCATTTTATGAATTGTTTAGTTGAACTTCATTTCAACTCATCATATCTTTTATATTAATCTACTCATAAATGAACGACTTCACTGGATCATGAATAACAACGACTTCACTGGATATGATACAGTAGGTGTTGACGACGTAATCTCAACCAAACAGTCCACAACTCAAGGTCCACTTGCTGGTTTTTTACCCCGGTGCTTTCAACCATTTCACCCAGTTTGTCGTCAGCAGAGGGCGTTTGCTCAGTTGACCTTTGGATCGATGTTTTGTTTAGTTCCAAGTGGTTCAGTTCAGAAATACTTTGACAAACCTGGAAGTGTTCCGGATGAAATGAGAGTGAATGAAGAACATGTCATACGGTGGAAAGCTCCAGTAATCGGACCTTCACTCACCATCTTACTTTACTTGTGTTTGCTTGTTTTCAAATAAGCACGAAACACAAAGCACCGCTGAGGCTGATGGGAATGTCATTACCGCTGCAGGTATTTAGTTCTAAGGTATTGGGCAGTCGCAGTTTTGACCTGATGGTGGCGCTAGAGTGAAGAGTTAACAGATCAGCTTTGTTATGACAGTTCCTCCTGAGGGGATGAACGTCTGAACCAAAACTCATGGCAATCCATTAAATAGTTATATAGAAGTTAAGAGGAAACCAGTAGTGGGATTCATCCTCTGGGAACCATGCACGTCCGTACAGGATCTCATGGCAATCCGTCCCACATTAGTTTCAGTCTGGACTAAACCGACTGCTGGCCTGGTTAGAGAACAAGACAAGTGTAATATGATATGCCCAGATGTGGACTAAACCTACTCAGTAAAATAAATAAAGATGCATTAAATACATTTTGTGTTTTCAAAACAACCAGTTGTGTGGCTATTTTGTTAAAATAGTCTCCTGTTGACACCTCCAGCCGACAAAGAGCATTGAGACATTGACAGTTGTGACGGATTCATTTCATCTCCAACACAAAGTGCTGTAGTGAGTGTTTGTTGGGGTTGAAGCATATAAAGTACACTTCCTACAGTCGAGGCAGCGTTCTAAAATACCCTGGCTGCTGTGACGGCGCCGCTACAGAGGAGCCGGTTCTGAGGGAAGCTAATCAACACCTTGAGGACTCCTGCAGGTACTGCTGCTTTGTTGAAAAGGTAAAGGACGGCGGTAGTCTGTGCATGTTTCTGCGTCGTCGTTGCACCAGATAGTTCAGTTACACTATATTTTATATATTTCTACGCAGAGGCTACTATTATTTCCTTCGTCCTTGACGAAGACAGCGCAGACCGGATCCACTCCTTCTGTTCTTACCTTTCACAATAAAAGCCCCATACATACACACTAACTGTTGACCGGCGGGTAAACCCAAATTCACTGAGAGTATTTTGCTCTAAGGAAACTCAATAAAACAATAACAGTAGATTATGTGATATAATAATTTCATTGCCTTTAAGAATCAGGATCAGAACCATTTATTGCCATGTATGTTTTCACATACAAGGAATTTGTCCTGGCGGGAGGTGCATAACATTTAACAATAAACGGAGTGCAATAAATGGGAGCATGAATATTTACCGGTACAATTAATCTACAGTAGAATATAAAATTAAAGTTAAAATAAAGTGCACAGACAACAGATGGCAGTACTTAAAGTGGAATGCGAAAGTGACAAGTGTGACCTAAATATCTTTGGATTTTGGACCAAACTAGACATTTCAATTTTTTTTTCTTTTTTTCGGACTTTTGTTGACTATCTAATTGGACGATGAATTGAAAGACTAATCGATGAATTGATGTTGAATATTGTCACCAATAGCAGCCATTGATTAGTGAGGTGTTTTTCTTGCTGAAAAGCTTCCAGCGTCTGCAGAGCTTCAGTTATTTCCCTTGTTAAAAAAATCTGCCTATTAATTACTGGCAAAGCCTGCAAATAGGATATGCTCTGCTTAGTCAGCCATGTTTCAAATAAAGCATGACATTATCCACGTCGTAAATCCTTTAATTCACACACTCGCAGCTTCATTTCATTCCATGTTTTTGTGCCCTTTTACCCCTTTTTCTTTCCGGGTATTAAATGGATCATCTGTTGGCACCAGTGGAGCAGAAATCACTTCAAGGTGCTGAGCACCCAGTGTCTGAGCACCCAGTGCTTTTAGAGTTTTTAACGGCTGTGTGTCCGTTTGGCTTAAAGTCCTGTTGGGTGCTTGTTCCTCGCCCGTCCAGCAGAGGGATTATTTGTTCCCTTTGAGAGGTAGGTTAAGGAATATGAATCCACTGAAAGTAAGTTTATGTTTCTATTACCGTTCCAAGTAAATGGAGATGCAATAAAGGATAAAATGTGATTATTATTATTTTTATCCTTAAAACCAAGATCATGATGAAACTGAATTCGGTTCCGGGTCTGTCGGGTTTACCAGGTTCTGAATCGCTGTCCGGACGTTTGAAGAAGAGCGACAGCGCGGAGGCTTCAGGTGCAGCTTCCTGCTCATCAGCTCTGCTGACACATTCATTAATATTTAGCGTGTCCGTCCAGTTTGTACCACAAAAACAACCATGTGAAGACAAATAACCCGCCTCGCTGTGTAAAGGCCTCTGGGTCCGTTATGTATGTTTTAAACATGTTTACTGAGCACATTGGAGGAAGAGTTTCATCACCACATTGCTTCTCTGTAATTGTTTTGCATTTGTCCAGCAAATGAAACAGAATCAGTATTGATGGGTTTTTATTCCCCGATGTCTTCAAATGCAGCGCTGAGGACATTTAGTGCAAAGAGCCAGTAAAATGTTCATTATTACACGTTTTAGTCGCTGATCGTCAGGAGATTCCTGCCTTAAATGATCTGGTGTTGCATCAGCAGAGCGGATCCTGCTGTATTTTAAGGGTTAAGAGCTACTGCTGTCACATGCTGTCAGCGCTCTGAAAGCTCGGCCTGGAGGAATACCTGAGGCCATCTGGAGCCTGTTTTTCTCACATGCAACACACACACACACACACACACACTCTTACAGAAGCACAGTGTGACATGAACACGGCAGCTTCTGTTCATTTGAATAGTTAATATTTGCTTTGGAGTGTTTGTGTTGCGACATCATCTGTCGAGCCTCCGTCCCTGAAGGAATCCTCCAGCGGCGGTTTACTCTGACGACTCACATCTTCTGCTGGTTCCTCCCATCAGAAGCACCAGCACAGTGGCTTCTTTGGGGCTCGGCTGCAGCAGGAGGCTCCGGCGTGTTTGTCCTTTGGGAGCTTGAGCCTGCCGTCGCCACTCCGACATGTGGACACAATGTCGGAGCGGCAGCGAGCTGAGATCCTGGAGAGAAGCTGTGGAGATGCAGACGCAGACCTTTTGGGTTAGGTTCGCCATGAAAGCTTGAATCAGCTGACGGGGAGAGGCGAAGGAGCCGAGTCGCACCGGAGGCCACAAGGAGGATATCACCTTCAAGATCTGGTTATATGTTGACGAAGTCATCCAGTGGGTTAGATATCAAATAATCTACAAAACCTTTCAAGGGAATCTAGTCCAGTTTTAACTCGACCACGAGACACCTTTTCTGGGTTTTTGTGTGGGAAACTTTGAACCAGCAATGAAATGTGTTTTGTTGTGGATTCCAATGACGTTGATCGGCACAGAGAGCAGCAGCGTGTCCGTGGATGACATCTTGTGTTTGTTCTTTCTGCTTATATTAAGTGAGAGAAAAAAACAGCCAGAAATGTCTCTTCCAAGAAGCAACAGACTAAAAAAAGAAAAGCTTTTAAAATAATCTAGTGTAAGATGTCTCACACGAAGATGATGACGAAGGTCCAAAACCTTTAAAGGCACTTTAACCAAAAACAAAACCACAAAAAGTTGTACGACTTGTAGAAGTCTTCATCTCAGGTTCATTTCCCAGGATGCATTTCTTTACCCTTCTTCCTCTTCGTCCTTGTTGTGTCCGGTCAGTGACATTAACGGCGATGTCACTTCCTGTTTCAGGGGCAGGACGCCTCGGTGCTGGACGAGTTCCCCGTGGTCCAGTACCACAACTCGTGCTACCTGTTCTGGATCGTGGAGCAGCTGCTGCAGAGCTCCAGGGTGCCGTGGCGGCTGGAGGGGGGGGCGGATCAGACCGGCTTCCTCGGCCACCTGGAGTTCGTCTTCCTCTTGTCAGAGGAGTTCCCTGTGTTCTTCATCTGCTTGTGGAGGTTAGGGTGCCTCCTCACGTCCTCGGCAGACCAGAGCCCCCAAGAGCTGGGACCAGGTCTACCTCCGTCCCCCTTTTAGGACCAGGAGGGTTTGACACTAGAGCCAAGAGCGTCTGAAGATGGACATCGAGGCTTCTATTCTTGTTTACCCTCAAAAGATTAACATCTAGAAGTTGGTGAATAACAAAACACAAGAATCTGAAAAATACTATTTTCTAAATGTTGTTTACTTATTCACTCCAGCATTAAATGTATTTCTCATTAAGTAATAACAAAGTTTTCTTTTTTTCACTGAGCAAAGTGGTCTGAAAGCGTTTGATTCCTTCAGCGTCGTCGTGATTTGTTGGACATTGAAGTGCAGCTTTTAATTGAGTGATGACACTGAAACTATCACTAAGCCACACAATACTAATGCTTCTCATTAGGTACTAATAGTGTACTCCACTAATCCTCCTTCAACGGCTCTGTAATGGATCAGTGCTTTGCGAGGCCTGTGTTATTTATTGAGCAATAACTGAGGCTCTTTTTGTTCACTGGGTTTTATACTTCCTGCAGGCTTCAGTGCAGGTTTACATGAGTGTGACTGAAGTAATCAGGATCGTTTGCAGCTTCTTGAGTCTTTGAGAAAAGTGGTAAAAGTTTCCAGAACGATGTGAAGCAACCGATATGCTTCCTGGTTCTTTCAGAACACCGGATGTGTTATTGTTCACTAACAGGAAACAGTGAGCTTCATGTTGAAAAGGAAGTCTGTGTGGATATGTAAGTAATAACACAGGCAGCAATAATACAAATATAAGAATACAAAACAATATAATATAGAACCTGTTCAATATTAATATACAACTAATGTTGTTCTGATCACAACCTATTCTGTGTGTATTCTGTGTGTGTGTATATATATATATATATATATATATATATATATATATATATACATACACACACACACACCAGCTCTCCTCCTCTTGGTTCTCCGTTAGCGGTGCTGCTAACGTTACTAGCTCTTCTGTTGGTTTAAACACAACTTCTCATCATCAGCGAGCCACAGACCTCCAGAACGCATTTACACACATCGGCCGATAGCGATGGGCAGTGAAACACTACGATGTGCCGTTAATCGCGGCTCACATGAGTGCAGCGCTCAGATCAACGACAGCAACATAGAAGCGAGAGGCCTCCTGTCCCCGGAGGAAGACCTTTGGTGGTCTGGTTCTACACAAGCGCGCGTCTCCTGATGCTTGTTCGCCTTTCATCATTCCCGCTCTCTCATCTGCAGTCATGTCCTCTTCCCCCGGTGCTTATTTGCTGCCTGTAATAACGGGCGCAGTGCCTGGCCCGTTATGTGCCTGATCCGTCCCCCGGTACGTCACGTATTACCAGAGGCTCACGGGCCGATAGCCATCGGCGCTATTGTGTCTGCTTTGGGGTCTCTGCCCGACTCCGTCTGCCATCTCCTCATCTTTCATATCCTGTTGGGAGCGCGGCGGGGGGACGAGGCTTTAGGAAGCAGGAACGGCCGCTCGTACGTGCAGCGGCGCTTAATGCGCCTCGGCGGGATTGACAGGCGGGTTGCGTCACCGGCAGAGAACCCGACCGAGTCTCAGAGTTTCATCAGCTGTGATTAACATTCAGATCATGAAGAAACTGCAGGTTTATAAAAATGTATGAATAACAAGAGAAGATCTGGTTCATAACCTTCATCTTTCTCAGTGTCAACAATGAGAAGCAGACCAACAGTAAATGTTCCCCTAACAAGAGCCTGGGCATCTTCTTCATCTTCATCATCTTCTCCTCTGCGCCACTGAGGGCCACGCACTTAATAGCATTAAGATCAGTATCACGAGTCATGTCTCTTTTTTTCATGCAGCACTGCATCAAACCCAGCGCTGTGTCCCAAGCTGTGTCCACAAAGCCCCGAGTGTGAAGAGGAAGAGGAAAAACCACCGAGTGAGAAGAGGAAGAGGACAAATCACAGAGTGTGCACAGGAAGAGGACAAACCACTCTGGTGAACCACTCTAGCAACACAGACACCCAGTTTTAAATGAAATGTGTTCATCCTGGTTGTGACTTGTTCCCACGTTGGCTGCGAACAAAACAATTGTATAATATAATAGGCGATGACCAGACCGCCCACAATGTCGATAAGCAATAATCAACATGAAATATTGTTGATTTAAAAAGTCAAAAACTTTGGGGGGGGTAATCTCTCTGACTGAATCGCGGGGTGAGTTAAACTCCTCCATTAACTCGGTCAGCAACATCATTTCAAATGTTAAAAGGTTTGACCCTCTTTGACGTGCCATAATAGCTAGCTAGAGTGACGGAGTTTATTAGCTATAGCCGCTGTCATGGTATGCTATAAACGGTAACTAACGATATCAGTAACGGAATGTTTCCACGACAACATAAACTAATCCTGTTTTAACCCTTGTTTAAACTAGTTTAACTAATCCAGGGTTAAAATTAAGATGTGCAACACATCTCGGATTAATTATAAACCAGTTTAAACCTAGATTTACTCTAAACCAGGATTAATTTAATCCATGTTGGTGCAACCCAGCCTAGGAACCACAAGTAACTCTGCATTCAGTGAGCGTAGTGGGGTAATATGGCACTATGAGCTCTCTAAAGAAGAAGAAAGAAAGAAATTATCCTTTATTAATCCCCTTGGGGAAATTCTTCTCTGCATTTGACCCATCCTTGGTTAGGGAGCAGTGGGCAGCCCTGTGAGGCGCCCGGAGAGCAGCTGGGGGTTAGGTGTCTTGCTCAGTGACACTTCAGTATGTGAACTGTGGGGGGACTGGGGATCGAGCCGGCTACCTTGTGGTTACTGGACGACCACTCATCCCTCATGAGCTACAGCCACCCCAGTGGGGTAATATGGTACAATAAGCTCCCTAGTGGGGTAATATGGCACTAAAGCTCCTTAAGATATGACGGTGCATCATCAGTTAAGGCTTTGTAGGTGAGGAGAAGGACTTGATTCTAATTCTAATATTATATATATATATATTCAGTTTTTATCAATCCATATCCGGACTACAGCAGCAGCAAAGAATAATAATTATATATATATATATATATATATATATAACAGTGGCGGACCGTGGTATTCTTTGTGATTCTGTTTAGGCCACCAGAGAAGGCTCAGAAGGCCCTGACGGCCCGCCACTGATGTATAATAATAATAAGTGACTTATGCCGCCTGAGTTTACTCGCTCGACTTTATGTGGTTAATTCGCTTTTTCGCAACCATTCGCTGCGGAAAGGGGGCGGGGCTTATCTCTGTGGCTTTACTCTATGAAAACATTTACCATTTCCGCCATTCACCATTGAAATAACCACTAGTTCTGCTTTATACTTGTTGAGGAAGTCCCACAAACGTCGGAACATCAAACGCCCCCGTGTCTGGGTTCATAATATTATCCGTAGTCGCACACAGCTCCGACTCCTCCAGGACGAGTGTCTGAATGAAGCCGCTTCCAGCGCTCCTTCAGCGGACCAGCAGTTTGATTCAGCGACGGCAGGACGACGGCAGGATGGCGATGACGGCGGAGCTTCTCAATGCTGATTGGCTGTCGCAACTCAGCGTCGGGCGAATTTCTCAACAGAGTTGAAATATCGCTTTTTCGCAACCATTCGCGTCTGTGCATTGATTTAACACGTAATCTACTCGCGCGAATATTTCGCAACTCTTTTGGTGTGAACACGGCATAAGACTGTTTGACATAAACTGATGATGAACCCAGTTTTCATTGACTGAAACTCGACTAAAATAGTACATTTTCTCTGACTAATAAAAGACTAAAGTACATGAAAGAGGGATGAGGCTGAGTAGATATGATAAAAAAAACTCACAAAGAGATCCGACACAAGATGCAGACTAAAGGAGCAAACAGCTGAGGAGATGAAGAGATGAACGCTCGTACGCAGAAGACTCGCAGACGATGAATCGTTTACTTTGCAAGAAGACATAAAAGCAGCCGGAGCTCCACGAAGACAAATCCCTGTGACGAAGCCATCAGCGCCTCTCCAACGTGCAGCCGTGCGTAGCGGGAGACTTAAAACGAGCGAGGAGGCCGTGACTCATCGCTCCTCAAACGCTCCTCCAGGCCTCCCGGCAGATGTTCACTTCCTGCTTCCTGCTCTGAGTGGAGGAAGAACCAACATCCTTCATCACCATGAACACAAACTCTGTCGTTCATTTAGGCTCAATCCCACGTGCAAATGCTCACTAGAGTATTAATCCACCGCAGAAAGTAGTCCCCGACCAATGTCCTCATGTGTGTTTGATTAAAAACTACAGTAACCAGCTGTTTTAGGAAGGAACCAATGGGCTTTGAGCTGAGAATCACAGACAGGAAGTGAGGAACACAAGACACACTTATCACGTGAGTTATTTGGCTTTTAACAATTAAAAGCAGAACTGACTTCACTCACTATCTTATGTGTGCATTCACTTGTAAGTATTATATTTTGAGATGAAATGTGAGTCCAGCAGCATTCCAACCTCTGCCCCGTTACGACGAGCTTGGAAATGAAACTCAGAGGACATGAATCCGAGGGCGTGACGGGGCTCAGTGAGCAAACGCTGCAGAAGCCGAGAGCAGCTTGTGTAAATAATGCTTCCCTCAGGAATATCCACACATTCCGATCAGGAGTGGATGATTTATGAGCTCTCTGACGCCTTACATCTGCACGGCCTTGATTGATATTAAAATGAATTTTCCACATGTCCATTCGCCGCTGGTGAATATTTTTTGGGGACGGCTGATCCTGAAAGGCTGTAGTCTGTTTTAAAGTGTGCAGTACATTTTGAGGCTTGTTTAGTATATTTAACATGATTTTTTCCTCCATTTATTTTGATGGATGACAGAAAAGGAGTTGTAATGCCAAACAAGCAAGAAAAGTAGATTGTTTGCTTTAGTTTTTGCTGCCTGGTTGATCGTTTATGTGCCAGATTTAACAAAGGAAAAGACGGATCACTTTGACTTTGACGCAATGTTTTCACTGAGCAGAAAGATGGAAAGAGAACTGAGTTCTGTTGAACTTGTGGGAGAATTGATTTAAAGAAACATTGGTCACAGTCCTTTGAGCAAGAGAAGAGGATTAAAGCACCCCGTGTCCGTGTATTTAGAATGAAAAGGAGGTTTAAAGGCGGCTGAACGGGGATCAGAAGAGCTTCCTGTTCCTCCACGAGGTCTGACTGATGTTTGAGCCGTTTGCGCTGATAAAGACGACTTTCGGAGGCTTTTTGACCTCCATTGATATGAGAACTAATTGAACTTTGATGCTCTTCCAGATGCTTCGCGTCTGACCATTCTAGATTATTGGCCTTATTTTAACAGCTGTTGCAGAAATCAGCTGTAAACAGCATCCAATTATTTATATTGCCCGGAGCAATTAGCACATCAAATTAGAGCCTCAAAAGGAAGTTTATGGCTGGCCTGCCAGCGAGAGGACGCCAGATGAACTTGTTGGAAACGACCTCAGAAAAATGTCTGGTTGGACAAAAGCCAGATATTATAATATGTTTTTGTTTAATGATCAACAGAACTCTGGTTTTCTCACTGACAGTTATGTATTATGGATGTAAAACAATTGGGTTCAATAACAAGTTCATGAATTCTTTCCACACTGTAACAAAAAATAGGCCGAATATCCAACCGGGGGATTTTACATCGTCTTTGTTTCTGTAATATGAAGCCCTAAAGAAGCTGGATCCTCGGGTGCTTTCAAAGTCCACATTCAGTCCTTTATAATCCGAACCTGGTGCACAACAAGCGGCCCGAGACTGTTGGCGAGAGCTTTTAGTTTGAGGTGCACACACAGGTAGACGACTGACTGCGATGTTTGCTCGACATCTGCCAAAATTCAGACGTCTTGAGTTTTTGTATTGGGAAACATTATTAATAAGACTAAACTTTGTGGTCCCCAGCTGTCGGACTCGCAGGTTCCACACAAACCGCTGAAAGCTTGACCGGTCTCCTGCTTCTACTTATGGGCTTAGTGACGGGTCTCTTGCAAACAATATAAATAGCATAGTTGTTTCTTGCTCAATCTTTGTGTCCAAGTAGAAAAATGGATTACAGCTTTGTGCCACAGGCTCAGATTTACATCTGTCAAGTTAATGGATGATTTCATCTTTAATAAAGGCTGATCTGACGGTGTCTGTCCTCCGGGGCGTCCCGCTGACCGCCTGTCTGGTTCGGGCTTTCCAGAGGCCGACTGTGGCGGTCGGTACCAGCTGCTCGCCCGCGACTCATTAACAATGTTCATTTGTGGAGAGCGAGCGCGGTAATGGAGGCACAGGCCGATGAGTCGGCCAGCTGGGGCTTCATGTTTGTTCATGAGCCGTCCCGCCCGGTGACCTCATCACCAAGCCGGATGTCTTCAAGGGAGACAGTCGAGAAAATGATCGACTTGAAAACCCTGATGATTCTTTCCATCACTGTCTTGATTCCTCTGAGCACCTGAACTGAATGTATACCTGATGGTCGTTTAGTTCACTCATGGCTTGTCTTGAGGAGGTCAGGCTTTTCAACTATTTGCCAGAATCCAAGTTGATGTCTTTTTTTTCAGAACAAAAAAAAATATGATATTGAGAATGATATGAAACTGAGAAAAGCAGCATATCCTAATACTTGAAAAGCTAAAAGCAGAGAATATTTTTTTACATCAAATTCATACAAATTCTAAAACAAACTATTTTGGGCTTAAAGGTGAATAGGTAATTACCTGATGCCATCTGGTGAAGTCTGGGCCTTTGTTATTAACTTGTGCCCATTGTAAAAGTGCCCTTTAAAGAGCTTTTCAGATGAACTAATGGAGCTCTGCTTTCACTCTGATGCAACATCTCCTGCCGTTGCATCAGCTCGTGTCCCAGAATGACCACGTTTAGAGTATCTTCCAAGCACGTGAGGTAATGCTGGAGTTCAGTTTCAATTCATTCTTTATCTCATGTCTGGCCTTTGCTTTGCTTTGGGAACACCCGAACAGGCCGACCGGGAGCCAAGTGAGCACTGAGGACTTTTGTTTCTCGTGACTTCCCTCTAACATATTCAACAAATAGTACGCTAAACTCTGCCGGCGACAGAAGCTCTGATGCCTCCGTACGAGCACCGTGACCCTGTTAACATCTTTTCTTTATCTTTATTGATTGCTTCTCACCCGAAAGGAAGAGCAGCCGGACAGCAGCACCTTGTAGAGCTGTGAAGTCTGTGAGACGTTCAGCGGTGTTATTGAACGGAGCACGACCAACGTCTGGTTCATCTTGACCAAAGTCTAGATCATCTTGACCAAAGTCTGGAACCTCTTGAGAAAAGTTTGTTCAACAATTTTAGTAACTTTACTTTTACGACCCGAGAATCGGCCAACGATAGATCAACAACCAAAGGAAGTGCATCTCAGCCACCATGGATCAAGCAGAGACTGTTGTTGGGTGGTTGTCCCTCTTGTGGCATTAATGCAGGTTTCCTTCTCCACTAGAATAAGTAAAACTGTGCTCAGAATACAGGATAAAGTAGTCGATTACACCCACAGCTTTAAAGGATAAGGCTGGCATAATGTGTTATTGTCAACAATTCCCATTAAGGATAAAACCAGCGCTGTGTTGTCCCGAGCCCATTGATCATACTGTTGATGTAGATCTATCAAAATGCATCACAAATACATAGTTTCATCAGTAATTTCCTGAAACTGCTGGTCACTGTTGTTTACATCGAACAAACAGAAGGAACTAGAGCATTGGTTTTGGACTATTTTCAGCGGCGGATTAATCGACATTTGGTGTTCTGGAGAGTGTCAGCATAATCTACATTGTATTTATTTGATATCTATCTTTCACTCAGTTGAGTGTTTTATTTGGGTTAATGGCTCTAAAGAATATGGCTGCAAGGGCCAAACATTGACTTTTAAGATAATATCCTAAACCCCCCGGTTATAATGCAGCAGAACCTCGAGTAGGAATGTCATCCTGGTGCATTGGCGTAGTAATTAAACGTCACAGCCTTTTCTCATCAAGCCCCCTCCTCTCTATATCCAATGCAGCATAACAAATTACTAATTATGTGCTCAGAACTATCATCGCTGCCACACATTCTGCCGAGCCCTGATTCATGTCGATGAGCATCTCCGTGATCTCGCTCCAGCTCTGGTCATGTGACCACGCGGCTCAGAGGATGCAGCAGAGCCGTCTAAAGGTGGCTCAGGGGGTCTTTGTGACATCTTTAACGATCATGCGTCAAACTGTCGGAGGGCATTTAAAAGATGTGAGGGGGACTTTTATTCCTGTCGAATGTAGTTCAGGTGGTCTCGTTGAAGTTATTGACCCGCTCATGAGATATTTTGCTGCTGCTGTCGTGTTCTAGAGACTCAACCACTTCTGTCAAACCTTCATCAGGACGCGTTGCTTTTTTTATCCACGGCTCCCCCTCCGGTTACATGAGGACTAAACGGCCAGTCAGCGGCACCCCATGCTCTCCCAGAACCCCGGGAGACACAGAAGCCTTTTCCAAGTCCACAAATCTGCTCCCATGACCCAAAGGGTGAAGGGCTGGTCCACGACCAATGGACACGGCTCCTCCTGGATGTGAGGCCGGCAACCGGCTCGAGCCTCGCAGGACTTCCCCAGGGAGGCGGACTGAGTCTCCTCTTTGCAGACGATGTGGTTCTGTTGGTGGCATCGGGCCATGACCTTCAACACGTATCGGGCCGTGACCTTCAGCCCAGTCTGAGGTCATGGCTCTCTGCCCGACAGCAGTACATTGTTCCCTTCAGTTTGGGAGTGGGTTGAAGGGAAGGCATGCAAGCCCAACAGGAGGTCAACAGGCGGACTGGTGCAGCGTACTGGTTTCTATGATGGTCTCAATTTACCAGTCAGTCTGCATTCCCACCCTTACCTGCAGGGCCCATATCCTTTTGTGGTTTTGGAACTTGACCAGGACGCCTGCTGGGCCACCTCCTTTTGGAGGTCTTGGCCATGTTCAACTGGGAGAACCCCACTGGGGGAGACCCCGAACCCATTGGCGGGTTATGTCTCATCAGTGGGATCCTCAGGTGGACCTGGAAGACGCTTCAGATTCATTACACTCCCCCAGTTTATGTTTCCCATAGTTTTGATGTAGATTAGATATTTTCTGTTCTAGTTTTAGATACGTTCCTAAACCATTTCTTCCGTTCCGATACGTGAACTTATCATCAGAACGTATCATCTGATACTTGAGTGGTAACCTGATACCAGTATGTTAAAAACAACTTCCTGTTATCCTTTTACTTTATTATCGTCATTTATTGTTTTCTTTTTGCATAAAAACCCACAATTCATATAATCTTTATATAGATATTATCTTTGGTTAAATAAACATAGTTTTAATGATGTATTATAAGCTGTTTAGAGCTAAAGGGCTCATTAACTCTCTAATATCTAATATCTATCTCTATAATTGTTTTATTGCTGTGAAAGCAATGGAGAAGAGATGCAGCTCCAGGTGGAATGAATTAAAAATCTAATAAAACTACAAATCTATAAAAATGAATAAACTACACCAGAAAACAAATCAAATCATAAAAACCCATAATTGTATTCCACAAATAAGTACAGTCAGTTTTCACTTCTCATCTGCTTCTCGGTATAAACACCTCATGTTCTATTATTATTCCAGTGTGGCTGCAGCCTGCTGATAAAATAAATGAGTCTCTGAATGTCGAGGCTGATATTTTTCATAATTTCATATAACTTTCTGTTTGATCGTTGTGTAATTGCTAAAACCTGAACCTAGAGAACTTCATTTTCTCGTCTTGTGCACATCTCCATCCCCCGACTGCCTCGTTTTCTTTCTGAGACAATATAAATGTGGAGCTCGGTTAATCCCTCCATTTGGATTATTAATGAATTATGAAATCCCCGCCAGCTGGATCCGTCTCGCAGGTTGAAATCTCATGTCACCTGCAGAGCGACTCGGCTACAGCTCCAGCAGCTCGTTGGCTTTCTGCAGATGATGTGAGTTCATACGAGAGCCGCTCAGAAGATGCTGATACGAGGAGCTGCTCAGAGGAGTTATGGTCTACGTTACAGTTGTCCCACCTGATGATCACATCGGTTATGATTATAAATAATGCTCGTTACGGCTGTCCAAAATCTGAACATATTCAGTTTAAAATGAATTAAAAAATAAATAAATTCATAGAATTATAGAAAAGCATCAAGTGATTAATTTCTGTTAATGAACGAATTCAGGTTATTTAAAGGTTCTCTGGATCTATGTAGGGCAAAGGGAAAAAACACACATGATCAAACAATCAGTTGCAAGTCTGTTATTGATAACTAAAGAAACAAGAAACGAAACATATACAACTAACAACAGTCCCAAAGTTAGCAACCAAAGCTCCGCGTCAGGCAGAAACGCCGTGTTCCCCTGCCCTACGCTACCTCACCGCAATCCTCAGCAGCTGGCCCTCGCAGGACTTCCCCGGAGTGGACATAAGGTCCACTCCGAGCCGAGCCGAGCCGGGCCGAGCTGCTCCTCCGCTAAAGAACGAAGTCGTCTTTGCAATCAAACTGCAGCTCGAGGGAAAGAGGGAGGAACAACGTATAATTCATTAGCATTCTATTAGCATTCTATCAGCGTTCCTTGGCGGCGGCGGCAGTGACCTGCAGGCTGACGGAGCAGCAACCGTGTCTGAGGAAACATGAATTAGACTTTCAGAACAGAAACAGCTGCTTGGGAAGCGTGAGCGAGAGAGAGGTCCTCTTGGGGGTCGGAGGTCACGGATCCACCAAACGAGGAGGAGAAGTGACAACAACAGTTTATTCCACCAGGGGGTTCTTTCTGCAGGGGCGAAACTGTCATAAGAGTAATAATAATAATATAAATAATAGTTATAATAATAACTATTATTATTATTATTCTTAATATTATCATTTGGATTATTATTGATGATTATTATTATTATGATAGTAACATTTACAGGACAGTAAAGAAAAATAGAACGAACATAAAAACAAATGTAGAATACCATAATAAATGGAAAATAAGATGGAAAATGCAGCACATTTGATAAAATAAGTGAAAAATAAAATAAGATAATAATAAGAGGTAATTTAAAACTATCAAAAAAAATATCAAACAGCTTAATGATGATGACAAAATGAAAAGACACTCTGGAATACTTTATTTTTAGTTGAGGGAACCTTTCAGTTGTGTTCATATTCAACTGTTAAATAAGGATAACTCTTGTCGTCCATTAATCTCTCCATGTTTTCCCCTGATTATTTGGTTTAATTAATTTTTCTTAACTTATTTGTTTTTCTGTTCTTTAAAGATCGTCTTTTAGAACCGGTTCCTCTTGAGAACCGGGTGTCAGGTGGCGTCACTAATCACAACTGAAACTCAAGTTGTGTCCTCGAAACGTTTCTGATTGATCTTCTTGACGTCAGTCTGGTGACACTGACTTCCTTTGTTTTTATCAACCTTTCTCGTCTGTTGTTTACAACCAGTTGACCTTTGACCTCTCTGAGGTAAATCCTGAAGGGAACAGGTTCATATCTCACTCATTACCCTTTTAGACGAATCTCTCTCTCAGAGAATGATTATTAGCTGCAGATTTACAGAGAACCTGTGATGAAGAGCTGGACCTCCTCTTCCTCTGCAGCCCTTTTGGATGTCTTGGCTGCAGGATGCAGGTCTTCATGCACGTGGTAGCTCGTTATAGAGCGGCTGTTCCATGTGTGTAACATGTGTGTAACATGTAGGGCTGCAACAACGAATCGATAAAATCGATAAAAATCGATTATCAAAAGTGTTGGCAACGAATTTCATTATCGATTCGTTGTGTCGTGCGATTATTACGCCAGTCAATAAGTCGCGGAGAAGAAAAAAAAGAGCGGAGCAGAACAACTGACCGCCAGCGTTTCTGAGATTGGAGTGAGACACGGGAAAAAGTTTAGGTCGTGCTCTTCACAATAGAAGATCCTATGATGTGTCGAGTCTTGACCAATCAGCGTTAAGATGTCTACAGCGTCTTCATTTCCCTCAAACTTGTTTTTAATGGAAGCTAGTCAGCTTGCTATCACGTTAGCTAACGTGTTTGGGTTGTGTATTGTCGTTAAAGTTACTTTATGTTTCGTTACAGTTCAGTTTTGCTTGGAAAAAAACGTAACGTGATGAAACATGCCGTAACCCCCCGGTCTGGTTCAGTTCACCAGTCACTCACTAACGTTAAACCGGCACACCGGCGGATCTAGCGGATCTAGCGGATCTAGCGGATCTAGTGGATCTAGCGGCTAACTTTTTCTTTTACTCAAAGTAGAATGAAGCAAACCACGTAGTTGAGACCCAGATATTGATAAGATGATGTGAATTAAATAGTTTAAGGAAGGTGGAGGTGAAAACAGACGTGAGATGAGCAGAACAGTTTCCCTCTGTCCCAGTGTTTCATACTTAAGCAATAAGGTACGAGAGGCAGTACTGTGTCGTGCAATAATGTACTGTTCAAGGGAGTTGTTAGGCCCGACGCGCAGCGGAGGGCCGGCAAACCCTTGAACTGTACATTATTGTAGACACAGTACTGCCTCGAGTACCTTATTGCTTTTATAATACGGGTACCTGCGACTTTATAAATAGTAATGTAAGCTGCCTTTCAGCACAAAATAGTTGTAGCCGGCAAAACGTTGTGTATCGCATTTCAGCGGCAGAGAAAATAGTCCCGGGACGCACATACGGGACTATAAAACGGACGAGCTGGTCAGTAAATCTGCGATTTACTGACCAGCCCGGTTGAAAGCAGGGTGGAGGATGACGCTCAGCCACCGATGTAAAGAAGTGCTCTCGCTGCTTCTGTCCGTCTTTTCTCCGTCATTCTTCTCCTCCATGATGTTTAGAGAACTTGCCTCGCGTCGGGAAATTACCGACGTAATTATCTCTCACTGGAAAGGATCAGGATTTTGTGATCAAACCCTTTTCATTCCTCATCTTTAGGTTAGGGAGGAAGTGACGTGTGTGTTGTCGTTCGTTATGCTAGTGTGGGGGATGCTACGTGAGCTTGTTAGCTGTTCCGTTTGAGCTACTGTTAGCGAAGAGCCCCGTTGCAATACTGTGAACACTCAAGCAATAAACCTGCAAGTTAAGGAAACCAACGTCTGCGAGTCGTTACTGCGGACGTGACAATATAAAAGTTTACACCAAACATGTTTGGTAACTGTCAAGCTTGAAATGACAACTAACGGTCGCGCAATTTAAATCTACCTGTTATTTTAAGTGCGCACTGATATGGAACGCTCTAAATGTAAACAGGCTGTACAGTACTTTATGGCTGAATAAACTACACCCCGTGACTCACTCTCAACCAATCAGAATGCTTGATTTGATCTACCCGTATTATAAATATTGATAAAGCAGGGCATGCTAAATGCAGCCTCTGCTCCAAGGAGATCAATTACAGTAAAAATGGCTCACATTTGGCACATTTTTTTTTTTTTTTAACAGCTCAGGGATGTTCAAGGAGCAAATTGTAAATTCATGTTTTTTAGTTTTTTTATCCGATTCATCGATTAATCGAAAAAATAATCAACCGATTAATCGATTATTAAAATAATCGTTAGTTGCAGCCCTAGTAACATGTGTGTTTCATGTGTGTATCATGTGTGTAACATGTGTGTAACATGTTTGTTTCATGTGTTTCATGTGTGGTGTGTAACGTGTGTTTCATGTGTGTAACATACATGTGTGTAACATGTGTTTCATGTTTTTTTCGTGTGTGTAACATGTGTGGTGTGTAACATGTATGTTTCATGTGTGTAGCATACATGTGTGTAACATGTGTGTTTCGTGTGTGTAACATGTGTGTTTCATGTGTAACATGTGTGTTTCATGTGTGTAGCATACATGTGTGTTTCATGTGTGTTTCGTGTGTGTAACATGTGTGTTTCATGTGTAATATGTGTTTCATGTGTGTATCATGCGTGTAACATGTGTGGTGTGTAACATGTGTGTTTCATGTGTGTAACATGTGTGTTTCATGTGTAACATGTGTGTTTCAGGTGTGGTGTGTAACATGTGTGTTTTATGTGTGTAACATACATGTGTTTCATGTGTGTTTCGTGTGTGTAACGTGTGATGTGTAACATGTATGTGTCATGTGTTGAATGATCGTAGGGTGAATGAAAAGTCTAAAAGTCTACTTGTGTACAATATAACCTGCATAAAATACTAGAGTGTATAATCTTTCCTGTATAAGGGGTATTATGTAACCGATCCTGTGTAAAAGGATGTGTTTTTTTTTAATAGCCATATTATGTATTACGACAGAGGATCAACATTTGACTGACAAGCTTCCTCTCCATACAAAGGATCAAGCTTGATATGGGGACTACACGTAGAAAATCCCTAAACATTACTAACCTTTTGTGTGTGACACTGTACCTGTTTCATTGAATTGAACGTGTTGGTGATTTATAGAGGAAAAGAAAAAAAGTATAAAACTAAAATAAAAACACAGTCCTTTTGTGAGCTGGAGCTAAACAACTAAAGACTCCAGTTCTTTAGAAATCTAAACCTTCTTCCCCTGCCCTGAACAAGTGTGATACTGAGGTGACGACCCACGCGGCCAGAGGAACTTAAGGTAACCCAGGTAGCCAGCGGACTCGGCCGTATTGCGGCTGAGTGTCGGCTGACTCGGCTGTGTTCCGGCTCGATGCTGCCGAATGTGAGCCAGCTTTGGCCCAATTCATTGTTGCCATATCTGGCCCGGATGTAGCTGTTACGGACATGGGCCTATTCTGGCTGAGACATGGCAACCGGGTTTATCGGCAACCAGCACTGAAACAGGTTTTTTAAATAATAGTTGAAGAGACAGTAACCACTGTGTTAGGTGCAGAACCTGTTCCCTCATAATCTCTCAAGCTATATATTAGAGTGTTTTCTTATTCATCATCTGGTTAAAATATGTTCATTGTAGGTCTGAACAACAAAAGGACCACAAACAACTGTCTTCAAAGATTTGATCTGTTGTTTCCTTCAATAACTTTTAAAAGTAAATTAAAATCAGAGAGAGCTGGAGAGAGGAAACACTTTTTTACAACATGTAATGAAGAGAAACTATATTTATATTGTGGGCTATTTTATAATGATGTCACAATCAGAATTTCAAAACATACCGACGTAAATAATAAATAAATAAATAAGACGCATTCCGCCGGTAGAACCGGAAGATCCTGCGTGTATAAGCAGGACACATCACAGTATAAAAATACTCAATGCAGTTTGTTTAACGGGTAACAGACGACAGAGAAAACATCTCCACTCTGACACTCATGATAACTTTGTCTTTATTAATATAAGTAGTTTAACACCATTAAATCAACTGGAAACATACGATCATTTTTATCAATATTTTAAGTGCATTTTTATTGGAATGTTCGCTAAAAACTCTCCGGACAAAACTGCCAGCTGTTAAAGCGACTGACAGCTGATCAGATGTGATCAGATGTCAGTCGGCCGCAGTCATCAGAAACCTACGTCGCTTCACGTGACGCTTCAGAGGAAAGGACGTCTCATGTCTGTTAAAACATATTTCCTTGCGTCTTCTCTCCTCGCTTGGTTTCCTTGCGTCTCTCCATGTATCCCTGGTGGGAGGGACTAAGACGCAAGGAAAGGATGCAAGTGAGGGAAACGGGGATGCAATTTAGAGACTTGGGATGCACCCATTGTCTTTAACGAGACAACAGCGAGATTTAAAAAAGACATTGAAGGGAACGCTAAGCAGCGTTATCTTCATTTCCTGTTCACGTGTATGTCTTTAAACAATCTCTTTAGACCAGGGGTGTCAAACATACGGCCCGCCAGGGGGTCCAGTCCGGCCCGCGGGATAATTGTAAAAATTTGAAGAAAAAAAAAAAAAAACAGTCAGGATTCGAACCACTAATCTCTGATTGTAAAACGTGCATGGTAACCATTGAGCCACTGATGCAATTGATCACAACACTGACTTTACTAAACATATTGCCCAACTGCGAGGGAATCTGCAGAGGAGAGCCCAGGCAGGTAAACAGTAGGCTGATGTCTGAATTGTTGGTCTTTATGTTTCTAGTTTATTGAAGAAAGACCTTAAATAGGGTTTATCATCCAAAAACCTTCACCAATGATTTAAACAGAGAGAAATATTGTCATTATATATGCGTTAATATGCTGTGATTTTACTGGTCCGGCCCACTTGAGGTCAAAATGGGCAGCATGCGGCCCCTTAACTAAAATGAGTTTGACACCCCTGCTTTAGACAATCTACTAAAGCAAACAGAGACAATACCTTTGTTAAATAAATGTTCAGCAGTCTTTTATTATTTTATTAGATACTTGACGTGAAGCGCGAGTCGATTCCAGTTATCCACCGCCAGAGATTACTGAAGAAGTGACTTTGTGTAGTTGAGAAGTCCTTAAACGCATCGTGATGAAGATGACCGGCTTCATCGCCGGCTTCATCGCTCTGAATGACATGTTGTGTCTCCTCATGCGATCCAAACTACAGAGAGAATCTTGATCTCCAAGGCAACTGGCTGTGTGTGTGTGTGTGTGTGTGTGTGTGTGTGTGTGTGTGTGTGTGTGTGTGTGTGTCTGCTGTATTCCCCTTTCAACTAGAATGTTTCTCGGAGAGTGGTGCGTTCAGGTGTTCCTCGGAAATCGGAGAAGTCGTTTGTCAGGTAAGCTGTGATGAAAACGTCTCAATGGATTCCAGGTTTTCTCAGCCTGGTTTTCTTGTAATTGGGACAAAAGCTGTCAATAGAAAACTCTGCCTGGTCTTCACGCTCCACGTTTGAAGACTTCACCGCTTCTTCTTCAAGAGCACCAGAATGTGTTGGAATATAATACAACAGTTGTTTTCATCCCAACAGATGTGTGGAACGTTTGCTTACACGCTGCTTTACGAGGAAATTAAGTGAGTTTATTTATACATACAAAAGATCAGGAAGTTAAACTTGCTCCTATTTGAAGAAGCTAAAAACACTGTTGACCCGTTGGGTGGTTTTCCGTTTCCATCACTTGGAAGCTTTCCGCCACACACGCGTGGAACGACGTGTAAAACACGTCTCGGCCTCTTGACTCGCTCAAGGAGCCGCTCAGTATTCTGGCGGTGTCCTGGCCGAGGAGGCAGCATCTGCAGCCGGTCGGCGGGCCAGCGGCGGCTCTTTTGATGAGCGTCTGAACTATGAAATCTGGGCTAAATCGCTGGCCTACTCCGCAGGTCGTCCCCTGGCCTCAGCCGAGGGGAACGCAGCTGTGAGAGGGAAAAGAAAAGGCTTTTTAAGTTCACGTTGGTCTTTGAAAAGCGGAGGAAATCATTAGGATGCATTTTTATCCTGTGGCTGAGCGCTGCAGTGGGATTGAAGGAGCTGTGGCTATTGTGGCCATCGCAGACTTCATCTTGACCTCTGACCTGCAAGTTTGTGGGAGTTCTTCACACAGAGTCCATTAGTATTAACTTAAGAGACCGAACACATGGGTTTCATATATATATATATATATATATATAAGGGTATGGAAAACAATATGAAGGCAAGCATCCAGTTTCCTACATGAAGGTCGACTGGCACTGGGCAGCGTAATTCATGGGAATACTGCGCGAGAAAGAATAGAGCTTTAACACATGAAGCATAGACTTCTATACAACCAGAGGAGTCCCACCCTGGTGGTCAGTAGAGAGAATGCAGCTTTAACACATGAAGCATATACTTCTATACAATCAGAGGAGTCGCCCCCTGGTGGTCATGAGAGAGAATGCAGCTTTAACACATGAAGCATATATTTCTATACAACCAGAGGAGTCGCCCCCTGGTAGTCAGGAGAGAGAATGCTGCTTTAACGCATGCAGCATTGATTTCACTTTTCAGAACTGGAAGTTTGTCTCCTGGTCCTAGTTGTCAGTCTGAAAATCATCCAAGTCAAAAGAAAAAATCTCAGGCCTTTTAATTGCTTCACCCGCTGAGATGTTTCTAGGCAACCGGATAGACACCATGTCTGTTAGCTGACAACTCAGCAGCATCAAACAGAGTGTCCTTGACCGTCCAGATGGATGTAGAGGGTAATGATAATAATCTGATCTCAATGTAATACGTCACTAAAACCCCCCTCTGAGCTCGAGTCTTTTAGATTTCACCTTCCACGTTTGTCCAGAAGTCTTTCCGTAAAATACACTGGAAGAAAAGAAAACATCACAATTATCTGCAGATACAGCAACCAATCAATATCTAGATGAGGTATTGCACCCAACATGCCACTTCATTTGTACACGAAATGCAATCTAAAGTTCCATCAATACTCTCCACTGCAGCTCCCATCTCTCTCGTTTTCTTAGTGTAGTTTGATAGTTTGTAGGTCTAGTTTTTGTCAGATAGTTATATCTGAGATGGTGCAGTACACACAAACCTCTACACTCACATGCACACACTCATAGCAGGAGAGAGAATGCAGCTTTAACACATGAAACTTCAGAACTGGAGGTTAATGCCTGGTCTGAACTAGACTTGGACGGTTGTTCAGGTTGTTCATGCTCAGGTTGTTCAGGTTTTTCCATGCTCAGGTTGTTCATGTTTCGGTTGTTCAGGTTGTTCAGGTTGTTCATGTGGTTCATGTTCAGGTTGTTCATGTTCAGGTTGTTCTGGTTGTTCAGGTTCAGGTTCAGGTTGTTCATGTTCTTCAAGTTGTTCATGTTCAGGTTGTTCAGGTGGTTCATGTTCAGGTTGTTCTGGTTGTTTATGGTCAGGTTGTTCATGTTGTTCAGGTTGTTCAGGTTGTTCATGTTGTTCATGTTCAGGTTGTTCATATTCAGGTTGTTTATGGTCAGGTTGTTCATGTTGTTCAGGTTGTTCAGCTTCAGGTTGTTCATGTTCAGGTTGTTCAGGTGGTTCATGTTCAGTT
This sequence comes from Myoxocephalus aenaeus, assembly GCA_038501785.1. Lineage (NCBI taxonomy): Eukaryota > Metazoa > Chordata > Actinopteri > Perciformes > Cottidae > Myoxocephalus > Myoxocephalus aenaeus. The sequence goes on from JBAMJR010000189.1 coordinate 5,789,323, forward strand.
TGTTCATGTTCAGGTTGTTCATGTTCAGGTTGTTCATGCTCAGGTTATTCTGGTTGTTCAGGTTATTCAGGTTGTTTATGGTCAGGTTGTTCATGTTGTTCATGGTCAGGTTGTTCATGCTCAGGTTGTTCATGTTCAGGTTGTTCAGGTTGTTCATGTTCAGGTTGTTCATGTTCAGGTTATTCTGGTTGTTTGGGTTATTCAGGTTGTTTATGGTCAGGTTGTTCATGTTGTTCATGGTCAGGTTGTTCATGCTCAGGTTGTTTAGGTTCAGGTTCAGGTTTTTCATGTTCTTCAAGGTGTTCATGTTCAGGTTGTTCAGGTGGTTCATGTTCAGTTTGTTCATGTTCAGGTTGTTCATGTTCAGGTTGTTCATGTTGTTCAGGTTGTTCATGTTCAGGTTGTTTATGGTCAGGTTGTTCATGTTGTTCAGGTTGTTCAGCTACAGGTTGTTCAGGTTCAGGTTGTTCAGGTAGTTCAGGTTGTTCAGGTTCAGGTTGTTCATGTTCTGGTTGTTCATGTTTAGGTTGTTCAGCTTCAGGTTGTTCAGGTTGTTCATGTTCAGGTGTTTCTTGACTCCTGATGTTCACTTCCTTTCCCACAGGGAAGTTTGTGATCCAACCACCTCTGAAACAATCTACACTCACCTAAAGGATTATTAGGAACACCATACTAATACTGTGTTTGACCCCCTTTCGCCTTCAGAACTGCCTTAATTCTACGTGGCATTGATTCAACAAGGTGCTGAAAGCATTCTTTAGAAATGTTGGCCCATATTGATAGGATAGCATCTTGCAGTTGATGGAGATTTGTGGGATGCACATCCAGGGCACGAAGCTCCCGTTCCACCACATCCCAAAGATGCTCTATTGGGTTGAGATCTGGTGACTGTGGGGGCCATTTTAGTACAGTGAACTCATTGTCATGTTCAAGAAACCAATTTGAAATGATTCGAGCTTTGTGACATGGTGCATTATCCTGCTGGAAGTAGCCATCAGAGGATAGGTACATGGTGGCCATAAAGGGATGGACATGGTCAGAAACAATGCTCAGGTAGGCCGTGGCATTTAAACGATGCCCAATTGGCACTAAGGGGCCTAAAGTGTGCCAAGAAAACATCCCCCACACCATTACACCACCACCACCAGCCTGCACAGTGGTAACAAGGCATGATGGATCCATGTTCTCATTCTGTTTACGCCAAATTCTGACTCTACCATCTGAATGTCTCAACAGAAATCGAGACTCATCAGAACAGGCAACATTTTTCCAGTCTTCAACTGTCCAATTTTGGTGAGCTCTTGCAAATTGTAGCCTCTTTTTCCTATTTGTAGTGGAGATGAGTGGTACCCGGTGGGGTCTTCTGCTGTTGTAGCCCATCCGCCTCAAGGTTGTGCGTGTTGTGGCTTCACAAATGCTTTGCTGCATACCTCGGTTGTAACGAGTGGTTATTTCAGTCAAAGTTGCTCTTCTATCAGCTTGAATCAGTCGGCCCATTCTCCTCTGACCTCTAGCATCAACAAGGCATTTTCGCCCACAGGACTGCCGCATACTGGATGTTTTTCCCTTTTCACACCATTCTTTGTAAACCCTAGAAATGGTTGTGCGTGAAAATCCCAGTAACTGAGCAGATTGTGAAATACTCAGACCGGCCCGTCTGGCACCAACAACCATGCCACGCTCAAAATTGCTTAAATCACCTTTCTTTCCCATTCTGACATTCAGTTTGGAGTTCAGGAGATTGTTTTGACCAGGACCACACCCCTATATGCATTGAAGCAACTGCCATGTGATTGGTTGATTAGATAATTGCATTAATGAGAAATTGAACAGATGTTCCTAATAATCCTTTAGGTGAGTGTACTTCTGTGATACATTGATACGGTGTTTGAAATCACTTTGTGTACCTCATGATTTTCTTCTCCCCAGCGAGTCCTGCCGGTGTCAGAATGTGACTCCCAGCAGCACTTTGCCTTCATCGTAGTGTCGTCCCTGCACTTATCCCACCAACACAAATCCGTCTTTGTACTGTAATTAAAGTGATTCTGATTCAGAGACCGCCCTGCCCCCATTCATCTCCTATAATAATTTTTGAAGCCTATTTTAAGTGCAGGGTTATTAATCTTGTCGTGGTTGGTTGAAGTACCCTCCGGGTCTCTGAGCATGCTGGGAGATATTTCCTTTCAGAAGCAGAAGGCTGATTTTTCTTATTGAGTCTTTAAAAAAAAAAAAGTAAACTCTTCAAACAAAGTTAAGCATCTGGCTTTTGTTTGTCTTGACGGAAGGAAAATTGGATCTTCACAACAAAACACATTTGCAAAAAAACAATGTGGAGGTGAAGTTTTTTTATGTTGTATCTCCTCACATTTTCATCTCCAGCATCATTCTGTCATCTCTACAGTCCTGATTTGAGAGATATGATTTATTCTCTTCCTCCTCCTCCTCTTCCTCCTGCTGTAACTGTCTGCCGGCGTCAAAGTTCGAAAAGGAGGCGTGTGAGCAGGAAATCACCGGTTCCAACTTCCAGACCATCTGGGAAAAATATGTGCGGGGAAACGAGTGAATGAATCTCCAGAAGACAAACCTCCGGTTCTGAAGAGTGAAGTCTAAGCTGCATGTGTTAAAGCAGCATTCTCTCTCCTGACCACCAGGGGGCGACTCCTCTGGTTGTATAGAAGTCACTCAAAATAGAAGAATAGAATGGTGTCTTCTCCTCCTGGTGTTCCCTCAGGCCTCCCTCTCCGGGGCTCAGATGGCCCACTTTGCCCTTCAGACAGATCTCGCCTCCTCCTCATCAGACCTCCTTCTCATCAGACCTCGTCCTCATCCGACCTCCTCCACTGGAGGCTCGTCGTGGTAGCCGGGGTGGTCTACTGGCAGCACAGCTGTTTGCGCCTGATATCTTTGTAACGGGTTCGTCAGCGTTGACTAAATATCTTAGTAATAGTGTTTGATTTCCATAAAGCATGATATGCTTTAGGGCGGGGCTACAGGGTGATTGACAGGTGTGATGGGAAAATATCTATATGCTGTATTTTAAACTCAAATCTCTGAATGTAACTGATGTTTCAATATGATGTGCTCAGATCAATAATTAACGACTGATGAACATGTTTTTCTCAGGTTCATGAAGGTATTCAGGTTCATGCTAGCTGGTCAAAGCTCCAAGGGGCTAATGACTTAGTTCTGAGGGGTCAATAACCTGTTTTTAAGGCTAATAACCTGTTCACAGAATGTTCAAAGTACACTGATGAAAGCTCTGAGAGGCTAATGACTTGTTTTATATAACGATCAAGGCACGAACCACGCAGGAGGAACAGATGACAATGCTGACATGGGACACACAGTCCAACGTACATTACATGTTCGTTCTAACGGGAACCAATCAGGGATGAGATGGATCGTGAGGGGATGGTCCTCTGAAATTGTATATTACTGACTGTTTTAGCAATAATCTTTGTGGAAACCTGTGCAGACATTGTTGATTGATGGCTGTTCAATTTTCTTCCTGCTTGCAAGCATTTAATAAACTGACAGAGGCATCTTGTCTTGTCCAGAGAATCTCTGCTTGTATTTTTTCATTTTTGATTGAAACCTTTTGAGCTTTCCTCCCGAACGACATAGAATTATTTCCACTACAAAGGTCACTACCACTGTGTTGTCCAGTCTGGAATGTTTTAATATTACAACTTTAACTCTTTCAATTTATGAAAGTGAAATGTTAAATTTTGTGTTTCACTTCTGGTTGCAAAAAAAAACCAAGATGACGATGGACTAAATGCTGAACTTGAGTTCAGGAAAACATATGAAGGACGAGTTCTTATTGGACGCGTTCCCAACAACACTCGTCCGCTGTATTCATCGGTAACAGGTGGAGAACATGTGGAGAACATGTGGTGTTCTTCCAGATGTGTTGTGGGTAAATGTGACTCCTCTCGGGAGTGTCTTGCTCACTGCTGCCCCCTGGTGACAGCTGAGGGACAAGAACACATATTGATCATGTAAAAGCAAAAACTTCACACTGTGTTGACATATTTAAAACCACTAAAGATAAACTCTTTGTTTTAGTTTCATGAATGATTTACCGGAAAGAATTGGATATAAAACAGCCGACATGTTTTCAGACTGTAGAGAATCCTGCAAAAGCTGAAATACAATTAAGAACTATTCGATTGATTGTGATCAAATAAACCGTAAACAGTTTATAAGAAGTGTTTGTGACGTCTCTTGTTGGTTTGTGGACGTTTTGAAGCCTCCAGTTTGTCATTTTGGTCGTCGCCATCTTGTTATTTATCGACCAGTGAACAGGCAGTGAACTGGTCGAGGAGTGGCGTAGACGCCTACTTGGCGAAGGTGATGAAACCAAACTATTAGACAAATACTTTTGGACAAATTGGAATTTTGACTTGATAGGAAAACATATCGATTTGTTCAAATGTGCTTTAATATTTCTGCATTTATTGTCCAGGTTGAACACAAGAAACTGCAGTTATTCTCTCCACAAATACATCCTTAAATGTATACTCTATATGGGGTTAGTTCAGTCTCAATAATGACAAATGCGCACAGAACAATTCACAAATATATTCGATTCACAAATGCGCACAGAAAGATTCACAAATAAATTACATTTATTTATTTCAGCTGCTGCTGTTCTGAAATGAACTGTTCAACTATTCTACAGTTAAGATTCGTGGAGTTTAACTAACTTCTTCACCCAGAGATGTTTTCTGAGACCTTCAGTTCATTTCTTGCAGTCTGCTGACATCTAGTGAGCTGAGCCGCTCTGCAGAAACATGTCTGCATGATTCATATTTAATGAGGTGGTTCAGGGAGGAAATAACCGCTCAATCCCCCCCCCCCCCCCCCCTCCGAAGCTCAGGAATGTGTCTGCAGGCGATGAGGAAGACGTTAGAGACGAGTCCGTTAGGTCTTCTGTTCTCACTCATTTATTTTAATAGTCTTATGAAATTATGTTTAATTATACTTATATTCCTATAACTTCAAGCCAAACATATCCATTAAAGACGACTCCTCTGCCAAATTAAAACCATTATACCTTTTTGACAGTATTCCACACATTGACTGTCGAGCACAGGGGTCAGCAACCTTTCCTATCCAAAGAGCCATTTTGCCCTTTTTTCCACCAAAAAAATGTGTCTGGAGCCGCAAAAGCTATTTGATATCACAGCTTATTAAGTTGTATATATAGTCATATTAATTATATATACAAAAACTATAGTTTGTTGTATTTATGACATTATAGAACAATAATAAAGACAATTATTGACATTGTATTGCTATTTTACCTGTTTCTAACTATCAAACTCTTATAAAGAGGAGAAACAAAAATAGTAACGTGTCGGCTACATTGAGGTCAATTAAGATCACCACTTTGCAGACTTAATTCCTGGCAATATTTGTAGCTGAAGTGGTATAGTGATTGTCCTTGAACTGCAAGGTAGCAGGTTCAATCCCCACGTGAGGACTTTATTTTAAAACACATCTTTTGCTACCTTAGCGTCCACACTCCGCCACACTCCCGAGGACGGATCCGTCTTTACTAGCGGACGCCTCACTATCTCATGAGCTGCCACAGAACCAGCAACAGTAGTGGAGTTTGGAGACTTGATCCACTTCCTGAAAGTATATTTACTTTTGTCAGTTTGCTGCAGCAGTTGAGGAATCACTTGTCTTCCCTCTTCTGCAGCTTGATACTTTTCAGCAGATGCTGTGTGTTTGTTCTGGAAGAGTCTTTCAACATTACATGTTTTGTTGTTTGATAATTTCTTGCCACATATCAAGCAGACAGGTCAGACAGCAGTGAAAGCAAATTAATAAGTCCACGCAGAATTAAACTCTACTTTTCTCCATGACTTTTCTTTATTTTCATTCATCAGTTGATAATTTAGCGAGGGCATAGCTCTGGGAATCACGAGTAGCCTCCTGCTGGGGAAGCTGCTGCTTGACGGCGACGTGACAGGATGTGACGCATATTTTAGTAAAACAAATATTTAAAAGAAAAATGTTATTTTCAGTGACCCAATATCACCTCAAACTCCAAGATAGGAGGAATTCCCTTTGAAAGATTTTCCACTTGGCAAAATAAATAAAATAATAAAAGTATTTTATTTTATTTTTTAAAAGCCTCAGGGAGCCGCAACAGAGGTGCGAAAGAGCCGCATGTGGCTCCGGAGCCGCGGGTTGCCGACCCCTGGTCTAGCAGCTGGGTGTATTATTGTATTATTGATATGATTATCGATTATGATATACAAGTGTATTATTCACTTGTATATCAGTCATTTGTTAGTAATAAGGAAAGGACGTAATAATAATAAAATTATAAACTGTGCACACATCTTATTTTCTACAGTTTCCAACGAGACGGCGTATACGTCTCTGGCGTCGACCTGTCAATCACCTTGTAGCCCCGCCCTAAAGCATCCCCTGCTTTATGGTCTGTTTGACTCTAAATGACCATCATTTACTAAATGAACATCATGCTGTATTGAAGAAGACTTGAAACTAGAGATTGAGACATGAACTCATGTTTACAATGTTTACTGAGGGAATAAATCAAGAGAGAAGTAGAGTCATTTCTATAGACTTCTATACAACCAGAGGAGTCGCCCCCTGGTGGTCAGGAGAGAGAATGCAGCTTTAACACATAACCCAGTTCTGCTTGTGATTTACATGATGAGAAAACACATGTTCTTTCTTTAAGGAAAGATGGGGTATCTCTCTGTAAACCCCCACATAAATAAACCCGACCTGCCGTCAGCGTCCCAGACGGTTGAGGCCTGATCTGCTCTGAAGGAAACCACAAGGCAGTCTGCAGCCGGTTGGTTTCCATGAGCCGTGTTGTTGTTTTTGCAGCTTGTGGTTTGCGTGGGAGTGAGCAACACTCTATAAATGTCAGCTTCAGACAGCCGTGTGTTTGAAAAACATGGATCATCGTGATCTCTCTAAACTCACAAACTCCTGACTTCATGCATCTTGACACTTAGATATTTAGTTCATGCTCATCGCACAAATCTGTTCCAAATCAAATTGACGGATATCTTCTGTGAAGCCTAATCCATCAAATAATATTTCCTGAAAATTCTGATTTTTTTATATTTAAGTGTTTATTGGACCTTTAGTATCACATTTGATACATCAGGCATATTTGTCAATGTATTGATCCCAACAATGTAGCAATGATTTCCCTGGAAAAAACGAACGAGTAACTTTGTGACGGCTGCCATTTTGAAACCGGCAATGAAATGCCTTCTACTGCCTGCGGTGCTTGGAAACTCCAGATGGCAGAATACATGTATACAGTGCATCCGGAAAGTATTCACAGCGCTTAACTTTTTCCACATTTTGTTATGTTACAGCCTTATTCCAAAATGGATTAAATTAATTTTTTCCTCAACATTCTAAACACAACACCCCATAATGACAAAGTGAAAAAGGTTTTGGGGAAATTTTTGCAAATCTATTAAAAATAAAGAACGGAAATATAACATGTAGTGTACCTAAGTATTCACAGCCTTTGCCATGACACTCCAAAATTTAGCTCAGGTGCATCCTGTTTCCACTGTTCATCCTTGAGATGTTTCTACAACTTGATTGGAGTCCACTTGTGCTAAATCCAGTTGATTTGACATGATTTAGAAAGGCACACACCTGTCTATATCAGGTCCCACAGTTGACAGTGCATGTCAGAGCACAAATCAAGCCATGAAGTCCAAGGAATTGTCTGTAGACCTCCGAGACAGAATTGTATCGAGGCACAGATCTGGCGAAGGGTACAGAAAAATGTCTGCAGCATTGAAGGTCCCAATGAGCACAGTGGCCTCCATCATCCGTGCATGGAAGAAGTTTAGAACCACCAGGACTCTTCCTAGAGTTGGCCGCCCAGCCAAACTGAGCGATCGGGGGAGAAGAGCCTTCATCAGGGAGGTGACCAAGAACCCGATGGTCCCTCTGACAGAGCTCCAGTGTTGCTCTATGAAGAGAGGAGAACCTTACAGAAGGACAACCATCTCTGCAGCACTCCACAAATCAGGCCTGTTTGGTAGAGCGGCCAGACGGAAGCAACTCCTCGGTAAAAAGCACATGACAGCCCACCTGGAGTTTGCCAAAAGACACCTGAAGGACTCTCAGACCATGAGAAACAGAATTATCTGGTCTGATGAAAGAAAGATTCAACTATTTGGCCTGAATGCCAAGCGTCATGTCTGGAGGAAACCAGGCACTGCTCATCACCTGTCTAATACCATCCCTACAGTGAAGCATGGTGGTGGCAGCATCATGCTGTGGGGATGTTTTTCAGCGGGAGGAACTGGGAGACTAGTCAGGATCGAGGGAAAGATGAATGCAGCAATGTACAGAGACATCCTCCAGAGCGCTCTGGACCTCAGACTGGGGCGACGGTTCATCTTCCAACAGGACAACGACCCAAAGCACACAGCCAAGACAACAGAGGAGTGTCTTCGGGAAACTCTGTGAATGTCCTTGAGTGGCCCAGTCACAGCCCTGACTTGAACCCGATTGAATATCTCTGGAGAGATCTGAAAATGGCTGTGCACCGACGCTCCCCATCCAACCTGATGGAATTTGAGAGGTTCTGCAAAGAAGAATGGGAGAAACAGCCCAGAAATAGGTTTGCCAAGCTTGTAGCATCAAAAACTTCCCAAAAACTTTTTTCACTTTGTCATTATGGGGTGTTGTGTGTAGAATGTTGAGGAAACGAAATTCTTTAATCCATTTTGGAATAAGGCTGTAACATTACAAAATGTGGTAAAAGTGAAGCGGTGTGAATACTTTCCGGATGCAATGTACAATTGTATACAACAGGTATTTGAGGAAAGTGAGTGTGTGAGTGTGAGTGAGTGAGTGAGTGAGTGAGTGAGTGAGTGTGTGTTTGTGTGTGTGAGTGTGTGTGTGTGTGTGTCTGTATTACGTATCATCATTATGATACTCTGAGTTTAGATTCATCTTTCTTTGCAATAATTATTGTGATTTCTTAATTACTTTAATTAAACTTTAAGTATATATATTCATATTATTCATATACATTAATATATATATATATATATGTATATATATATATATATTATGTTCACATAATATATTTATTAATGTTATTCAATTTATACAGTATATATATATTAATATATTAATATCATTCATATATATTAATATATATTATGTGAACATAATGCACAGCCAGCGTCGCTGCAGGCTGTGCATTATGTTCACATATTATTCATTTATACAGTATATATATATATATATATGAATATTATATAAATATTACTTATATATTCATATTAATATGATTATTATTTATGTATATATTATTAAATATATAAATTATATATATATATATATATATATATAGAAGAACGGACGGATAGATTTCATTAATTAATAATAATAATATTTGAAGTTTTCTTTTGGTCCCACTACAACATTAAATGGTGTGTTTATTACTAGTTTATTACACTAAAATATGTAGGTATTTTTGATGGAGGACAAAGACAACATGGAAACTGAAAAGTAGAAATGAAAGAGTCTCATTGGATAGCGTGAAGTCTTTTTAGCTCAAGAACAAAATGCAGAAATGATTTTTTTAGCTATGGACTCGTTTCTAAAATAAGATTTCATCGTGAAAAGAAACCAGCAGCTGCTCCCAGTTACACTCAACCCTGTCGACCTTTATGGCCAGAGAGTGTGTGTGTGTGTGTGTGTGTGTGTGTGTGTGTGTGTGTGTGTGTGTGTTACGTAGCATCATTATGATACTCTGAGCTTGGTTTCATCTTTCTTTGCAATAATTATTGTGATTTCTTAATTACTTTAATGTTCCTCAACATCTGTTTTATTGCTCAATGATAATGAAACAAAATTAAATAAAAACAAAATCCTCTTCGTCCTCTTTGATGTTTTTTTCAGAATCCTTCAGAAAGAAGCACAAATCCCCAGTTTTACAGATACATTTTATTCAGTTTTAATCATTGTATATCTTCTAATTGGCTTTTTAAATGTGAATTTTAAGTCCCTTATTGTTAAAAGTCTTTAAATAAACTTTCTTGTTAGGAAAACTTTCACCCGGCGTGTTTACTTACACGAGAGAAGGCGTCGCAGAACAACCCTCCTCCTCCTCTTCCTCCTCCTCCTCCTCCTCCTCGCTGTGTCTCGTCTGCCCAACATGTGGTGTCTTTAATTCCAGAGGAGCAGAGAATCGGTTTCTCGGTGCCGCCTCTCGCCTCCAGTGTTGTTGACGCGCAGCGGGGAGATGGAAGCGTTGCGCCCGGAGCGCGGCGCTGTGCCGCGGCTCTCCCACCTCCTCCTCCCGCTGCTGCTGCTGGGCTCCTCCGTGTCACCCTCGGCGGCCTGGGACTTGGTTCTCCTGCACACCAACGACGTGCACGCCCGGGTGGAGGAGACCAGCCAGCTCTCCGGGAAATGCGGCGGCGACGGAGCGTGTTTCGCCGGCGTGGCCCGGAGAGCCACGGCGGTCCAGAGGGTCCGCAGCGCCGAGAGCAACGTGCTGCTGCTGGACGCCGGAGACCAGTTCCAGGGCACCGTCTGGTTCAACTACTACAAGGGGGCCGAGGCGGCTCACTTCATGAATAAGCTGCGGTACGACGCCATGGTGAGACAGAGAGCTTTAAGATTATTGATCATCCATAACAACTACTGTCTGATCAGCTTCAAAGTTTCTGTCTGCTGTCTGAATTTATGCACAAATCTTATATATACATAAATATATATTTATGTATATATTTATATATATATATATATATATATATATATATATATATATATATATATATATATATATATATGTATAACATATACATATATATGTATGTATATATTTATATACAAATATATATATATATATATATTGATAAATACACTTATATTTATATACACTTATATTTATATATAATATATGATGTATGATAACTTCATCCCCAGATTGCAAGAAAACTCCTTCATATTAAATGATAGATAGAAGTTTCTGCCACAGAAAGACAGAAGAGAGGAACTTCAGTCTCAGAAATTAGCTCCAGTTGCAGTCGAAGAGTAATAATAATAATATATAAAGTTGCGTATCATCAGCGTAAATGCGAATATATCAACCCAATATTTAAAATAAATATTACATTCCTGCAAACAGACAGTTGTTGAACGTTCTTCTAGAGATCTAGACACACAGAACCATTTTCAGAATCAGAATCAGAATCAGAATCAGAAACCGTTTATTGCCAGGAATGTTTTCACACAAACGAGGAATTTTTTGAGGCGGAAGGTGCATACATTGGACGTGGACATGGGACGTAAGACGAGACAAACAACAATCAACAATCAACAATCAACAATCAACGAAAACAACAACAGTGCAATTGGAATGCGGTTGAATTAAAATATGTGTAGGATAAGCAAGTGCTCAGTCAACAGATACGTTAATGTACGTTAAAGTGACGTGTGTATTTAAGTTAAAAGTGTATGTTAAAGTGACGAGTGTTTAAGTATGCGGTGTGCAGAGGAGTGTATGGTAGAGAGAAATAAAAATGAAAATAAAGAAGAGAAAATAAAAATAAAAATAAAAATTAAGAGTTAAAAATAAAAGTTGAAAATTAAAATAGCTGGGGGTGACAGAGACAGTCAGTGGGGGACCCGAGCCCGATTGATGAGCCCGACTGCCGACGGGAAGAAACTGTTTGTGTGGCGTGAGGTCTTGGTCCTGATGGACCTCAGCCTCCTGCCAGAGGGGAGGGACTCGAACAGGATATGTCCAGGGTGAGAGAGGTCAGCTGCAATCTTCCTAGCTCGCCTCAGAGTCCTGGAGGCGAACAAGTCCTGGAGGGACGGCAGATTACAGCCAATCACCCTCTCAGCAGAGCGGATGATGCGCTGCAGCCTTGCCTTGTCCTTTTGATCCACCCTCATGAGCTCAGTGAGTCGTGAGAACCAGCTTCACATCGAGAACGTCGTTTAAATGTTGTATTTCATACAAATGGCATGAAGCGACAAATACATATTTTTTTGAGTGGATTCTTCTCCTTTTTGTCCGTTGCTGACCTTGAGTCGGAGAGCTTCTCTGTGATTCTCTGTTAAGTCAGGAGAGTCTCGCTCCCATTTTAAGATCACGTTGAAACTCGTTCTCTTGTTATCGCCGTCTTTTCGTTGACTTTACGTGGAATCGACCTGCGTGAGGAAGTTTACTTTGCGCCTAAAAATCGTTCACTTTTCATATCAGTATACTCCTTTTGAAGGATTTACATTTTGGTGCCATGCTGTCGAATCACGCTAAAAAACGTCTTCGTCTGCGAGCGAGTGACGCAAGGTCCCCTTGCATGCCCGGCGCCATTTTCTTTACAGGCTATGGTAGCATAGTAGGTCAATTTTTCACCTATAATCCAACTCCGGCACAAAAAGGTGACAGACGGTATTATTTAGAATCTCACAAACTAATAAATAGGCCAGCTGAGCAGGTAGCCTACCCAATAGAATTAGACATGAACCGTAGGCCTAAGGCAATCAATCAACACAGCAATCAAGCAACACGTTAAGTTTTCCAAGAAAGAACAAACACATAGGCCTACAACCAATCATTTAGCCTAGTCCATAGGGCCAGCAGGCTGGATAAAACCAGATAACTCACCATTAGTAGAGCGGGAGACGACGGTTGGCCGCCGAGTGAAATCTGCGTAGGACAGTGTCCCTCCATTCACTCCTGAACTTCTTTGTTAAGTCCTTCTCGAAAGCTAGCATAATCAGGTTGGCCTTTCGTTTGTGGAGCATCGACTATCTGTGATAAAAATTATTTTGCTCCTTTTTTCAGGAGAAATGTAAAAATTTGGCAAGTATTTGTCATTATTATATGTTATAAAGGCTTAAAACACTGTGTAAAAAGGAAAAAGTTAAGAAACGTATTTGAATTTTCATCATTCACATTTCACATTTCTCTACTAAACAATTGAAAATGAACATGACCAAAGCTTTTGAGATTACAGAAATGAAATGTAACCTATTTTACATCTTCTCAAACAGTTTTGTTTGCATAGCATTCAGTGTCCATGTTATATCAGTGTTTCCCCTACCGTTATAATAGGGGGGTGTAGCGCCCCCCCTGAAGAAACACCTCGCCCCCCTGTAATTTTCTCGATAGCGCCAGATCACAAGTCGTCATTTAAGGTTCTCTTTCCTATAGAACAGGTCTACACCTTGTTCTGTTATTAAACAAACTAAACGGCCGTATTGTATTGATCTTATCTACACGACAGCTTGTCATTTCTGTCTCTAAATGGTCGCGTTAACACTTCTCCTTTGCTCTCTGTATCGCGCACTGCTGAGTTCCGCCCCGATGCGCACAGACACGTGCGCGCACACACAGGTGAGCACTGAGCACACACACCAGTGGACAGAGAGCGTCGAAAAATATGTTGCGTGAAAAGCAGACCGCTATATCTGCGTTTTAAACGCTCCCAGGGTGAAGATGGCAACAGCAGCTCTCCTGCGAGGAGAACCGGAGCAGCTCTCCTGCTCCAGGTGAAAGCGCCAAAGTGCTCATGTCTTCTACCCAACAATGAGCTGCTGGCTTCACATAGTACAAAAGTACAAAGTACACGGGCATAAAACTAAGTCATTAATGAATACATGGAGAAAAGCCTGTACTTTCGGGTAAATGGTTACGGTACACCGTTAACAGGTTACGCTTGCGCATGTGTGACTCACCGATTTTTGCCGTTTTGCCAGAAGTCTCTGTGACGTCCTTTCTGCTGCTGCGTCTCTCAAAACAGAATACAGATCTCAGCTCAACGTTGAGCATGAATTGTATTTAATCTACAACCCCGTTTTAAAAAGATGTGTAGAGGAAAGCAGCTCACTGCAGCTACTAATACTGATACAACCTGATGGCTCACATATCTGCACTCATTCTGTTTTGTTTGGCAAAAAAAAATAATAGCTTAATGTTTTCCACAATGAGCTATTTAGTAGTAACTAAATATTAGTTTTTTTTGCACAGATAGAACTTTATTTTCATTGTTCTAAGTGATTGCATTAAAAAAAAAAATTGTCTGATGGAGCAATCTGATTTACTTGAAAATGATTGCAATTTCCTTTATTCTGTTACTTATAAAAGCACAGATGGAGTCACAAAATGATGTTATTTACAGAAAAAGTTTGAGAACCACTGCTTTAAGTGTTTGTGTCGTCGCCGCAGAACTCTCATAAACTATACTAATACTATTATTTACAACCACAACATATTATTTCCAAAGAAAACACCACTCAAAAGGCAGTGAAAAGCCAGTCAAACTCTCTCCCCTGCTCTCTGCTGCTGCTCTGCTCTGCTCTCTTGCCGGTGTTCTGGATTACAATCAAGGCAGAATATCTTAAAATCGCCAAAAAGCTCTGAAAACCTGCAAGCGACATTCAAACAATGAGTGTGAATACAGATCGCGATTAGTAGTGTTAAACCATGAGTGTGAATACAGATCGCAAGGAGTAGTATAAATTTCAGTCAGTGATTATTGATTTTATGTATTAGAGTACATTTAACGTGTTCTGTGAAGCATAGAATGTAGTCAGACGACCAGGGATTTCCCCGGTATCCCCTATGGCCAGTTCACCCCTGCCTCAGAGCGCCGGCGTGTCCACCAGCAGCAGAGCGGCGTTCTGTTCTGTTTTTCACATTTCTTCATCATATTCATACCAGCTGGTCACGTGACCACCAAACACTCTGTTTGTTTACATTGCTGCTCTGAACCGACGAGGAGGTTCGTCTGTTCAAACCAGCCGATCTGGAGGAGACTTGGTTAGTGTTGTTGTGCCTGAAGAGATCAGCTGATTGATTCCAAAAAGGGACTCTCTTTCTCTCTTGACCCTAGGCGGAGTGAGGTCAAAGGCTGAAAATGACGACGTAAATTAAGTAAAACAGCGTAACAGAAAAAAACAAGAAAGAAAAAAAAACAACACTGAAGAAGAAGTGGTCGTACTCAGCAGAAAATATGAACAATTCCAATACAATGTGATAAACAAACAAAAGAGTACGTTTAAACAACGTGCGTCATCAAAGTGTCCCATGCAGTCAAGTTGTGCAACGGGTCCTAACTGTCCATCAGTGCTCATTGGGGCTTTGATGACGATGTGGTCTGGGGTTTCTACAGGAGCCCAGAATGGACAATTCACAAACTGGCTTTAGTCTTTAGCAGGCTTACGTTACATGCAGGCCACCGTAGTTCTAGAGGAGAATCTAGAGGAACTTGTCTTCTGTGTGATTTTACTAAACACACCAAACCTTTGTTGTTGTTGTTTTTCAGGTTTTTGGAAATCACGAGTTTGACAACGGCGTGGAGGGCCTCATGAAGCCGTTCATGGAGCAGATCCAGTGTCCGGTCCTCAGCGCCAACATCAGAGCGGATGAGACTCTGGCCTCCACGTTTGGCAAGTCCTTTCTGCCGTACAAGATCCTCACGGTCGGCGGGGAGAAGGTGGCCGTGGTCGGGTACACGTCGCGGGAAACCCCACATCTGTCCAAACCCGGTAGGTCTCACCTGAAGGCCTGACAGTCTGAGGACCTGAAGGTCTGAGGGCCTGAAGGCTTGAAGGTCTGAGGACCTTCACTCTGTCAACCTCCTGATTAGATGTAGTTCCTCTCAAAAAAAAAAAAATCCTGATTCCTCCAACGTGCATCTTTGTTTCGCAGAAATTTTGTTTTCATGAGCAAAAGTGCGCTTCAGATTTTTATCTAATTCAAATCTGCACGATTAAGATCCAGCTATTTAATACAATAATAACTTGATTAATAACAATCCTTTATATTTATCATATTTATAGCTATCAATCCTGAGGATCATTATCAGTAAATCCATAATAGTTAATTTCATTATTAGTACATCAATTATATATGTTTTAAAGTTTCCTAAGCTTTATATATGTTATTATGCAGATGATATTGTTTTATTCAGTTGTGTTAAGAATTTGCAAGAAGTTTTAGAAACATTTTTAACTTGTAAATCTTCGGTAATCGTGTCAAACGAAACAACCATTTTTATTCATAATTTTGATAAAGAAAGATTTCTATTAGTGATAATAAATATAACATTTAGTTGTAAATGATGTAAAGAAAATCAAGAAAAATACTGCTTCATTATATTTTTGTACTGTTCACTTTGTGTACTTCCATGCAGTACTTTGCTTTGAAGTATGTTTAAAAACATATAAAATATCTTCATGAATCATCAACAAAGATTCAGATTTGAGTCGAATCGTCCAAATTAAGTTATTGAAAGTATGAAAAGTTTAAGATGAGAGCGAGTGGGAACGACAGGGGTCCACCTGTCTGTCTCACCTGTCTGTCTCCCTGCAGGCCCTCACCTGCTCTTCCAGGACGAGGTGAGTGCTCTGCAGCTGCAGGTGGACAAGCTGCAGACGCTGGGCGTCCACAAGGTGGTGGCTCTGGGCCACTCGGGTTTCACGATGGACCGGCTCATCGCCGAGAGCGTCCGCGGGGTCGACGTGGTCATCGGCGGACACAGCAACACTTTCCTGTACACAGGTAGGCTAAGCCGCGATAGCGCTGCATTCAGGCACACACGGGAGAAACCGCCTCTGCCACTTCTGGCTTTATTAACACTAACGTATGAATAACACTAATGAGCTGCTCATTTATTATTATTATTATTATTATTATTATTTATCTGTGGTGGAATGAGTGCACACAAACCAGCGTGGATACTTTTTAATGAGTTTTATTACATTTATTAGATTTTATTACATTGTATTACATTTTTTAAAATTGTATTACATTGTATTACATTTTATTACGTGCAACAAGAGATTCCTTAAAACAAGATCATCTTTATTGTTCCCACAACAGCAAAAGGGATAACAATAATAACAGCAGTAAAATATAATAAACCAGATATTACAAATACGTAAATAAATAGAAAAGATATAATAAATAATTAGCAGTAAAAAAAAAAAAGATTTAAAAAAAAAGATCGTAGACAGACTAAATGTTTGATTTCACCATGTTGCACATGAAATAAAATACAATGATATGTTGATATTGCCCAGCGGTATACTGCACATCAATGAATTAATAAATAATTATTAGTTTCAAGGTTTTTATTTGTCACACCTTCTCTCTACATTGTGGGTTTTAAAATACAAGAAATACAACAATAAAATATGTGCAGCAGAGAAAATATACACAACAAAGATGAGAGGTAAAAATATAGTGTATAAAACCTGTAATATACAGGAGAAGAAAGGAAGTCGATGGAAGATATTGTTTCTCAACTAGGTTCGTACGGTCATTAAAAACCTGGAAAAGTCATGGAATTTTTAAATGGTTATTTCCAGGCCTGGAAAAGTCCTTGAAAAAAAGAAAATCCCAAAGGTTTTGGAAAAGTAATAGAAATTTGTTATATTCATATGTTCATGCCATTTATTTACGCTGAGTTTTAAATAATTAATATGCTTTTTCAAAGAAAGACGCTCAAAATATAAGCAGGCATACACACACTCTCATACTGAGAGTGTTAACCCTTTGGGGGCGGGGCCCGCGTCGATGCGTAAAACCAGATGTTAAAGTTTTTAATAAAATTATATCTTCGCAATAATACCTCACAGAGATATGGTTTCAAATCTGGCAGATATGGTTTCCACTTCCGCGTCTGAGCATCTAAACATGGACGTGTCGTATGAGGCGTGCAAAGCTTCAGTGTGAGTCAGAAGATGCAAAGCAAAGAGTCCTGAGCAAAGCTATCTTGGAGGGGACTGACGGCGCAACTTCAGTGCCTGAAGGATTCGCTATCAAGGAGCTAGCCGGAGCTAACGGGCCAGATAGCTGGCTACAGCGTTTCTGTGAGACTGAACGGTGAGTAATCAATTGTTGTCCCTATCACCGTTAACTTTCCTACAGTGAACTTAGTACGACTAGTCGTGTTGGACCTCCATTATGTGTTTGTAAGACCGTAACTAACGTGTGTTTGTTGACGATAGCTCAGCAGCGTTAGCGTGATACTACATAGTGCCGTGTTGGGTGTCTCTTCTGTGTCTACGACTGAACGCTGCATAATCAATTGTTGTCCCTATCACCGTTAACTTTCTTACAGTGAACATAGTACGACCAGTAGTGTTGGACCTCCATTATGTGTTTGTAAGACCGTAACTAACGTTTGTTTGTCGACGATAGCTTCGTAGCGTTAGCACGTCACTAGGTAGCGCCGTGTTGGATGTCTCTTCCGTGTCTACAACTGAACGCTGCATAATCAACTGTTGTCCCTGTCACCGTTAACTTTCTTACAGTGAACTTAGTAAGCCTAGTAGCGTTGGATCTCCGTTAATCGTTACTACAGTAGTGTTTATGTCACGTTAGGTGCTGCTAACACGGAGCGAGCTAACAAGAGCTAACAGAGATAGCTGACTACAGCTATGAACGGTGGGTAATCAACTGTTGTCCCTATCACCGTTAATTTTCTTTCAGTGAACTCATACTGACTAGGATTAATGTATTTTACAGAGTGGATTCAGAGCTGCGCGGGTCCAGAGGACAACATGCAGCATCGCTGCAGCAGTCTCCCTGTCCGTCTGCCTGCCAACACATCACCTAGCAGGCCGCAAAGCCAGCCACAGCTCATCATCCCCACCATATAATAATACATTTGGTTTTAGACATTAAATTACATGTGTCTACCATTTTATTCATATATTCCACTGCTTTTGTGAACCTAAGACCTTTGGTAAACCAATTTCCATCACCAAAACCGATATACCACATGAGTAAAGTTATGTTTTCACAACAAATATGAAAAATTTCCAAATTCAAGATTACATTTTTCAGCTTTAGTCATATTTTCTCTTTACACTTGTGCCTTGGGACAATGGTGCCTCATTATATAGATAGCTGAGATTGTTCTGTAATTTTTGATATACAACACATGAGTATGTATCATATGCTAGTGACTTTAAAAAGGGAAATTTAAAAATTATGTAAAATCGAGAAAATGACCAGTGTTAACTCTTGGAACACTGAGGTCATTTTCAGTCGATTTTCTCGATTTGACAATTTCTTAAATTCACCTTTTAAGGCACTTGCATATAAGATACATACCCATGTTTTAAATCATAAATTGCAGAACAATCTCAGCTCTCTATATAATGAGGCACCATTGTCATAAGGCAAAAGTGTAAAGACAAAATATGACTCTAAAGCTGAAAAATTGAATCTCGATTTTTGGAAATTATTCATATTTCGTGTGAAAACATAACTTTACAGGTGGTATATAGGTGGTATCTCGGTTTAAGTGATGGAAATTGGTTTACCAAAGGTTTTGTGCAAATGAAAAATGACCATCACAACAATTCATTTTTTTAAAATAAAAATATGTATTATAAATTAAAAACATATATTTACACAATATACATGTTCAGAAATAGAAAACAGACCTGGGCTGGTGGGGATGGCTGTGCTAGAGGGGCTGGTGGTGGTGAATCCTCTCTGTAAAATAAATGACTACTAGTCAGTACTAACTTCACACAGTCTGAACAGTTCAACAGGTGTACATGTGCAGCTGAGCTGTGTACCTACCTGGTAAACAGGGTCCATGTCGTCGTCAGTCTTCCACGACGGTGGCTGGAGCGAAGCTGCATGTTGTCCACTGCTGCAGATGAATCCTCTCTGTAAAATAAATGACTACTGGTCACTACTAAGTTCACTGAAAGAAAGTTACGATTGTACACCAAAACCCGTAACAGAGATCCAGCAGGGACTATGCTAAGGGCCCGAGCTAACTGTGCTAACTGCTAATGTAAACAACCTACGTGCGTACCTGCGTTACGCCAGACTCGAGTAGCTAAATGTGCTCACTCTGCTAGCGTAAATATGCTATTGCAACACAAAGTGTAGTATCTAAATAAAATTACCCATCTTCACATGGATCCCTTCTGTCTGCATCTTCCTCTTGGTCGCAGGAGTGAAAGCCTTCAGGGTCGTCCTCGTCCTCGTCGGCAAGATCGACGCCACTTCCTCCGTAGTAAAGTGCGTCCTTTGCCATAAAATCTCTTCTTTATGAATGAAAACACCAGCGTGTTTACAGAGCTCAGGTGTGTAGTTACATGCTGGTTCTTTGGGCGTTTCTTGAGTGTTCATTGATTCGTTAATTTAACCAAATGTTGACTGACAAATGACAAATCACAGAGAAGGATTTCGTCTGATGAGAACTTTTTTTAGCCCGCGTCATATGACACGCCGATGCCCCTAACTCTTGCCTGATGATGTTAAAATGTTGCAGGGCTCAGGCTGCGGAAGAAGGAAGTCTCCTCTGTCAGCCAGACGTAAAATTATATTTCTGCGATGTATTATCGTGACGCTATGAATATTTTAGAAACGTAGAGAAACATAGAGAAACGTGGAGAGTGTCATACCGCGAGACCGCGGTCCCCGTGGACATAGGGTTAAGGTGCGAGTGAACGCACCTTAACTGAAAAGGTCGGTGGCCATAGCAACAGTAGCTCAGGGATAATCCATTATGCCAGGAAAGTGTAGATTTAACCATGCTTGGCTACACATGGAAAAGTACATGTCAGCGAAGCTGCAGCTAGCCAAGATGCAGCTAACCAAGCTACAGCTAGCCAAGCTAGAGCAAGCCAATCTTCAGCTACTAGTGATGTGTTGGTCGTGAACGAAACGGCTCTGAGAGCCGGCTCTTTGACGTGAACGACGGGAGCCGGCTCCTGATTGGGAGCCGCTTTTTCTTTTTCTTTTTTTTTCTCTCTCTCTCTCTCAATCTCTCAATCTCTCTCGCTCTCTCTCGCTCTCTCTCTCAAACCGCATTTCAATATGTGTGGAGTCGTTTCTGTGCCTGCGCTGAGCAGAGGGGGGAGGGGCGGGAGTTACACACACAGCACATCACACAGCAAGCACATGAACAGGAGGGAGGGAGACGAGTCACGAGAGAGAAAGAGAGCAACGGACTGGAAAGGTAAAAAATTAGAAAATGAGTGTCAACAGGAAACGCAGCAAAATCTGGACACATTTCAATTACATTGACCAAACTAAGGCAGAATGTAGAGCTGGCTCCACAAACAACCTGCACAGGCACATGAGAACTGTTCATCCATCAGTGCAATTGGAAGAAAAAAGACAAGCAAGTGAACCTGATATTAATGAAGGTGCCAGTATTTCTACTGCAACTGTTGCTGCAACTGCAGTGTGTGCATTGTAGCAACTTCAGTCCCCTCAGAGAGAATCTTCTCCAAAACAGGGCAGATAATTACGGAGAGAAGAAACAGGACCAGCCCTCACAGCTGAGGCACTTGGTCTTTCTCAATGTAAATCTTCACTGAAGGACAAAACTCTGGATGCTGATTTTTTTCTTTTTGTTTTACACATTTTAATTTATATTTTGTTGTGTGATTCTGTAAGCTTCTGTATGTTGTTTCACTTTAAATTTGTTAAGTATTAAAAAGCTAAAAGTTTAAAATAGTTAAAAGTTAGTTAAGTTCATTTGTAAATAGTTAAACGTTTGTTTTTGCACACTTTTTTTTTTTTTTTATCACTCTGTAGAGTGTATAAATAAAAGTGTATTTATATGATAAACATTTGATATAGTGCATGTTTTTTTTACATTAGTAATTCATATTGCGCATAATTTTACATTATTGTTGGTAATAAATTAATTTAAGCACCAAAAAATCTGAAGAGCCATTTGGGAGCCGAAAGAGCCGGCTCTTTTTAGTGAGCCGAGCCAAAAGAGCCGGTTCTCTAAAAAGAGCCGCAATGCCCATCACTATCAGCTACCCAAGCTGCAGCTACTGCTACGCCGAGCAGCACGTCTCTCTCTTCGGCTAACAAGCAGGCGTCAATAACCAATGCTGTAACGAAAAATGAAGTACTTACTGTGGAGGTAATGTGGGCACTGAAGGTTGCCAATTCACATTATTCGTATAAATCATCCGAAGATGCCAGCCTGCTATTTCGACGAATGTTCCCTGATAGCCAGATTGCAACACAATTTGCTTGTGGCGAAAAGCAAACGTGCATATCTCTGCTCGTTTGGGCTCGCTTCAAGAGTCTCACGTTGTCCAACGTGTTGAAGCAAAGGGCCTCTGTAATTCTATTTGACGAAAGCCTGAACCACTGATGGTTCAGTTAAGTTCCTGTGGACAGTAAAGCACTTGGTCAGGTTGCTCTCTCACGAGCCTCTCAAGGGAAAGGTCTGTGTGTCAGTCAAACACAAAAAGAAAGCACTTGTTATGCGAATGTTGTTTTATAAACCTGTTTAAATGTGAAATTGTTTTTGTTGATTTATGGTCAAAGAGTTAGTTGCCAACTCAACGTTTTTTTTAAATTTGCCCTACAAAGGGAAAGCAATGTGTGTACTAGCTGGATGCTACTACCTACTAAAGCTCTTTTTGATGTGTCAGTGTTATGAATGCCTGTCAACCAGAGTATATCTATAAATTTCCATGGATCGTGGCTGTCTGGAACCGGTCCTGCCTCCTGCCATGGCCCTGCTGATGCCCCTCCTCTCTACCTCCTTCTGCTTCATGGATCGTGGTTATCTGGATCGTGGTCCATGCCTACTACTCATTATATGAATAATTTCTGTCATATTCATTGAATGTGCTGTAACTCCGTTATGTTATTCATTCTGGTCACATGACATCTATTGCTTCTGTCCATCCGGGGATAGGGATCCTCCTCTGTTGCTCTCCCTCAGGTTTCTTCCCTTTTTTCCCTGTGAAAGGGTTTTTACTATCTTTATTTGGGGAGTTTTTCCTGATCCGATGTGAGGTCCCGGGACAGGGATGTTATGTGTACAGATTGTAAAGCCCTCCGAGGCTAATTCGTATTTGTGATTTTGGGCTATATAAACTAAACTGAATTGAATTGAATAAATGTTTATTCTTTTAATCAAACTATTGTCTCTCATTCATTTGTGTCATTTACGGTATTCTGTATGCTTTGGAATTCTCATTGTTAGTTTAAATATTACATTTTCTCACTTTTTCATGTATACACCGAGATTTCACAAAGTTTTTGGTCATGGAAATTTGGTTTAAAGTCATGGAAAAGTCATGGAAATCCAGTGTTCAAAATGTGTATGAACCCTGAACTATGAGTGAAATCTGAGCGACTAAAAGGAGGAAAGTTTGAGCTCCTCTGTTGTTGTTTACGACTTGCCAGGAGAGGAAACTCTGAGTCGCAGTGAGTTCAAGAGCAAATGAGCCGGCGGCCTTTTATACACACAAAAGCAGGCGGAGGCCGCGCTGCAGGAATGTTTGTCTGCTGCAGGGATTAGGATGCACAGGAAAAGGGTCCTTGAAGCTGACAGCGATGTGTTCAAGGCCTCCTGTGAAGGGCAGATCCGTGCCACTAAAGTCAGTTAAACCAACAGAAAGAAAATAAAGAGACACAATCTTTTCTGCTCCGAGCGACCAAGAAGGCTGACTGAGGCTTTCTGCTCTGGTTCTCTGGTGCAGACCTCCTCGATGATGTCATTCTCCACTGTTGGGCTTCCAGTTACATAAGTTTCTAGTTTCACCTTCACCTGCAAAAAGTCCAGAAAGCCTATCAGACAAGTTAATACACCAATTATAATATAAATAAATTATGTTTTTACAATCTTTGGAGTCAGTTTTAAAGCAGAAATGTGAATCTTTTGTTGGCTCCAGAAACTTAAATGTGATTTCTTCGTCTCACTTTCTTTGGGGTTTGGATAATGGGTTTCAGACCACATATTCACCAGCTGGAGTCGACATCAAAACGTTATGTTTCTCGAACACAAGACAACTTTTAAAGTTCAGCTTGCTGACCAAGCTTCCTGTTTCTTCACAATAAAAGCTCACATTTCCTCCTGAAGCAGATCAACAAGTCCACTCAGCTGTTTCAACCAAACTAAGGTTCAACATGCTGCAGGTCTGACCTCCTACAAGTCTTTTAACGGCGTTCTTTAAACCGACGCCATTGGACGATCGGTCACGTGTGGTATTTGATTTGATTTCACACGTGAAGACAGGCGTTGCTCTCCGATGACTCGTCGGGTTTAAAGCGTGACCTCAGGGGAGATTTCAAAGAAGTCTTTTGAGAGGAGAGGAACTGTTCATGGTGTGTTCAAAGTCTTTTGAGAGGAGAGGAACTGTTGATGGTGAGTTCAATGTCTTTTGAGAGGAGAGGAACTGTTGATGGTGTGTTCAATGTCTTTTGAGAGGAGAGGAACTGTTGATGGTGTGTTCAATGTCTTTTGAGAGTAGAGGAACGGGCAGCTTCATTTATCAACCAAAATAGTTTCACTGGAAAGGTTTCATGACAAGAACCCGGAGCAGAAAACTGTTTATTAGAAAGTGAGGAACAGAAGCTCTAATGACGTGTCAAAGTGTTTACTTTTAACATTCTGGGCGAACTGTTGAAGGCAACGCTCCAACAGGAAGTAGAATGCTGCCGATCGCCGTCTGTGCAGAGAACCGTCACTTTAGGACGTGTTATTCTGCCGGTATGAAGCGGCTTCATGGACATTCATCGTACATCAGAGACTCCGAGTCTCAGTCAATGACTTCCTGTGGTTTTTCTTTGTTCAAACGCCACGTTAAAAACAGAAAGAACCGGTTGAAACATTCTATGTGATTATCATAGTAACGTTTTATTTCAATGAAAGAACAAATCAGTCTTGATGAACCGGTTAGACTTTGATTCTGGACTCTTGTTGAATCCTCTGCAGATTGTTTTCTGTTCTCACGACAAGATTCTTTGAAGTCGAGCTCCGGAAACTGCAAAGAGCACATTTGACAACTTTCTGACATATTTTAGATTTACGACAAAGAACCAGCAGGTTGATCCAGAGAGAACATACTGGTTTTATAAACTAATTATAGTATTAATATTATATATTAATTAGTGCTGTCAAACGATTAAAATATTTAATCGCGATTAATCGCATTTATGTCATAGTTAACTCGCGATTAATCGCAATTAATCTCAATTTTTTATTTTTGCATTTTAATGCTCTCATCAACATGAAAAAGTGGATTGGCTTGATTTATTTTATTGAAAAACAACTGCCAAACAGGGCGGTACAAAATAAAATCACTGCACATTTCAGGTAAACAAGGGTTTACAAAATAAAATTATAGAGTGCACCAGGCATGAAAACGGGTCAGGGGTGAAAAAGGTGAGAAGGATATTACCCCTCTAGGAGGGTCCGGGGGCATGCTCCCCCGTAAGAAAATTTTTAATATTCCATATTTTAAAGCATCAATCTGATGCATTTTGAGATGCTTTTTTTGCCAACCTGGGAAGAGCTGGAGAAACTTAACTTCAGCCATGAGTCAAAAATGATTATGGCCTCCTTACTAAGTATTATGCACGCCATTTCATGCCAGCCTGTCACTGGGTCTAACATTTACAGTATATGAGGCACAATGTGGTAAGGGAGAGCATGGCTGCCTTTGTTAGCATCATTTATATCTTTGATGCAGAGAATGCATCTGGCGAATCCCTGCCTGTTGATTTTGGAGAATACATCTCCTAGATGAAAGGACACCTCTTGCCCTTTTATTGAGACCTTGCCTTCCAGTTTTAGCCACGGCCAGTTCCAGCTGCATTTCAATCCAGCATCCAGCTGTTTAACAATGGCTGCATCCTTCTCCCCTAACACACTCATTCTGCAAAAATAATGTTTGTATTAGTGTTAACTTCTAGTTTAGCCTTATTCAGACCTGCCAACCTTGATATATAACCTATATATTGATAAGTCATTAAATACTCGTCATGCATTATATTGCATTGCATATAATGTGTGCTACGCAAATTGCGTACAGGTTGGCAGGTCTGCTTATTGATAGAACGGTGGACCACTTTACCTTCTGCCTTGTCAGTCCCCTCACCTCAAAATCTAACTCCTCAAAAACGGTAGCGTTATGCCGTGTTCACACCGGACGCGGCTCTCTCTCTCTCTCTCTCCTCCACCATTCATTCATTTCAAACCGTAACGTTAGCCTAGCTTCCAAGCCCAAACGGCGTGCCTATTGTTTTGCTTCCGGTTGAGCTACATCCGGCGTGGTGCTCGCGAAAAAAATAATAATTGCAAAATTAAAATGCGTTAACGCCGTTAATAAAATTGACGGCGTTAAAATTGGTTTGCGTTAACGCCGTTAATAACGCGCTAATATGACAGCTCTAATATTAATATACTCGTTTTCATTTCATCGCTTTTAGACTCCCACAGACTTTATAACTCTAATCTCTCTCTCTTGCCCTCTCTCTCCCTCTTCCCCCTCCCTCTCCAGGATCCCCTCCTTCCTCTGAAGTCCCTGCAGGTCCTTACCCCTTCATGGTGAAGTCGGCTGACGGGCGCCAGGTTCCGGTGGTGCAGGCTTACGCCTTTGGGAAGTACCTGGGTTATCTGAAGGTGACCTTTGACGAGGCCGGGAACGTCCTGAAGGCCTCGGGGAACCCCGTCCTGCTGGACAGCAGCGTCCCGCAGGGTAAGAGGCCGTCTGCGTGACTGTTCTCAGTCCACCGGCTTCATCAGTCTCTTAAACTAAGGTCTGAATGTCTCGTCCAGATCCAGATGTTCTGGCCGACGTGGACGAATGGAAAAAGAATCTGGCCAACTACTCGGCCCAGGTGGTGGGAAAGACTCTGGTGTTCCTGAACGGGTCCACTGAGGAGTGCCGGTTCCGGGAATGCAACCTAGGGAACCTGATCTGTGACGCCATGGTGAGTGTTAGAACACCAGGAGCGACTTCTGGTGCATTTTGTGATTTGAAAGCAACGCGGATCAGCATCTGGCTTTCATGATATTAGATGTGACTTCATCTCTGATTCATGAAGCTAAACTAAGATTAGATCTGTCTGCTCATCGTGGGAACTGTATTCACAGTGAAGTTCCGGCACGGAACGTAAAACCTCAAATGTTTCCGCTCACTGGGGTACAAATCATCAGATGGGACCATTTATGTTTGATAAATGGTCCCTCACAAATCAAACCAATAACCCGACGCACGGCTCTGCTTCTGCCTCAGATGCACAACAGCATCCGGCTCTCAGACGGCCTCCAGTGGAACCACGTCAGCGGCTGCCTCTTCAACGGCGGCGGCGTCCGCACGTCCATCAACGAGCGCACCAGAAACGGTGCGTCGCTTATCTCAAAGAAGTCAGAATGTAAAAACACATTATATTTCATCAGCTGTGTCGAGGAGCGGCATCAGATGCTTTCGGGCCGGAGAAGGAAACATCTGCATTTACCGTCGTGAATGGGTTTTTTGAGATCTGCTGCTGCGTTAGGAACGTGTTCCAGATCTCCCAGATGTTCTGGGTTGGGGTCTACTTCCTGTCCCCAGAGTCCAGACCAAACATAATTATGTTCTTATGATGCACATTAAACTCCTTTGACTCTCAGGGAGAGCTTAAAACTTTCTGTTTACATTTTACGAAGCTAACTTTGGGATTATGTGAGTTTCTTTTGTTATTCTTCTGTATTATTTGTCCTGGTGAATCCTATCTGTGAGTTTCTACACGGCCTTCGCTCAAAGAGATGTTCCACATGTTGGTGCCGATGTGGCGAATGAAGAATGTTCCGAAGAAGAACTTCCTGAATAACATCCGTGTTCGTCTGCAGGCTCGATCACCATGGAGGACCTGATCGCCGTCCTCCCTTTCGGGGGAACCTTCGACCTGGTGCAGCTGAAGGGGTCCACGCTGCTCAAGGCCTTCGAGCACTCAGTGAGGCGATACGGCCAGAGCACCGGGGAGTTCCTCCAAGTGTCCGGTACTGACCCCCACGGCTGTTTCTGCTCTTTCTGCAGGGTCTCAATCTCTAGTTTCAAGTCTTCTTCAATACAGCATGATGCTCATTTAGTGAATTATGGTCATTTAGAGTCAAACAGACCATAAAGCAGGAGGTGCTTCAGGGCGGGGCTACACTGTGATTGACAGGTCTCTGCTTCATGTGTTAAAGCTGCATTCTCTCTCCTGACCATCAGGGGGCGACTCCTCTGGTTGTATAGAAGTCTATATAAGTGACTCTACTTCTCTTGATTTATTCCCTCAGTAAACATTGTAAACATGAGTTTATGTCTCAATATCTAGTTTCAAGTCTTCTTCAATACAGCATGATGTTCATTTAGTCAATTATGGTAATTTCCAGTAGGGCGGGGCTACAAGGGGGGCATCCCAAGTCTCTTAATTGTCATATCCTCGCTCCTCAATTGAACCAGAAGTGGTTCTGCGTCGCCATCTTGCCGGCCGTCCCAAAGCTCTTATTCTTCTCTGAGGAGCGAGAAGCGAGGAGGGATCTCGGAGGAGCCATGATCAAGATTAAACTCAAGTTATATATTTTATCTGTTTTCTTATTCACCATCTGGTTAAGATATGTTCATTTTAGGTCTGAACAACAAAAGGATCACAAACAACTTTCTTCATTTATAAAAAGATTTGATCTGTTGTTTACAGTGGCAGCTGGTAGCAATTTATTTTTGGTAGGGCCATCTAATCAATTTCAGCAAACATCCCTGTATGATTCAATGCAAAAAAAGGTATCACGCATTACTACTTTGCAATTAAACATTTAACATTTATTCCAACACTTTGACATAATAAGGATATCTTATTAATACAATTCAGTATATTAATACCCCTCGAAAGATAGTCCTGCACTTGACTGATGATTTCAAATGTATTGATAAATTCCCAAAACCAACGTAAGAGCAATTATTACTCCTCGTTTGCATTAATAGCATCACACACACAGAGCCAACACTCATGCCAATTTCCTTAAAACATACAGTTATTACAACTTTAACTAACCTTGTGCCTCTTCCGCGGAGTGCTAATACCGTTACTGTTTCTAATTTGTATACAAAACTGACCATATTTTCAGTAGCTTTAGACATTCACTCCGCGCACTTTGCGACTTCTTTTTCAACCTTGCGAGCCGCCTTAAAAATAAAAGCATCTCATCTTACAGGAAACGAGATAAATGTAGCTTAACGCAGGTAAAACACATGCAACAAAAACAACAACATTGATTGACAAACAGTTTCTAAAGCCAGAACACAAATTGGGTTACTTACATATCATATAATAACCGACAGCATGCCTTCCAACAGCTCGTGTTGTGCCGTCTTTGACGTGCCTTTAAAAACGCTGGCTGTTTTACGGTGCTCCGCCAGCACTTGTAATGCAGTCTCGTCATGCAAGACCAGCTCAAAAGCCACACAAAACTTCACACAATCAATTATTTTGGATAAAATGTGCCCGTTTTTATCCACCTCATTGTGTTTCTTCACCGCAGTCTGTGTCCGCTGGGTAGTGATGTTGACTTAGCCTGATATGCTAGTTTAGAAAGAAAGAAGAAATAAAAATGATCCTTTATTAATCCCCTTGGGAAAATTCTTCTCTGCATTTGAGGGCTGCCCTGTGAGGCGCCCGGGGAGCAGCTAGGGGTTAAGTGTCTTGCTCAACCGCCCCAACTTTAGTAGCTTGACAAAGTTATCCATGTGTCCTGGTGTTCTCATGTTTTCTTAATTTTTCCGACAAGTGCTTCATGGCCCTTACTCCCGTAGCTGTCCATGCTGGATCGGTCCACGTTGATTTAAAAAGCAAGCATGGAAAGTAAAATACGGCGTTAGCACAACTGCATCCAGCAGCTAGCTTAACCAAACCGTGCTGGTGTAGCTTAGCGGTCTGCACGGAAGCTCAAGCTGCAGTCTGTTGTCTTATGGTGAGGTCCGGTTGATCTGGGACCAGGTGTTTTACCTGTAGTTTCTCCGCCAAAGTTCTTCTTTCAAACGGGTGTTGGAGGAGAGATTATACCGAGTTAGCGTTTGGTCTCCTTTGAAGAGCATTGCTCGACTCATGCTTTCACTCGCCGCTGTCATGTTGTTAAAATGGGTGGCGGCTTGAGAGACGAGAAGACGAGAACACGCAAGATGAGAACGAGAGATGGGAACACGCACCGCGGGGCCTAATGAGAATGGCCCTGCGGTGAGTCTTTTTTAGGACGCTGATTGGCTAAATTGTACGTCACTCATTTATATATGTAATCAGTGATTGGCTAAACTGCTTATTAGACCCATCTTTCTTGGGCCAAATCGATTCGGCCCCAGCACGTGCACGGCACAGTGGAGATGTGCACGAGTGGAGAGGACAAGCATGAAAAGCATAAATATTATAATTATTTATTTTTTTGGTGGCTCAAGGTGGGGCCAGGCCCCGTGGCCCTCTATTGGCCGGCCGCCACTGGTTATTACCCTCAATAACTTGTATTATGTATGTAATTAAAAACAGAGAGAGCTGGAGAGAGGAAACACTTTTTTACTAATGTAATGAAGAGAAACCATAATCATATTGTGGGTTATTTTATAATGATGTCACAATCAGAATTTCAAAACATACCGACCTAAATAATTAATAAATAAGATGCATTCTGCTGGTAGTAAGTGAACGCACCGTCGTTCACATTTACAACAGTAAGTGAACGCACCGTGTAAAAGCCTTCAGAAGCTCTGCTTGGTGTGTTTCATATTTCATGTCTTCATTCTCGTCCCAACAGGATTCCAGGTGGTGTTCGACCTCTCCAGACCGGCGGGCCGCCGGGTGACGAGCCTCGCGACGCTCTGCACGCGCTGCCGGGTTCCTCGCTACGAAGCCATCCAGCAGGAGGCGCTCTACAAGGTGGTGATGCCGTCCTTCATGACGATGGGCGGGGACGGCTTCTCCATGATCGCCGAGGAGATGCTCAAACACGACAGCGGTGAGGCGTCCCACCCTTTCGGGGTTCTTGAACTCGTTAAAACAAAACAAAAGCAGCATTTCTTTGAACTTTTTCCTCCTTTTTCTCTTCTCCAGGGGATTTGGACATTTCAGTCGTGTCCAACTACATCGCGCAGAAGAAGAAAGTCTATCCCGCTGTTGAAGGACGCATCAGGATCTACAACTCTGCCTCTGGACACGCCACTCCACTGGTTCCACTGGTTCCACTGGTTCCACTGCTGTGGATCGTGTGTTGGAACATGTGAGGAGGACTTTACCAACAGGACGGATGTTATGCTAACGTCTCACTGCTCAAAGATGGGATTTCATTTTTACTTTGAAATCAGTTTTATAATTATTAAATAAAAAGTTGAGCCAGCTGAATCGTTCACACCAAACAGGAAGCACTTTTGTTTTTACGTACTAAGTCGTTGCAAACACTAAAAATTCGCCTCATTTGGGAATTCCACGCGACGCTGCGTCTTTAAAGCCGATCAGCGTTGATTCTCCTCTTGAATCCGAAATGGGGGAACAAATTATGGTATCTGAATAATACCTGCAAACCTGCCGCTTTTCGGCGAAATTCGCCGTTTTGAAATCAAAATATGTCATCCACGTGAATCGTGTAGATCCGAAGAGTTTTTGTTTGGGGGGAGGGTTGGGTCAACTGGCCGGCCAGCGTGTCTGAGATTGGGGTGAGACACGGAGAAACGCTGATGTTGTGATCTTCGCAATAAAACATCTTTGATGTGACTTGTCGAGTCTTGGCCAATCAGCGTTAAGATGTCTACAGCGGCCCTCCAACTTTTTATCCTTTCGCTCCAAGTTGAAGTTACCGCCGATACGAACGAAGGTAACTCGCCATCCAAGTTGCGTTTCGTAATATTTTTGTCACGTTACCCCGTTAAATATTTCCAAACCTGTTTTTTAATGGAAAGCTAGTCAGCCTGACGTTAGCTAACATTTTCGGGTTTTGTATTGGCGTTAAAGTTCCGCTATGTTCCGTTATAGTTCAGACTTGATTGGAAAAAAACGTAACGTGATGAAACATGCCGTAAAGGTTGTTTGTTTGTCGTTTGTGTTATTTCTGCTTCATATTTATCTGTTTATTGTAATTAAATCACAGCTGAATCTGTGTGTTTTGGGTTGATACAGCAAAAAAACATGAATTCAGAATTTTAAAGTTATTTCTGCATAATCTTTTCTCTTTTTGTTGCAAATAAATCGGAGCAAAACTGTTTATTTTGTTTCGGTACATTTGTAGCAAACGTCCTCAGGATGATGTCATGATGAGATCTGTGTCTACAACGTGAACACAGCACCAGAGGAGTGTCTCATAAACAAACAATAATAAACAAACTCGATCAAACTCCTCGTTGGTGTGAACGCAGCCGCTCAGAAACAGACTGAAGTTCACTTTTCTGTTGAGAAACATTAAATAAAAACTGAAGTCACAACTTTATGATCTTAAAGCGGTTTTCATCGGCTCATGTTTACTTCACTGGCGCTCCTCAGAATCGGAGAACAAGACGTCCTCTGTGTGAACCCTAACCCTCCTGAATGGCCTCGCTGCATGTTGATGTCGGGAACTCCTCGTACCACCAGTTCACCGCCAGCTGGCCGCCAAACGCTGGCAAACAGCAGTGGAAACCATCTGCTTTCACTCACCCCCCTGAGGAGGCCGGGGTCACCCAGAGGTCGCTTCATTTATCTGTGAAGAGCTTCCCAGTTTGAGCGAAGTCTTGTGGAGATTAAACCAGTATGAGTCACTTTAAATGGAGAAACGGTGTCAATGTTCTAAAAGGGTCCATGAACGCACCGCCGTTCACATTTACAACAGTAAGCGAACGCACCGTCGTTCACATTTACAACAGTAAGTGAAGGTATCGCCGCTAGTGACATTTTATTTATGACAGATTGTGCTATGACTTTTAAAAAACATTTTTATGACATTGTGACTTACATTTTTTATGCATATCTATTTCAGTATTTTCTTTATGACTTTTTTCTTTACTTATTTTATGAATATATTTTTCTGACATGCTATTCTAAACCGAACTGTGAGTTAACAACAGTATATATATATAAAAAAAAAATGCTAGGTATAAATGCTAGGTAAATTTAGATGTATTTTATTTTTGTAATGCTTCTATAGGACTGGTCATTCAATTAAATATTGTATTTATTTTCAGATGTTATAGACTATTTTATTCTAATGTGAAACAGCTTAATATCATGCTGAAGAAGAAACATTTGTCTTTTATCAGGGAACAACATAAACAGTCTGTTCAGTAGTAATTGTCCCTGTGAGGGACAAGCCACTCCTTCTTTTGTCATGTTCAGTTTGTTGCTTACCTTAGAGATGTATGTTAAAGACCAGCAATTGACTTTATACTTTATACAAAAGCAATCAGTGCTTTTGATCTTGTTCAGTTCATTTTTTCTTACTCAGTGAGAAAAGTCCAGTCTATGTTGGCTTGAACAAGAGCACTGAAGTCTGGTTGAATGAGGTGGAGAGGTGAAGGACAGCTGACAGGTATCTCAGCGGCGGCTTTGCGCATGCGCGATTAATGTTCACTCTGGAGCGCTCTGTGAGGCAGAGCGGCTCGCGGCAGCACCCGCTGCTCGCTGAGGACAGAAACTACAGAACAATACGTGCGTCAGTCTGTTGGCAACAAGCCGGTCGCTGAGGCTGCGGAAGCGCGCGCGCATACGTAAATCGCCTTCAGAGTAAAAGCAGTGCCGTTGTATTGCATTTATGGCGTGCATCTTATTTATTTATTTTTCTTTTTTAATTGACCTCGCGGGCCGGACTGGGAGATCCGTAAGATGCCCAGGTCTGAACTGCGACGTCTGGGAGAGATTTAAAGTGCAGCACCTGTGTGCGGCAGTGATAAGCCCCTCCCAATGCAAAAAAAATTAAAACGAGTTAACGCACGATCAAATAATTAACGCCGTTAATAGTTTGCTGCGTTTTTAACGCGTTAACGTGCCCAGCCCTAGTTTATTATTATAAGAGGAAGTCAAAGAACCATTAATTAGAGTCTAATGTTTAAAACTGAACTGAATAATGAATTAAAGTATAAATATAGAAATATTACAATGATTTCAGACGCGCCGTCGTGAAAGAAAAGACGACCGACGCCAACTGACATCAATAAATATAAATCTTTTTATTAATGCTTTATATACATTGGAATGTAAAGATGACCCCGGAGGTTGTTTTGGGTATTGCACTTATTAATAATTCACAATCAATGACCCAGGATGTGGAAACAGCGTCTGGTTCACATGACGACGGCTTCCTTCACTCCCTGCAGAGGAAACATGAAGTCGTTCACTTTATTGATCCGTTAACAATATATATATATATATATATATATATATATATATATTATGTTATTTAATCGTATAAAACACATTAATTACAATGTTACATGTTGGTTATGAACACCCGAACATGATGAGTGTTATTTCTGTGTAAACATACTTGTTCACCTTGCTGAGTTCAGGGAAAAGCTCCTGCACGGCGACGTCCAGCAGGACGTACGTCATCTGAGGAGACGAGGAGACAAGGAGACACAGTCAGAGGACGACAGGAAGCTGAGATCTTACATGCCGACTGACATTCATAAAACAGAATTAAATCCTATTTGACCTTTTAGTTTCCGTAATTCCACAACTAAACTACATTGAACACAAACTAAAAGCGTAAAACGCTGCAAAATGTCCACAATCTTCCACAATGTAGAACAAAACATCTGTGTATTGATTGGTTAGATTTGCCTAAATGCGGTTCTGTCTCGACCGGCACAATAAAGGTTTCATTTACGGCTCAAAGGAAGTGCGTCCCCCACAACAGGAAGTGGATCGCTCTTTTGTCAAACTTTACGGAGCTTCATGAAGTGTCTCTGTTATTGTGTCCACATGCTTCACCTGCTTGTTGAGGACGGGCTGCTGGAAGCCGTCAAAGAGCAGGCGGATGCCGTCGTATTTCGCCTCCTGGCCGATGCACTTGATCACCAAGTCTGGAATAAAAAACACACACTTCATATTTAATGAGCTGTAACAATTCGTCAGTAAAGTAGAATAATATCAAACTGAGGTTGT
The DNA here is from genome assembly GCA_038501785.1 of Myoxocephalus aenaeus. Lineage (NCBI taxonomy): Eukaryota > Metazoa > Chordata > Actinopteri > Perciformes > Cottidae > Myoxocephalus > Myoxocephalus aenaeus. Next base: position 5,824,202 of record JBAMJR010000189.1, read on the forward strand.
GTGTGTGGACGGAGCACATTATTGATGTTGGGAACATCTGATGGGAACATCTATGTATGTATGTATGTGTGTATACAGTGTTCCCCCCCCCCTGAAAAAAAAAACGCCACCCCCCTGTAATTTTTCCTATAGAGCCAGATCACAGAAGTTTGCTGCTTTAAGCTATCACTTTTAAAGCCTAACAGTTAATGTATTTGCAGGTCAAGACAAACAGCTTGCGGAGCTCGATTAAATGGACGTTTCGATTAAATGGACGTTTCTGACACCACGTTTCCTTTCAGTCAGTATTTATCAAACTGGGGCGTATTACAGGAAATGCTGATTTTAAATGTTCACCTCACTTTCAAGTAAACCAGATTGCTCCATCAGACAATAAATAAATAAAAGTGCTATCACTGTGTTAGAAAACTGAAAATAAAGTTCTATCCGTGCAAAAAATAACCAATATTGAGTTACTACTAAATATCTTATTGTGGAAAACAATTAGCTATTTGTTTGCAAAACAAAACAGAGTGAGTGCAGATGTGTGAGCATCACGTTGTATCAGTATTAGTGGCTGCAGTGAGCTGCTTTCCTCTACACATCTTTTTAAAACGGGGTTGTAGATTTGATACGGCCGCTCTCAATTCATGCTCAATGATGAGCTGAGTTATGTATTCTGATGAGAGGATCAGCAGGAAAGAAGACCTCACGGAGGGAGATCTCATAAATCGGCATTTTGCCAAAAGCCGATTTATGAGATCTCCCTCCGTGAGGTCATCACTGCAGCCACTAATACTGATACAACGTGATGCTCACACATCTGCACTCACTCTGTTTTGTTTTGCAAACAAATAGCTAATTGTTTTCCACAATAAGATATTTAGTAGTAACTCAATATTAGTATATTACTGAATAGTAATATTCAGTAGTTTAATTTAATTATCCTAAAAACCCAGTCTCCCCCATATCAGGATGGTTTGACCCAACCTGGCACACGCTGCTGAAAACATGGAGGGACAAGTGCAAAACAAGTTGAAACCAGAGCCGGCAAAAAAACGACACTCTGCTGCATAAAAAAATATAAAACCACAGGATGAAAAAAATTATTATTTTTTGTTGCTTTTTTTCCCCCCAGGCCACTGAAAACTGGACCCACCATTTGAGAATCACTGGTATAAACAATGCGTCAGCTTAGCGACAATCAATCCAGACACCATTCAGAAAACAAGCATTTTAAAAGTTGTTTGCTTGTCGAAATAAAAATAAAAATAACAAAAACATGAATTTAGACTTTTTACAAATCTGCATCATTATGAAGTTATTTCGGCTTAATTTTTATCCGTTTATTGAACTTAAATCACAGATGAATCTGTGTGTTTTGGGTTCTTAAAGCTGCACTAAACCAGCCAACGTGTGTCTTGCTAGAAACAGAGAATACAGCCTCCAGATGATGTCATGAACCAGGTGATGTCATGAACCAGACATGATGGCGTTTGGGTTCCAGGTTATCTGGACTTCCTCTACATCACATGTGTCAAACTCAAGGCCCGCGGGCCAAATCCGGCCCGCCACGTCATTTTACGTGGCCCGCGACGGCTTCCCGGACCCGTTTTCAGTGAATCGCGGACCTTTGCATGGGCTTTTATTTTGAAGGGGATTTTTTATGTGCTTTTATTTTGAAGGAGATTTTTTATGTTGCGGAGTGCCAACTATTCACACTCCTCAATGATGCATTCACAACACGCTTTACTTGCGTGAGTTTACACGTTGGACTGTTTGTGATAGATAAGCTTCATTACCAACTTTTTTATTTCATGTTTGTGCATGAAAGCACAGAGTCTGTTAAAAAAGACTGAAGTTATACAATTATTATGTGTGTTGTATTACCATGTGTCCTTAAGATGCACTTTTTGTTTTTTTATTGAGTGTAAAAGGGTTTGTTTAAAACTATATTTTTTTTGGTGTTGGCATATACTGTGATATTATGTACTTTCTCAGGTTCAAACTGCACCATCTCATTAAATCAATTTGAGAAGTTGAAAATGTTCCTGGCATTGGATCTCAGCTTGTTAAGGGGTCAAGGTGGGTCCTGCAGTCAGACCAGTTCAGAACCAGTGCCCCAGACCAGTTGAACCACTGCCCCAGACCACATGCATGTTCTTATTTGCTCACAATTATTTGTTGGACCAGTTATGTCCTTCTCAACTGTGACAAAAAAGCTTTGAAGAAAGTTAATATAATAATGTGCGTTTGATCTTTGTCTTTGTTATTTTCTTCTGTTTTAAGTTTGATCTTTTATAATTGTATATTTATTATAATTTAGTAATGTCATAGTAACAGAGAAATTTGCTTACATATATTTTTACGTTTATATAAATGCATGTACAATATTTGTACACTTGAATAAGCAATAATCTAATACAAAGACAGTTATTTAACATTATGTTCGGGAGTAGTTACATTTTACAGTGTTGCAGTTACAACCGGCCCTTTGAGGACGACCATGATGCTGATGCGGCCCGGGGTGAAAATGAGTTTGACACCCCTGCTCTACATGAACACAGCAGTAAAAACAGTGTTGTGTCGGTGTGACTGAAAACCTGGTAAGTAGTTCATCATCTCATCAAACGTCCTCTTGGCTCGGGTCTGTTTGTCCTCGTAGGTTCGCTCCTCGCTGCTCTCACAGAACATGGAGTCTGCCGAAAAACACCAACATGAAGCATGAACATGAACATGTCCGCCGGCTCACAGGTTCATACATTTCCTCTCCCGGCGACTGGCTTCAGTTTTTCTTGTCAAAGACAGAAGAGGAGTAAACTGAATACGCTTAAAGCAGAAGGACGAGAAACACTCGACTCTGTGGCTCCACTAAAGTGACGCTTTAAATCGTGCGATGCATTCAAGTTGACTGGAAATTAGCCATACGACAGGTTTCATCACGTTACGACTAGCCTTTCATTAAATAACAGGTTGGGAAAGATTTAATGGGGTAACGTGACAAAAATATTACGACACAACTTGGATGGGGAGTTGCCTTCGTTCGTATCGCCGGTAACTTCAACTTTGAGTGAAAGGATAAAAAGTTGGAGGGACGATGTAGACATCTTAACGCTGATCTTAACTCGACACGTCACATCAAATATTTGCGAAGATCACAACATCACCTCTCACTCCAATCCGGAGGGGTGGGGTGCGCCGTGATCAGCTGTTAAACTAAACAAACAGCGGGCATAGATACTAATCCACGGCCCGCCACTGTGGTGAGGTCAGGCTGATCTGGGAACAGGTGTTTTACCTGTAGTTTCTCCGTCAACGTTCTTTTCTCAAATGGGTGTTGGAGGAGAGATTATACTGAGTTTGGTTTCTCCTTTGAAGAGCAGTGCTCTCACTCGGCATTGTCATGTTGTTAAAATGGGTGGCGCCTAGCCCTGACGAGAATGAGAGACGGGAACGCGCAGACTGGGGCCAACTGAGAATGGCCCCTCCGTGGATGTTTTTTAGGGCGCTGATTGGATAAATTGCATGTCACTCTGGGAGACCAGGTGATGCTCCTGAAACAAGCGTACCTCTGAGCTGTGTGACCAGGGAGACCAGGTGATGCTCCTGGAGGATCAGATCCAGCTTGGACTGCATGAACTGGTCCATGTAGGCTTCAAACGTGTTCTTCAGCAGGATCCTCCCCGCAGCCAGACAGTGGTGGAGCCAGTCCGCCGTGTGGAACACCGTCCGACCTGTCAGTCAAAGAAGAGTCACGACATCAGGACAGACTGAAGAGTCATGACACAGAGACTGAAACGTTCTCTCCATCCGTTGAGTTAAATTAAAAATAGAACCCTCTTCCATTATTATTATTATTATTATTATTATTATTATAATATATATATATATATATATATATCTTCCACTCAAGAACCACTCAGTGAGCATCACTTACCGACGTACATCATGTAGTCATACATGCCGTCTACAGAGACCATCTCCAAGAAGAAGTTGTCGTTGTTTCTCTTCTCCGAACTCTCCGACAGGTTCGCGTTGTTCTTGAACAAGTCATTGAAGAGCTGCAGGTGAGAGGAAAGTGTGACGAATATTAATATTACACGATTTCTTTATTAAAACACACTTGCCCATTTTTCTATATAATGTATACTTGTTTTAAAAGTACTGTTATCTGGTTGTTGTTTACCAGATGTATCTATTATTGCACTGTTTATTGTTTTTATTGTTTTATTCTATGTCTATGTTATTGTTATGCAGCTTTCACTGAGTCAGATTCCTTGTATGTTTAACGTACTTGGCAAATACATTTTTTATTACTGTGTGCCAAATTGTGGCGTAAATGCTTGTTATCATTTCAAATTCTGTTTTAAACATCTTCAAATTCTATTTCCCTCCTTTTATATTCAATGAACTGGATTCAAATATGTTCTGTATCTGGTGAATTTCAGACTAACTTTCCTTCACCACAGAACCTTGTCCCAGAACCGCCCCGATGAAGAAGTCTAAGAAATGTTCTCCTCTTACTAAGTTATTGTCATCTAATGTGGTTAGAACACACAATTCAAATGATTAGGAAATAAAAGATTGCATTGTTATCTAAATCACAGAAAAAGATGCAAAGAAACATTAGTTGGAGTAGTTTTATTGGGTCTTAAGTAAATAATAATATATAATATAATAAAACCCAATTCTGGACATTATGATGGGCCTGGTTACTGGATGTCAGCATCGTGTTCACGTCCTTTGCGAGGCTACTCAGATGATCCGGAACACCTTGAAGTCAAAGTTATGGAGACCAGTGTTTCCCCCTACCATTATATTAGGCTCCGCCCCCCTGAAGGCACCCTCTGCCCCCCTGTAATTTTCTCTATAGCGGCAGATCACAACAGAAGTAATTGAAGGTTCCCTTTCCTATAGAACAGGTCTACACCTTGTTCTGTTACTAAACAAACACGACAGCATGTAATTTCTGTCTCTACATGGTTGCGCGTCAACACCCGATGCGCACACACAGGTGAGCGCTGAGCACACTCACAGCAGCGGACAGAGAGCGTAAAAAAATATGTCGCGTGAAAAGCAGACAGCTATATCTGCGTTTTAAACGCTCCCAGGGTGAAGATGACAACAGTAGCTCTCCTGCAAGAAACACCGGAGTAGCTCTCCTGCTCCAGGTGAAACGAGCCAAAGTGCTCGTGTCTTGTACCCAACAATGAGCCTGCTGGCTTCACATATTACAAAAGTGCAAAGTACACGGACATAAAACTAAGTCATTCATAAATACATGGAGAAATGCCTGTACTTTCGGGTAAATGTTTACATTACGCAGGTTATGCTTGCGCGACTCGCCGATTCTTGGCGTTTTGTCAAAAGCCAATCTTCGTGAAGTCTCTGTGAGGTCGGCTTTTCTGCTGTTGCGTCTCAAACAGAAAACAGATCTCAGCTCAGCATTGAGCATGAATTGAGAGCGGCTGTATCAAATCTACAACCTCATTTAAAAAAGATTTGTAGAGGAAAGCAGCTCATTGCAGCCACTAATACTGATACAACTTGACGGCTTACATATCTGCACTTACAAGTCTGTTTTGTTTTGCCAAAAAAATAATACCTTATTGTTTGCCACAATAAGCTATTTAGTAGTAGTATAACTTTATTTTCATTGTTCTAAGTGATTGCAAATTATAATTGTTTTGGTCTGACGGAGCAATCTGTGTCGATGTCGTCGGCGTCCTAGGGGAAACACTGGAGACGTATAATAATGCTGCCGGAGGAATGTTTTGTCTTTGCAACTCTGGAAAATATGTTCCTTACTCCTGTTGTGTTGATAAAAAAATAAAGATAAAGATAATGGAAGTTTATTTTAATCACGGAGGACGACAAATGCGCTATGTTTTAAACGTAGCCAGTAAGAAGCGTGTCTGATGGTTCACATTAAATGACTTTAAAGCGTCTTCATGGCGCCAGCAACATCAGCTTCCTGTTCGACACACAACCTTGTTAACACAAAGAGTCTCAGCGGAGGGAAACACTGCTTCATCAGACGAGCCGTCAGAAGTCTTCCTCCCTGAATCAGAATCAGCTTTAATGGCCATGTAAATTTGCACATACATGGAATTTGACTCCGGTTTCACTTGCTCTTCGTACTTTTTTTTTTCTTTTTTTTTTCTTCTTCACACACAATATACAAGATAAATATTAAAAATATTAAAAGGACATTAAAGACAGTAGTAAAACAACAAAAAAAGTGCAGATAGGAAGAGGAAATCCTCTCCAACCGTTTAAAAAGTACTTTGACAGGAAATCTCCATTTAAAGTGTTTTGATGAAGTTAATTAGTTTACCCGTGACGCCGGAAACATGAGAGTAAACATACTGGGTTGTGTTTGTACCTTCTTGTTGTTCTCGGCGGACGGGCTGAGGACCGTCAGCTCTGGCCGGCTGGGTTTGGGTTTGGGCGACTCGCAGGAATTGAAGAAGGACTGGATGAACGGGTCCAAGTTCTGTCCTTTCTGGAAAAACAGTTTCACAGCGTTTCGTATCGCCAGTGTAAACAACAACAACAAACTGCTCGGCCCTGAAGACCTGAACCTGTGTTATGATGTAAAGCAGCAGCAGCTTTCAGAGGTCTTACGTTCCCACACAGAGGTCAGCTACAAACCTGGAGGTTTGCTGATTATCTATGTCAAAGGGTCCATCCTCCTCCTCCCTGCACATCCCATAATACGCCACACATCCTCCTCAGTGACCTTGAGCTTTCAAGAACTAGCAGAGATTGTCCTTCGTGTGACGTTTCTCTATTTTTTCTGCTCCGTAATGAATCATTACAGCAACATTTCAGCTCAGGGACTCACCTCCTTCATCAGCTTCCCCGGAACAGACTTGAATATCTTTCCTGAAAAAAGAAAAACCCAGTAAGTAATTAAGTAAAGTTACAAGTTAATAAAAAGAAAATACATTTTGTTTAACACTTCCGGGTCCGCCCCCGCTTCGAAGTGGGGCTATGAATTTTACGTTTTGATTAAATTCATATCTTCGTGATAATACTGCACAGAGATATGGTTTAAATTCTACCGGAATCAGTTGACTTCAGCCACTTCCGCGTCCTTTTATCGCGACATCGTACGGGATTCACACAGCGAGATCTGAGCATCTAAACATGGACGTGTCATATGATACGTGCAAAAAGCTTCACTTAGTCAGAAGGAGAGAGCACAAGGGAGTTTAGCCTGAGCTATATATTTTTTTTTTAGCCTAAGCTATTTTTTGAGAGGACGACGGAGCTTCACAGCCTGAAGAATACAAATCCTGCGATGAACAGGACAACGCCAAGCAAAGGGATCCACTCGAAGATGGGTAAGTGTATTTACTGAACTTTGCAATAGCATAATTACGTTAGTAACGGGACCTGTAGCCAGATAAAGCTCCTGCTAACACGGAGCTAGCGGTAGCGAGCTAACGGGGCGATAGATGACTACAGCGTCTCTATAAGACTGAACGGTGGGTAATCAAATATTGTCACTGTCCCCGTTAACTTTCTTTCAGTGAACTTAGTACGCCTAGTAGTGTTGGATCTCCGTTAATCGTTACTACCGTAGTGTTTACGTCAGAAGCAGCAAGAAGGCTGTTTAAACATAAGATCCATCAACAGACTGATAAACAACATATTTTAGAAATATGGATATTTAGAAGTAACACTTAAAAAGTACGAGTTGGAGGTTTTACCTGAATCCACACAGTCCAAATAGGACACGTGGACATTTGAAGAGTCAGTTTAGATCAAAGATGCAAAAATGTGTGAAGAAAAGAAATATCGTCTTTATTTTAATGTCTCTGGAGTCATTAATGCGTCGGCCTCATTGTTGTGAACGCTTCTCCGACGAAACCCGAAGTTTAAACGATTAGACTTTGGTCTTCAAAAGCTACTGGGAGCTTTTTATTTCAGGTTGGACCATCTATAAAAACCAGCGTCCTCTTGCTGGTTTAACAAGAGGACCAGTATGATGCGTTCATACCCAGGTTGACGTCCGGCAGCATCCGGTCCAGGAACTGAGACTCCATGCTGTGAGGAGACAGGAAGTCTGCCAGCAGCTGACTGTTGCTGAGCTCTGGATGCTGCAGGAGTCTCTGCACACGCACACACACAGACACGCGCATGCAGACATATACACACACGCACGCACACGCAGACATACACACACACACACACACACACACACACACACACACACACACACACCAGAAGCTGATAAATATACGAGTGTCTTTTGGATCAGATGTCAGTAAAAATTGCCCCATTGTAGAATTTGTGAAGCTTTTAGAAGTCTTATAATCGCTCATTTATAGAATATAGAATGTGTGAATGTGAAATAGTTAGCGGCTCCTTTTTCCAGTTGAATAAAAAATTAAAACTATAAAAGACATTTTAATGCTACGGCGTAAACAAAGGTTTCTACAGGATAAATATTCCTGTTTTTCTTTTCCAGTCTCGGCTACAGCAGAACCGACAGTGACAATGTCAACAATTTCAAACGGGAAAAATCGCTGGAAAACGTCCCAGACGACGACCTCGTCGTTGTGGAAAAGTGGACGAGGCGGAACAAATGAATACATAATTACAATATATTTATAAGAATATAGAAAGGTTTCCAGACAACTTCTACTTTAATTTATTTTATTTTTTTACTGTTTTAGATGCTGTTCTGTTTACAGCTTCGTTCAAGCTCATAAAAAAAAATAAAAACTAGTCCACGGAATGTAATGACTAGAACATCTGAAATTCATTAGTTTCAGTCATTTCATTGTAAATTCTTCCTCCTTCTCATTCTCTGCTTTCATACGTTCCTCATCCTGTTTGGTTTCGCTGCCCTCTAAAGACGAAACGTGGGAACATTTAACTCGGCTCTGTTCGGTTTCCGTCTTTATTAAAACCTCCTTCCTGTCGGCACCAAGAGTAGAAGACGACGTGAGATAAAACACCAGCGACTGAAGAAGCTTTCAAACCTGCAGATACTCTTCAAATTCTTCCCTTTTGGACGCGAGAAAATCTGAATTCTTTGGTCCAATGATTCTTTTGGATGGAAGCTGAGCGTCTGCAAATGTGCCTGGAAAATAAATATATAAATAAACAACATTAGATAGTATTTTACACACGCTAATATTCTCATTCGAATATGGAAAATGATGATTTGTAATTGTCAAACAAAATGGAGTTTTTCTTATAATTTATATATATATATTTTTTTCTACATATACTTTAGCAATAAAACAACAGTACCACCATGTATCATGTAGGACTAAAGATATTGTAATAAGAAATGCATCTCAGTCCAGTATTTTGGAGTATAAGTTGAATATTAAAAGATATTTCAATCAGAATAATTTCATAAACACAATGTCAGCGTTTTCCCTCTTTAAAAAATTAAATCCTGACTTTGACTTTTAATGTGAGTCCGACTGTTCGATACATTTCAGATTTAGAGCACAAACGGGTCAAAGTTCTTCAGCGGTACCGTGGAACTCGGTGAGTTTGGATTCGAGCACGTAGAACTCCAGGTATCGTCTGTAGACCGACCACCGCTCAGCGTCATGGCCGACTGCGGAGGAGACGCACAAGAGACCTCGATGAGAACCAGAGTTCAGATGGGAGATAAATGCAGATTACTTATTTTATTATATCAAATATAAAGTCCCTGGATCAGAAACTGCCATGAAGAGTCTTTCAGGAAATATCGGTGAAAACGGTTTCAGCGTTGGTTTTAGTGAAACAGATGTCAGGGTCTGAAGACGTATAAACGCCTACGTAGCTGCAGCTTTGCCTTGTTTGGCCCCGCCCACTCGCTCACCATCCTTCCGATCTTTGCGCTCCACGTCGATGCAGAAGACGGGGATCTTCTCCCGCTTGACGTCGTCGTCGTAGATGTCAATGTAGGGGATGACGACGCTCCAGGCCGACAGGTTCCTCAGCGAGCCCGGCGTGCCGGCTGGCTCGGCGGGGGAGTCGTCCTCCACCACGACGGTGGCCTCCTCCACCTGCAGGAGGCGAGCAAGAAAGAAGGAACTCACTGCAGGGAAACAAACCAACGAGCTGAAGGGAAACACACCAATGAGCTGCGGGGAAACAAACCAACGAGCTGCTCCATGAAACCTAGATCAGCTCATTAAGAAGCCAAGGAGCCAAAATGGGGTTTTGTTGTTTGAGGGAAACACTGGGTGAATCGGGACATCTAGTTCCTTTATTTGAACCCAGGGTGGCACATTCAGCTCAAAGGGCATATAGGTAAGTGCCTGCTAATGGGAACAGGTGTGTGTGTAGATGGGAAGCACAATAGTTTTTGACCGTGGTTGTGTCAACGTGGTAGTGCTGTTGGTGGTATCTTGTGCTGCAACATGTAAGACTAATTTAATTCAAGTGTATTGGACATTGTGGATTTATGCTATGGTGTCACAGAGCAGAGAATAAATGGATCAAAGAGACACAGCGCCCTGGACATTGGATTTGTTTGTGGCAAGAACACGCGTCCGAACATGTTTTTTAAATGGATTAAGGTTTGAGCCTCTACACATGCTATCAGTTAGTTCTTTTGTAGTTCTTTTATAGTTATTGTGTAGTTCTTGTGTAGTTCTTTTGTACCGGTAGTAATTTTATAGTTCTTTTGTAGTTCTTGTGTAGTTCTTGTGTATCGGTAGTTATTTTATAGTTATTTTGTAGTTCTTTTATAGATTGTGTAGTTCTATTTCATCCTTACTGACCGCCAGAGGCAGTGTTTCACACTGGATATGTTCAGTATCGCGCTTGCGCAGTTCGAGTATTTATAACAACAAAGTCACGTGTGACCTCGGGTGACTCCCACCCGGGAATAACTTCCGGCGTCATCCCGAGAGCGGTTCTTTTTCATCTTCTCGCTGCGCAGGCTAACTAATGTGTTAGCATCAGCTTTGGCTGAACTTGTGTAGAAGAAAGCTCGTCGCCTGTAGTCTTGTGACCTCCGGTCGGAGTTGCGGGTCTCTCGCCCTCCAAAGGCTGCGACAGCTATAACCTCCTAGGAGGAGACGGTGCGCTTCTACGTCCGGACCATTGAGCTGGACGGCGTACCTATCTTCGGTCATCACCAGGTCGGCTATCTTCACACCGTGAAGCAACACCGGGTGAGATCGACTAATATTGTTTCTGCAACAGCAGATTCACAGCCGGTGTGAGCCAGATGCCCTGGCTCACACGTGGCCAGAGGGCCGTCTTTATGCTTTCCCCCCATTTCCTCTGATCTGCCAAAGCTCCTCAGTGTTATTCAACGGGGCCACAGACTGGTGCTGGTTGCCCCCTTAGGGCCATCCAGGACTTGGTTTCCCCTGTTGCACAGACTCTGCTGTGGGACACCATGGCGCCTCCCTCATAGGAGAAACCTCCTATTGCAGGTAGGTGGTCGGATCTAGCGTTCCGATCCCAGCCGCCGTCAACTAGGGGCCCGGCCGTTGCCGTTGCCGAGCTGCACAGATCCAGTCAAGAGGACTATTCTGAAGGTCAGAGCGCCATTGACCCGTCTACAGAACGAGGACTCAGTACAGGGCCTCGTGCTTACTGTACTAGAGTTTCTGCAGTCCCTCCTAGAGGAGGCCCGGTCTCCCTCTACCCTGAGGAGGTACATAGCTGCTATTTCAGGGCAGCATGCTAAGGTCGACAATGACAGGGCAGTGTTTCCCCTAGGTTTACAGCTTCGGGGGGGGGGGGGCGGCGGCACGGCGGCGGCGACACCAACACAAACACTTAAAGCAGTGGTTCTCAAACTTTTTCTATAAATAACTTCATTTTGTGACTCCATCTGTGCTTTTAGAAATAACAGAATAAAGAAAATTGCAATCACTTTCAAGTAAATCAGATTGCTCCATCAGACATTTTTTTATTTTTAAATTGCAATCACTTAGAACAATGAAAATAAAGTTATATCTGTGCAAAAAAATAACTAATATTTAGTTACTACTAAATAGCTCATTGTGGAAAACAATAAGCTATTTTTTTTTTTGCCAAACGAAACAGAATGGGTGCAGAGATGTGAGCATCAGGTTGCATCAGTATTAGTGGAGCAGTGAGCCTCTACACATCTTTATAAACGGGGTTGTAGATTTGATACAATTCATGTTCAACGTTGATCTGAGATCTGTTTTCTGTTTTGAGAGACGCAGCAGCAGAAAGGACGTCACGGAGACTTCTGGCAAAGAGCCAAAAGTCGGCGAGTCGCTATGCGCATGCGCAAGCCTAACCTGTTAACGGCATAACGTAAACATTTACCCGAAAGTACAGGCTTTTCTCCATGTATTTATTAATGACTTAGTTTTATGTCCGTGTACTTTGTACTTCTGTAATATGTGAAGCCAGCAGCTCATTGTTGGTACAAGACACGAGCACTTTGTCTCTTTCACCTGGAGCACGAGAGCTGCTCTGTGTTCAGAGAGCTGCTCAGGTGCTCCTCACATGAGAGCTGCTGTTGCCATCTTCACCCTGGGAGCGTTTAAAACGCAGATATAGGTCTGCTTTTCACGCGACATATTTTTTGACGCTCTCTGTCCGCTGCTGTGTGCTCAGCGCTCACCTGTCTGTGCGAATCAGGGCGGAACTCCACAGCGGAGTGCGCGATGCAGAGCAGAGGAGAAGTGTTAACGCGACCATTTAGAGACAGAAATGACAAGCTGTGTGTGGATAAGATCAATAAAATACGGCCGTTTAGTTTGTTTAATAACAGAACAAGGTGTAGACCTGTTCTATATGAAAGAGAAACTTAAATGACGACTTGTGATCTGGCGCTGTCGAGAAAATTACAGGGGGGCGGAGGTTTTTTTCAGGGGGGCGCCCCGCCCCCCTATTATAACGGTAGGGGAAACACTGCAGGGTATTGAGCCACAGTCTGGTGTCCCTCTCCTTAGACGGGGCTCAGCGGCTGCACCCTTCGAGCGCCCCGAAGGCTCCTCAGGGGACTTGTCCGTGGTAATGGACGCCCTATGTTCGCCTCTTGAAACCGAGGCTGAGATATCCGTCGGCAAGGACAGCTTTTTTTTCTCCTCCTTGCCCTCACTTCGGCAGGCGAGTAAGCGAGCTACACACCCTCTTGGTGAGTGAATCCTGTCTGAGGTGGAACTCAAGACAGGCCTAATATGGCCTAAATATGGCCTAATGCAGTGTTTTCCCCCAGGGATGGGGGAACACTTGTATCTCAAACAGCCTATCCAGCTGGCACAGTCAGAGCTTCTGTGCCCAGTGCGGGTCTTCGAAACCTAGGTCAAGGCCACCGCATGCATACGGTGGTTGGGCCAGTTTCATTGTCTTAGGACGGACCTAAGAGGGGCTGTGCCCTTTCTAAACAGCGCCACTGGATAGTGGATACCGGGGCCTGTGCATACAGAGCGAACGGCCGTGCTCTGACATCCGGGGTAGGGTGCCATTCTACCAGGATTGTCTCCACATCAGGGGCAACCTTGAGAGGTGGGCCCGTGGAGGATACATGTGCCGCAGCCTCAAGGGCATCACCCAGCACATTCAACAGAGACTACAGAGTGAACGTTGCCACCCCTCACCCACTGGGTGTGGTTCTTGGCCCAAATTCCTCTGCTTGAGCCATATGAGGTAGTTCCCGTGGGATTCCTCGTGACTTTGTTGTTATAAGTCATCCAGTGTGAAACACTGCGTCTTGCGGTCAGTAAGGATGAAATAGAATGAAAGTTACGAAGGTAACTACGGTTCTATGAATCCTGGATGACCGCCAGAGTTCTTGGTCACTCGGAACCTCGTGAGAAGATTCCACAGAACCGATCTCGGGTTGACGCCGGAAGTTATACCCGGCTGGGAATCACCCGAGGTCACACGTGACTTTGTTGTTATAAATACTCGAACTGCGCAAGCGCGATACTGAACATATCCAGTGTGAAACACTGCCTCTGGCGGTCATCCAGGATTCATAGAACCGTAGTTACCTTCGTAACGTTCATTCTTTTATAGTTATTTTGTACCGGTAGTTATTTTGTAGTTCTTTTATAGTTCTTTTGTAGTTCTTTTATAGTTCTTTTGTACCGGTAGTTCTTTTATAGTTCTTTTGTACCGGTAGTTCTTTGATGGTTATTTTGTACCGGTAGTTCTTTTGTAGTTCTTTGATGGTTATTTTGTACCAGTAGTTCTTTTGTAGTTCTTTGATGGTTATTTTGTACCGGTAGTTATTTTATAGTTCTTTTACAGTTATTTTGTACCGGTAGTTATTTTATAGTTCTTTTACAGTTATTTTGTACCGGTAGTTATTTTATAGTTCTTTTACAGTTATTTTGTACCGGTAGTTATTTTGTACTGGTAGTTATTTTATAGTTCTTTTGTAGTTCTTTTACAGTTCTTTTGTACCGGTAGTTCTTTTGTAGTTATTTTGCACCGGTAGTTATTTTGTAGTTCTTTTAAAGTTATTTTGTAGTTCTTTTATCGTTGTTTTGTACTGGTAGTTATTTTGTAGTTCTTTGTAAGTTCTTTTGTAGTTCTTTTGTTCCGGAAGCTATTTTATAGTTCTTGTGTAGTTCTTTTATAGTTCTCTACTAAACTAGCAGTGTTTCTAACACTGATCAATAATCCATAATCACTAGAAGGTTTTCTGTCTTTAACCTCTTAGCGTTCCTGTAAAATTTGCCGAAAAACGCCTATCCAGGTATACCCAAAGTAAATTGGAAGCTGTACTTGAACTATTTGGAGTAAATGCATGGTCTTGGTCTCTTTTGAAAGGTAACAATCTGAAGCTTTTTTCCCTCAATAGTCAGAATCACTTTAAGTGCTGCTGACACTGAGTTATATAAGTTTCAACACACTAAAGTATAAGGTTTTCATTTCCGCCTGAACATTTTTTTGCAAATAGATGCCTGTAGATGACTATAAATGGGACTTATAAACTGGAAAACACAATGGGACAATAGCCTGAAGCCTTATCTAGTCTAAGTAAAAAGCAGTATATATATATATCACAGAAAATTAATATTTTACACATGTTTTTCTAATGAAATGTCTAGGCGTTTTTCCATTTTGAGATTGAAAATATTCATGATATATATACCTATTTAAAAGGCTTATAGTCTTGCAAACTTATAGAGGTACTATTCATATTTACTACCAGTATTGCTGACACAGAGAAAATGAAGTATAAATGCATTTTTGTGCTAATTCAATGCCAAACTGAGGATCTATCAGCAGCTGGTCTGTGTCATGAAGCTGAAGGCTGTTGTGATTATCTCCACCCCCTCTTGTTTAGACCAGTTTTTTAGGCAATTTCATTGGCTATACGAAAGGCCTGTCATCCGAGCCGTATGACGTGACAGGCTTGATCCACGTAAGGAAAGAGAGGCTGATCCTGTTCTTCAACGTAGACTCTAGTTGGGTAATGTAGCCTGTCAGTTAGGACATGAAGCTCCTATTGGTTCAAGTGACGTTAGATTTCGGCGCACATTTTGGTGCTGAGTTTTCATCTGTGATCTCATGCAAACTTGCTTTGCTTCTAAAAACACACAGATATTGTTTCATATCTTCCAGCTGATATGAAATGATGCAACACCAGTTTGTGGATATTTATGGATGTAATCCATTTATTGGACCTTTAAGACGTAACAACGCCATTGTTGTTGGAATGTTATCTATTTATGGATCAATATGAGGCGTCATCGGTGAGTTGCCTGGCTTTTGCTATCGTTTGTTTGTTTGTTGTTGTCTGACAAAAGCGTTGACTGTAGCTGCTGTGGTGGTCTGATCTTGAAACTGAGTGCACAGCATAATGCGATTAATCAGTTAATTTTTTTCAACTTTGCCCAGCCCTAATATATATATATATATATATATATATATATATATATATATATATATATATATATACACATATATACACACACATACACACTCACTGCTGTCTGATATCGTATACATAAATACGCGCATGACGGGATGCTGTTCGGCGCGAAAAATTAATATAATACATGTAGTGTATTTGTGAAAAACAATTACATTATAAAATAGCTATAACTTTGTGATTCTGTTTAGGCCAGCAGAGAAGGCTTAGCAGGCCCTGACGGCCCGCCACTGATATATATATTTTTTTTTTGTTGATGAATAAGAGCACAACAGACAACAGGCGATTCAAATTTGATACGTAATCATGTTCCATTCATCGCGAGTCGCTCACCAGATCCTCGTCCAGGTCGCTCATGGCGCTCGGCGGCAGCACGGCGCCCTCCATGGTTGTGCTCTTGAACACGCCTTTGATTCTGCTGCCGATCCGGCTGATCCCAAACGACTCGCCTCGCTTGGACAAGTTCCTGAAAGGAACGGAGGAAACTCCACCGCGTCGATTAACGCGACACAAACCCCACCAATCACATCTCATCTGTCCATCGTCCTCCTTCTCTTCATCCCCCTCTTCCTCCTCCTCCATCAGGGGTGCCCAATACGCCGATCGTAGAGGTAGTGCGGGTAGATCGCATGCCATTAAGAAAAAATGTTAGCGATAAAACCTTGCTAAG
Source organism: Myoxocephalus aenaeus (assembly GCA_038501785.1). NCBI lineage: Eukaryota > Metazoa > Chordata > Actinopteri > Perciformes > Cottidae > Myoxocephalus > Myoxocephalus aenaeus. Next base: position 5,840,698 of record JBAMJR010000189.1, read on the forward strand.
TACAGGGAGGATGATGTTTTCCCCGACTTCCTTAATTACCACTGCATAATACACCAACAAGCATTATGCGCTAAAATGCTAAACATGAAAGAGATCATGGATGTGGCAATGAAGATCGCCTATTCAAGCGAGAGCTCTTCAAAGACAGCTGTTTTGTGCGCATCTGGAGAAGGACTGCGGCCACTCTGACTTCTTGCTACACACTGATGTGAGATGGCTTAGTAGAGCTCTGTCCGGAGATAAAGGAGTTTCTCCTTGTTGTTAAACATACAGAATACAACCAACTAAATGGCGATCAGTGGCTGCTAGACTTGGCATTTTTAACCGATCTGTTGAATGAGCTTAATTTAGAGCTGCAAGGGAAAGACAAAACCGTGGTTATATGATCAGCTCAGTTAATGCTTTCAAACGGAAAATGCAACATCTGTCCTCAAAGCTGCAGCCCATGATTTGGGGAACTTCCAAAACCTGGCGTCAGAGCTGGAGACGCAACGGAAGGTGTGTGCGCAACTTGACAGAGCAGCTTGACTGTCAGAGTTTATTTATGTGAGTCAGCCTTTTCCCACATGAAAAATATTAAGTCCAAACACCGTTCCACCATGACTGATGACCATTTGGAAGTCTGCCTGAGGCTGGCTAGCAGCAGCAGCTACTGTCCGGATATGCAACCTTGCTGGTTCCATTCAGTGAAGTCATCAGAGTAATATGTAATGACCAAAAATTTACAGAATTGTATTGTGTCATAAGGGTTCATGCAGTTATGCAAGGTACGCCAATATTGTAAATATAAAGTATATTCGGTATATATATATATATATATATATATATATATAGAGAGAGAGAGAGAGAGAGAGCTATTTAGCATTATTAATGTAGGTAGATCTTTTTGACTTTTAAAAGTACCTCGCGAGCCCAAAAAGTGTGGGCACCCCTGTCCGACATCTTGCATTCTGAAGCTCATTATTCATTATTATCATAACATTAAAAGTCTTATTATACTGTGAAATAAGCCAATTGATCTCACGGTTCCGTATCATGTGCTTAGATTCGTACCATAAAGACTAAACTCTTTTTTAATTCAGATTGTTGCATGAATAACAACAGCAAAAGTCCATCTCACCAACCTGTTAATCCTTGAGTTCCTGGTTGGAGACTCTGCTCCCCTCAGCAGGTGTCTGAAGTACTGCACAACAGAGGACACAAAGTACTAATTACAACTGATGCATGATTTGAACTCGCACTTTTTAAACCGCTCAAATAACTAAAAGGACTCGTGTTTTTCTCTCAACATTATATATTCACGACAAAGACCTTTGGAGGAAGAATTATTCAGATCCTTCGCTCGAGTAAAAGTGAATAAACTCTGTCAGACCCCGCTGCAGTAAAAGTACCACTTTAGTCCACAGGGGGCGCCACAATCTACACAACGTGAATGTTCCTCGTAGTAATTGAAGTAAAAAACTAAAGAAAAAAAGTGTGCTTTTAATATCAAAAGCAGAAGTATTCATGTCTGTCACATCATTATGTTTCATATTGTTTCTGGAGCATTGATGTATAAACTTTTATGAACTTTAACTTAAACTTTAATAAATGCATCACATATTATAATACGATCGTATGCTTTGTTAGCACAACTTGTTATTCAGTAAAATTAAGTAAAAGTATAAAGTCACATTAAATGGAAATACTGAAGTACCAGTACCTCAAGCAAATACAAGTAAATGTACTTTGCACCACTGAAATAGAGAAATACTGTGAGTGTGTGAGCTTGAGAGGTTCTGGAGGTCGTACTTCATCGCTGTGGCAGAACATCGGGGTGAAGACTCTCTCCAGCAGAGACAGGACGTGTTCGTAGGCCTCGAATAGGCAGTGCATCGTCTGCAGCTTCACCACGCCGCCGTATGGACCCTCTGCAACTGAGGGGGGAGGAGCTTAAACTTTAACAAACACACTCTGGACATTTAAAACGGTTAAAAGTTTCACGTCTGGTGGAGGTTGAGTGTTGAAAGGAGGACTTTCAGCTCCTCGTGCGGATCAAGCTCCAAAAACACCAGTTCCTACATTTCCCATGATGCGCTCCACGGCCGTCAGTTTGTCACTCAGGGTTTCACTTGAATTATTTTTGGGACAATGACATCAGAATAAACGTGATCCAGGATCCCTAAAAGTTAAATTTACTCCCTTTTTCCTTTTGTACTGATCTGTGATCAGATCGGTGACTTTTATGATCCGTTGCTCAACTAATGTCTAAAGAATGCTCCTAAAACATGGAAAAAAATCGTTGCACGTGTCTCGCTACACCTGGAAAGAGGCCGAATACTGGATATGCAAACGTAAATACACACATAGGTGGTACTATAGTCACATTAGAGACACGGTGGTTATTAGTGTGCGGCCTCTCACTGTTCCGGATCTCCTCCACGATGAACCGGTCGAAGCTGATCTTGTCGATGCTCTCGTCCAGGCAGTACGTCTCGTAGATGTGCAGCACTTCACCGTGAAGCCGCTGCAGCTCAGAGTCGCTCAGGTCCGGACTCAGGATCTTATCGTTGAACTCCTCTGGAAGGAAACGGTACATATACATACATACATACATATCAATATATACATATATATACATACATACATACATACATACATATACACATACATATTTATGTATATATATATATATATATATATATATATATATATATATATATATATATATATATATATATATACACATACATACATACATACATACATAGACACACACATATATATATATTTATATTTATGTCACAGGGTTGAAGCAGCTGCTCCCACACTTCTGTGTTTCTGCTCCGTGTTCACAAGATGGCTGCCGGGTGTTTGAGCGTGCAGGGAAGCTTCTCACCCACAGTGAGGCAGAACTGCAGCACGTGAACGGCTCCTTCCTGCTTCAGGAAGTTCATGAAACGAAAGAGGAGATCCTGCTGCTCCCGGATCTCCTTCAGGTCCAACTTCAGCACCTGAAGGAGGGACACGTTTAGTAAGAACCAGGACTGAGAGGGGCCGACTGTCAGACACTGCTGCAGTAAAATGAGAGGTTTTCTAAAGGGACCCTGGTGCTCAGAAACACTACCACGTTAGTCCACAGGGGGCGCCAGAACCAACACTAAATAAAAGTTCCTTAGTAGAGTACTTTAGTTCATTGTACTTTAAGTCCGTCACAGTTACATTAATATGATGACCAAAGTGGAGTCAATGTATATAAACTGGGTAGTTTAATCAATAATAAAGCATCGTATCTAATAAGATGATAATTCACTTTGTTTGTAAAAAATAATAATAATAAGTATCTTCTGCTGTAAGATTAATATATTGTGTAAAATGTAGTGACGTTGGAGTATAAAGTGGCAATATATATATATATATATATATATATATATATATATATATATAATTAATTAATGAGTGAACCAGGTCTCCGTGGCTCACCGACGGCTTCTTGTTGCTGACGTCTGCATATTTCTGTAAGAAAGGCACCAGAGCAGACGGCGGATCGCTGGCGGCTTCCGGCTGGAGACACACGGGAGCATTAAGATGAGCAGCTGATAAAGGAACAGGACGGCGGTAAGGTCACGGGGTCACTTGTAACTCACCGGAGTGTCGTCAACAAAGATCAGCACCATGAGGTTCACAGAGTCCTGAAAACAAAGAGACACAAAACATCAGGTCTGCTGTGTTATTGCATCAAAATATCGTGTGGAAACTTAAACAAAACTAATAAACATGAGGAATATATTCTTGTTTTGTATTAAGTCCATTATGAAATCACTGCTGTAATGGACAGACAAAGTAATAACAATAATAATATTACATTATATTTGTATAGTGCTTTAAAAAAGGTACTCAAAGGCACTTTAATGGTAGAAACACAAACAATAAACGCAACAACAACATAAACAAGAGTGATGACATCATAACAGTAGCAATAACAACATAAACAAGAGCGATGACATCATAATAGTAGGAATAACAACATAAACAAGAGCGATGACATAACAGTAGGTAAGTAGCTTCACAGATGAGAAGCAGATTTAAATAAATGAGTTTTAAGAGAATGACGGAGAAGTGAAGCTCTTTCTTCAAAACTAATCTTTACAGACTGTCGCAGTTCATGTGACGTCGTATTGTTATTGCTTTGATTTGTATTCTTATAATTTATTTGTATCTTTGTTTTGATTGTTTCATCTATTGTTCTGTTTTTAATCATTAAATGTTCCCTTAGTTGGTCTTTTGTTGTTTTATTCTCTTTGTCTGTAAAAGCACGTTTAAAACGGTGCTTTATGAATATAATAAAGTGACAGAAGGCTTTATTTAACGTTAAACTGGCGCCTTCCTGTTCTACTTACGGGGTCGGCCATGAAGTCCATCGTCGGCAGCATGACGGAGCCGGCCATCACCTCCCGCAGCAGCAGAGCCAGAGACCTGAGAAGAAGGTAATAAATCATATCATAATAAATACATCATCATATCAGCTTCATCATATCATAATTGTTACTCATCAGAGTTGTGTGTTCTCCCCTCTTTCCCCACAGGTTCCAATCTGTTAATTGGTTGCCACCTGTGAAGGCCAATCAGCGGATGGATATATACATATACATACATACAGTGGGTACGGAAAGTATTCAGACCCCTTTAAATTTTTCACTCTTTGTTTCATTGCAGCCATTTGCTAAAATCAAAAAGGTTCATTTTATTTCTCATTAATGTACACTCAGCACCCCATCTTGACAGAAAAAAAACAGAAATGTACACATTTTTGCAAATTTATTAAAAAAGAAAAACTGAGATATCACATGGTCATAAGTATTCAGACCCTTTGCTGTGACACTCATATTTAACTCACATGCTGTCCATTTATTCTGATCCTCCTTGAGATGGTTCTAGTCCTTCATTGGAGTCCAGCTGTGTTTAATTAAACTGATTGGACTTGATTAGGAAAGGCACACACCTGTCTATAGAAGACATATCACAGCTCACAGTGCATGTCGGAGCAAATGAGAATCATGAGGTCGAAGGAACTGCCCAAGGAGCTCAGAGACAGAATTGTGGCAAGGCACAGATCTGGCCAAGGTTACAAAAGAATTTCTGCAGCACTCAAGGTTCCTAAGAGCACAGTGGCCTCCATAATCCTTAAATGGAAGAAGTTTGGGACGACCAGAACTCTTCCTAGACCTGGCCGTCCAGCCAAACTGAGCGATCGTGGGAGAAGAGCCTTGGTGAGAGGTAAAGAAGAACCCAAAGATCACTGTGGCTGAGCTCCAGAGATGCAGTAGGGAGATGGGAGAACGTTCCACAAAGTCAACTATCACTGCAGCCCTCCACCAGTCGGGGCTTTATGGCAGAGTGGCCGGACGGAAGCCTCTCCTCAATGCAAGACATATGAAAGCCTGCATAGAGTTTGCCAAAAAACACATGAAGGACTCCCAGACTATGAGAAATAAGATTGAACTTTTTGGCGTTAATTCTAAGCGGTATGTGTGGAGAAAACCAGGCACTGCATCACCTGCCTAATACAATCCCAACAGTGAAACATGGTGGTGGCAGCATTATGCTATGGGGGTGTTTTTCAGCTGCAGGGACAGGACGACTGGTTGCAATTGAAGGAAAGATGAATGCGGCCAAGTACAGAGATATCCTGGAAGAAAACCTATTCCAGAGTGCTCTGGACCTCAGACTGGGCCGAAGGTTCACCATCCAACAAGACAATGACCCTAAGCACACAGCTAAATAACAAAGGAGTGGCTTCGGAACAACTCTGTGACCATTCCTGACTGGCCCAGCCAGAGCCCTGACCTGAACCTAATTGAGCATCTCTGGAGAGACCTGAAAATGGCTGTCCACCAACGTTCACCATCCAACCTGACGGAACTAGAGAGGATCTGCAAGGAAGAATGGCAGAGGATCCCCAAATCCAGGTGTGGAAAACTTGTTGCATCATTCCCAAGAAGACTCATGGCTGTACTAGCTCTAAGGGTGCTTCTACTCAATACTGAGCAAAGGGCCTGAATACTTATGACCATGTGATATTTCAGTTTTTCTTTTTTAATAACTTTGCAGATGCTGAGAAATGAACTTTTTACGCACGCACGCACACACACACACACACACACACACACCCCATATAATTAGAATATCATCAAAAAGTTGATTTATTTCACTAATTCCATTATTATATTCATTCATTACACACAGACTGATATATTTCAAATGTTTATTTCTTTTAATTTTGATGATTATAACTGACAACTAAGGAAAATCCCAAATTCAGTATCTCAGAAAATTTGAATATTACTTGAGACCAATACAAAGAAAGGATTTTTAGAAATCTTGGCCAACTGAAAAGTATGAACATGAAACGTATGAGCATGTACAGCACTCAATCCTTAGTTGGGGCTCCTTTTGCCTGAATTACTGCAGCAATGCGGCGTGGCATGGAGTCGATCAGTCTGTGGCACTGCTCAGGTGTTATGAGAGCCCAGGTTGCTCTGACAGTGGCCTTCAGCTCTTCTGCATTGTTGGGTCTGGCATTTCGCATCATCCTCTTCACAATACCTTCAGATCAGGTGATGCGCAAGACTACAGCTCATCCAGAGCCAACCTGAAGAGGGGCATCAAGAGGGCCAAGCACTTTAACAACTCCGACCCCCGACGCATGTGGCAAGGCATCCAGGCCATTACGGATTACAAACCCTCCAATACCACCCCCCAACCAGCGACGCCTTCCTTCCTGATGAGCTTAACAACTTTTATGCCCGCTTTGACAGGGACAACCAGGAGGTGGAGGCCATCAAGACTTTGGCCCCTGCAGGTGCGCCAAACAACAACCTGACCCTCAACACCAAGAAGACCAAAGAGCTCATCGTGGACTTCAGGAAGACAAAGTGCTGCACACACTCCCCCATCCATATCAATGGAACGGAGGTTGAGCGTGTCTCCAGCTTCAGGTTCCTGGGTGTCCACATCTCAGAGGACCTCTCTTGGACCCTCAACACCTCAACCCTGGTCAAGAAGGCACACTAGCGTCTCTTCTTCCTGAGGAGACTGAAGAAGATCCACATGTCTCCTCTGATCCTGGTAAACTTCTACCGCTGCACCATCGAGAGCATCCTTACTAACTGCATCACAGTCTGGTATGGCAACTGGTCTGCCTCAGACCGGAAAGCTCTGCAGAGGGTGGTGAAAACCGGCCAATGCATCACCGGTACTCCACTCCCTGCAATTGGGTCCATCCACCTCAAGCGCTGCCTGCGGAGAGTGCACAGCATTGTCAGGGACACCACTCACCCCAGCCATGGACTGTTTGCCCTCCTCCCCTCTGGGAGGCGCTATAGAAACCTCCGTTCCAGGACCAGCAGGCTCAGGAACAGTTTCTTCCACTCGGATGTCAACACCCTTAACTCTGCACCATGGTGACAGTCCCCTATCACCACCAGCAATCAACAGACACCTCCATTATTTATTTATTTATTTATATATATATATATATATATATATGTCTATACCGTCTATACCGTTTTTATATTGTCGTCTTCATATTATCCATGACATTACACTGCACCTTAACATTTCGTTGTCACAGTACTTGTACTATGTGCAATGACAATAAAGTTGAATCTGATCTGATTTTCTATGGGGTTAAGGTCAGGCGAGTTTGCTGGCCAATTAAGAACAGGGATACCATGGTCCTTAAACCAGGTACTGGTTGCTTTGGCACTGTGTGCAGGTGCAAGTCCTGTTGGAAAATGAAATCTGCATCTCCATAAAGTTGGTCAGCAGCATGAAGTGCTCTAAAACTTCCTGGTATACGGCTGCGTTGACCAACACCAGCAGATGACATGGCACCCCAAACCATCACTGACTGTGGAAACTTTACACTGGACCTCAAGCAATGTGGATTGTGTGTCTCTCCTCTCTTCCTCCAGGGTCCCAGAGTCTGGAGGAAGAGAAAATGTATAGGGTATTGTGAAGAGGATGATGCGAAATGCCAGACCCAACAATGCAGAAGAGCTGAAGGCCACTGTCAGAGCAACCTGGGCTCTCGTAACACCTGAGCAGTGCCACAGACTGATCGACTCCATGCCACGCCGCATTGCTGCAGTAATTCAGGCAAAAGGAGCCCCAACTAAGGATTGAGTGCTGTACATGCTCATACGTTTCATGTTCATACTTTTCAGTTGGCCAAGATTTCTAAAAATCCTTTCTTTGTATTGGTCTCAAGTAATATTCAAATTTTCTGAGATACTGAATTTGGGATTTTCCTTAGTTGTCAGTTATAATCATCAAAATTAAAAGAAATAAACATTTGAAATATATCAGTCTGTGTGTAATGAATGAATATAATAGACAAGTTTCACTTTTTGAATGGAATTAGTGAAATAAATCAACTTTTTGATGATATTCTAATTATATGACCAGCACCTGTATATACTGTATATGTAACGGTTTCTTGTCAACAGTGTGTCCGGTCCGCGTACCTGCAGTCGGTGGCTTTGGGCGGCATGACGTAGGGAAACAGCATCTCCGTCAGCTTCCTCAGGTATAGCAGCTCGTCTCTGCGGCTGCGCAGAGCGATGTGGAGGTCAGAGCCGTACTCGTCCAGAGCCGCCTGCTGCAGCCCCTCCACGCCTTGCACTGCGCACACACACACACACACACACACACACACACACACACACACACACACACACACACACACACACACACACACACACAGCAATATTTACATCTCCATTTATTATTTTTCACGTTTAAACACTTTCAAACTTGCCACTTTTCCAAATGCAGAGTCAACGAGTTGTGCAGAGGGGATGTAACGATGTGGATTGATGTGGACTGGTGTAACGAGATGTAACAATGTGGACCGGTACCTTTGTGTCGAGCTTTTGCGATAATCTCAACATGCTTCATCGCAGCTTTCATCACTTTGTCTGCAAACACAGCAGGAACATCGACCTGCCGGAGAGCAGCGAGAGGGAAAGTATTAAAGCACATATTGTGATGTGAGGAGGCTCAAGAAAACAAAGAGAGGACGAAGCAAAACCAGAGTGAATCTGAGAACACACAAGAACCTTCTGAGCCCGGCGGACGAGCACCGACGCGAAGAAGCGGAAGGTCATCCTCACTTCGTCCACACACGCCTCGTCATCCGTGATGTCCCTGACCACCAGAGGAGGAAGTTCAGAACCGCTTCTGCATGTCTACACGTCTGTAAAATGTAAGCAATGTGACCCTGTGTGTGGAGGGGGGAGGGGGGTCTCCTACCTGTACCAGGGGTACACAAAGTTCTCCAGAACCAACTCAAACACCTGCAGATCCGGGGGGTTCACATAAATACAGAAATATTTACATTCAGCGTTTAAAACCCAATTTTACAGACACACGTGACACCAAATGAAGAGTAATGGTGAAAGAAAATAGACAGATAATGAATTACAAAAGGTAGAAAGTATGTTTCTCAGTTTGACAGTCACAAAATAACGATTAGTTTCAGTGTGAACCGTCGACATGAGGCACCTCGGCTACTGAAGCGTCCACCTTGGAATGAACCTTCAGGTCCAACCACGGCTGGTAGTTTTCGAGGAGCAACGTCGGCCTGCAAAGAACAAAACGCGTCTTATTATTATTATTTTTGGTTGAGGAGAGTTTACCGTTGTGGGTCTGAAGACTTTAAACTATTCAGATAAACTGACTTCCTCATCCATAACGTTGGCTGTCTGATGCTGTAGTGCTTCATAATATCCACTAGGTGGTGCACTAGTGTTCTAATTTAAGAATTCTTCATCACTGTTTGGAGACTAAGGAAAATATGTTGAGTAATTAATAAAAAACACGTCTTCTTTCAGACTCGTGGAAAGAAAACTTTTATTTCACTACTTTGTAGTCTGTCGATTTCTCCTAAATTCAGCAGAAGTTACCGTTGTATGACACGTCATTTGCATGTTTAAATATAACATTTCAGACAACTTGTAATACAAAAAGTAATCATCTAATATCAGTAATATAATTGATGGCAGTATTTTGTGATTCATATCCTGAAAAACATTTGACTATTAGGTCACAACATGAAACATTGAATGAATATTGAACTTGGATTTATTTCATCTTCAGATTTATGTTTTGATATATAAAATTAGCACATATTAATAAGATAATGCCTCATTTGCATATTGACTTTTCATAAAACATGTAAATGTCTTAATGTAAGTTAACTGGGGAAGTTTCATGGTGATTTATTCACAAATATATGTACTCAAAGTACTAAAAGCAGTATTCATTATGCGGAAAAGAAGTCCCCTGACAGTAGTATATAATGTATTATGTTATTTAATTATTTCAATTATTGATGCAGCTTTTTTGTCAGCAGCATTTCACTTTTGTAGCTGGTTGAAATTCTGACTGCTTTTTAAACTGTCAGGTAGTTTAATCTAAAATAAATCATTTTATTTAATACGCAAATGATATGTAATGAAGGGCAAATCTTTATAAGTGAAGTAAATCCAGTTAAAACAGTTAATTAGTAGTATTATACCTAATTAAATAGCTTTGTTGTGCGTGTGTATCTGCTCAGAGTCGACATACCGGTGACGGTTGCACTTGACCTTCCCGCACACGGCACAGCTGTGACCCAGAGGAAACAGCTCCTGCTCCCGTTGCTGAGGAGGAACACACTCACCTTTACTGAAACTAAACCGATTCATCCTCCAGTGACCAGTAGAACATGTGATCAGTAGAACATGTGATAATGTGACCAGTAGAACATGTGACCAGTAGAACATGTGATCAGGACATCGTGGATGTTTCTATAGTCTCATGATGCGTTATTATAGATATTAGAGATGAATTATGATGTTTAACTTCCTAACAGCTCTGAGATCATTGTTACACTTCATTAACACCAAGAACGACCATAAAAGAGAACATGCTCAGAGATCTATAAAAGCTATGTTTGCTCCTTTCTTTCCTCTGTAGCGATCCGATCCATGAGGTTTATGATGCGTGTAAACAATAATCACACGTCACACTTACTTTGTTCCGCGGCTTGGCTGCGAAGAGGACGTTGGGCAGGAGGGACTCGGGACCGAGGGAGCAGTAGAACGTGGCGACGCCAGCCAGGAACGACCAGAAGACCATCAGGATGTGCAGGAACCTGCAGGGAGACGCGAGCAGGGTCGAGCGTCTACGTTCCTGAACCTTTTAGTCTTCAAATGTCTTGATCCAAAACTCAAAACTATTCAATTTATAGTTGTATACGACAGTAAATTGAATAGTTGGCCTACATTGGCTTGAAATGTTTTTAAAAACCGCTGCAGCTCTAATTTACAGATCATTTAAGTTAAAATAAGATAGATTACGACATCCAAAAGTCTGTAGACGACGTATAGGTTCATATCACCATCATCGATGGGAGATAAATATATTGCCGAGGTCATTGTAACTGATAATAATAATACATAAATAAGACTACAACTATCAATATAAAATACTAGCGTAAACCCTGATATCAAAGACATTTTTTTAGATGAAACATGCAAATCTCATATTGTAATACATGATCGTATTTAATATTTCATATATTGTCACGGTCTCATAAAAGCAATATTAATGTTTTTTCTTTGCGTTTTGTGTTGAAACCTGAGAGGTGTCTGAACACAGCTGAGTAATCAGCAGCCCTGGTGGAGCCTGGTGGAGCCAGGCGTCACGTGACTCTCCCAGCATGCACTTTGTTTACCTGTTGAGCAGCAAAGTCAGCGACACCATCGCCAGCAGCACGAAGCAGAAGACCGGATACTGACGGCCGGCTTCCCTCAGCGCGTCCAGCCTCAGCCCTCGCTTCACAGACGAGAGGAAACCTGCCATCCTGCTTCAGGGGCCTGTTGGTGAACACATGAATATTAAACACATTAATATAAAACCTGTTGGTGGTGAGATGTAACTAGTTGAACACATTCATATGAAACCTGTTAAAATGAGTTAAACAGATTACAGTTTTTCTCAATTGCTAAAACACTAAAACCCATTGGCTGAACAAAGTTCTCAGTTGCCTAAACTCATTTAGCTAATTGTGCAGTCTGTTGTCAATACCGTAAACTATTTCACATGGTAAAGCACAATTTGCAGATCTCACTTAGACTTTTCAGCAAAACTCTAAACACATTCTCAGTTTCAAAACACATTCTGCACTCTAATGCACATCCATATCCATATGTCATCCATACTGGTAAACACAAGTGGCAACAATCAAATACAAATAGAGAACACATGTCATTGATTAAACACAATCACTCAAAATTGATTTCCTTGTATAAAATGATGTGACACAACCAATATAAGCCAGTTTAGAGAGCTCTGGCCTGACCCAGCCCAAAGACAAGAAGAAGCACATTGATGACATGTTGACTCCTTTGATTTGTGTCCCTTTTACTGTAGTATTGTATACTGTAGTAGGCCTACAGTGCATTGTAGGCTGTATAATGTACAATAAACAAATTGTATGGCCTTGAACATCTTGCTTTCTATTTGTTACAGTACTGACTGCTCAATAGATTTTGACTGGTTGCAGGTTCATATCAACAAAGAACAAGAATTACAGTATCACAGAGACAAAGGACACATTTGTGAGATGCAGGGTACAGTACTGTAAAAATAGGGGTACAAGGAGGAGGAAGAACAAAAGAAATTGCAAAGAGCAAAGCACAGTAGTAATTTCTGATCAATTTTGAGCTACTGTAATAGAACATGTTTTCGTTCATATGTAATTTGTTTTGAGATTAAAAATCTACTTCTCCCTGAGAACTATATGTTTTGAACAATGTGTTTTCTATTTATTGGTGTATTGTTTACTGACTGCTTGATAGTGTGTATATTATTTTGATCACTTTGTTTATGATTTGAGAGCAGTGTTTGAGTTTGAGCACAGGTAAATCTGTTTTGAGGCGAAAGTTTCATTTTGCAAGAGGATTCAGAGGTTTTGTAAATAGTGCTTGAAGATGAGGTTTTGTGTTTACAGTTTTGAGAAAATGGGTGACCGTTTCAAGAAATGCGTCTTAGCAATCGAGAAAAACTGGAATATGAAACCTGTTAAAATTAGTTAAACACATTCATATAAAACACATTCATATGAAACCTGTTAAAATTAGTTATAAACACATTAATATGCAGGTTAAAACTATGTATTCACTTAGTTAACACTACAAACGGAGGTTTGTGGCCGTGTTATTGAACTAGACCGAGAAAGTGAAGTTAAACTGTGAAAATGTGTTTTAAACGTTGAAGTAAATCATGTTAGCTTAGTTACGTCGATGGCTGACGTTGACGTAAATTAGCTTAGCTCACTTACGTCAACGGTTGACGTAATGTTTAAATACTTACGGAGACAGCGCGGTCGCAGCTCTTCGTATAAACCAGTGTTCTGCTGGACAGACTGGTCCTCAGGTCATAGGTTCTACTTCATGTTGTTTCAAAATTTCAGCGGTTCGAGTCCCGACCTACTGGGGCATTGGTTCCTAATCCCAGGGTTGCCAGGTCCGTTTGACACGCACGCAAATTAAACTAAACATAATCTACTCCAGTACAAGTTATTGCTGGCCATTCACACAAAAGATCATATTGATTATTATTAAATAAATATATAGAGTTACAATCAAATATACATGAAGCGAAAACAATAAAGCCGCATAAAAGTAAGATAATAAAGTGGTAAAACAAATGTATTTGCATACACACAAAGGGGCGCATACCCGTTTTAATCTATTTAACCATCTCTCTTTTACGTGTATTATGTTTTTTCTGCCTTGCTGGTATGTTATAAAACAGTATAAAAATTGCATCGTATATTGTGTCTGTAATACATTTATTATTTGGTTTGTAAAAAAGTGTAACCTTATACTTTAAAATCTTAAATTTGCCTCGAGATTTAAACACTAAAAGTGTATTTTAGATCGGACTTGGCAACCCTGAATCCAACCCACGCGATTTCCGGTGAGGTGCTCCAGCGTGTCACGTGACCGGAAATATAAATACATATAGTTATCCAGTGACTAATTTACAATTTAAATACAATAACATTTATTTATTGATACAAAAATAAATACTTTTATTTTTTTTCCGATTTCCACCACTGGAGGCTGTAATATATATATATATATATATATATATATCATATATCCTTTTTTTTTTTTAGACTGATCACTGACCCATTCTATTATTATCCATATTTTTGTCTTTTTCAGCCTGAAACCCAATTGAAACCCACGTACATGCATACACGCTTACGCACATACATATAAATTTGCTCTTATTTATACTTTAATTTTTGTTTTAATTTTTAGATGAAATAACACACACACACACACAGACACACAGACACACACATCATACTTCTATACCACACACCGTACTTGAATATATGATGTTTTGCTGGCTTGTGTCTCACTGTTTTGTTGTCCTCTTTGTTATGTCTATGTATTGCCTTTTTATTTTTACAATAAAAAAAAGATTTAAAAAAAAAAAAGACACATTTTTCTTTTACTGGCTGATTTCATGTTTTTTTCATAAAAATACATAATTCTTGAAATCTAAGATTGATTATTACAAACTGCTTCAACGTAACTTAATAAATAAAGAACTTGAAAAAAGACAAAGATATGTTTATATGGAGCTTCACAAAAGAGTTTATTATATTTATATGAATATATATATATATTAATATTTACAAGAAAATCAAACACAACCCCAGATTAAAGTCAATAACTTTATTAGAAAAATAGGTTTACCTTACCTCACTGTACAGTATAAAACAATTCATTTGCAAGAATGCAAACACACTTGTTAGCAAAACAAATATTTTTTTATATATATATATACACACACACACACACACACACATATATATATATATACACACACACACACATACATATACATACACACATATATATATACATACACACACATACATATATATACATACATATACATATATACACACACACACACACACACACACACAGAGAATATATATATATATATATATATATATAAAAAATTCTTGACCCTAAAATTGGTGATCCAGAGTCAATACTAGTATGAAAAAGAAAAGAAAAAAGTAGAAATCCGTCTCTTTTCCACAAACCCGGTAAAAACAAGCTTTAAAAAGGAGAAATCCAAACTCCTTTAAAGCCAAGTTTGCATTCAAAAAGATTTCCTACGATCGAGTGGGGAAGTCAAAGTATTTTATTTTTGTCTTTTTGTGGATTTGTTGGCAGACGGCTACAGAAGAACGTCGGACTGGTAAGAATTTATATTGACTCGTTTAATATTCAGGGGATTTGAACTGATTCTTATTTGCTCAAAAACAAAAACAAGCCCTCACAGAGCGATGACATTGTGGGAAGCCCTCTGGCTAAAACTATTAGACACCAAACAAAAAGCAAGGATCACCACCAAAGCCTGTAACTTCTCCCTAAAAAGCTCAAATATACTGGGATGGATTTGCTCCTTTAAAGTTTAGAACATTTGTCCACTGAGACTTGAACCAACAGTTGACTCCAGAGGATTTGTCACAACCACACTTATGGCATGATAGTCAGTCGGCACAATGAGAAATGTAGAACCGCCCTTTGTTTGCCACGTTTAGTTCGATTCCTAAACTTTTCAGGACCAGGAAGTCAATTCATTTTCTTACAAATCTGCTTAAAAAAAGGGACCTAAATTAAAAATATTAAAATAAAAGGACATCACGGATGTTTGTGCAGTCACTTTGCAGTCATCCGGACGGCAACGTTTACAAACCAAAATAAAAAAGACAGTTTCCCATCGTGGAAGACAAAAGGACGTCTGCGGTTTCCAGAAAAACAGAAAGCAATCCGTAAACGACATCACCACTTAGTTCACGTCTCAATACAGTACGACGGCCATCAGCCCACTGGAGAAGAGAAACTTAAAAGGACATTTACAAGAAAAAAAACTTGAACATTCTTTTGGAATAAAGTAGTTAAAAAAAGCACAAGTGGGAAAAAACAAACAGAATATTCTCTTAGATTTCACATTTTTAAGAACGTGTGGATTTAAAGGTCAGCGGTTGAGACCGGATCAGCAGCGTCCCGCCACAGAGGCCGGCGGTGAACAGGAACCACCAACCGGTGAAGCATCCACTACACACCGCAGGAGTCTGCCGAGACGAGGCCGAGCCAGCCTCTCACGATAAAGTCACGTTGGTTCCTTTTAACTTTTTATGTGAGAGAGTTTTTATTGTAAATGCACAGCTTTAAGCTCTGGAATATCTCCTCAGCATTATTACCTCTTCTGGCTCCTTAACTTTACGCCGTCGTGAGGCACGTTTCAGGAGGAACAGCTCACTGCTCCGTCTCCACCGAGCGGCTAAAACTCATCAAGCGCTCAGTCGATGTTGCTGGTGCAGATCCCGAGTCCTTAAACCGGAGGTAGTTAACGAACCCATGGTGGTTCAGGCTCCTACAGAACCCGCCTTCTGGATCCAAAGACCCCGTCCCGTCCTTCACTGCGATGTAGTTTAAGAGCTCAAAGACACTTAATAACATCTGCATTAAAGAGCACTCCCAGCTTAAAAGAAATAAATAAAAAAGGTGCAAAGACTTTTCCAGAAGGATGTCCATCATGAACTCAGGAAGTCTCAGATTGGTTGTTTTGGGGGGGATTTATATTGAACTAAAACAAAAAACAACAAAAAACAGCAAGCTCAAGACTTTCTCCTGATTATCTTCTAACATGGCAGTTGTTCTTCCAGATCTGCTCCTTTTTGATATAAAAAAATAAAAATAGAAGGGCTGGAATGCCATTGGACCGCTGAGTC
This sequence comes from Myoxocephalus aenaeus, assembly GCA_038501785.1. Lineage (NCBI taxonomy): Eukaryota > Metazoa > Chordata > Actinopteri > Perciformes > Cottidae > Myoxocephalus > Myoxocephalus aenaeus. The sequence continues at coordinate 5,857,559 of JBAMJR010000189.1, forward strand.
AGGTGACCTTACCGTTCCGTCCACTCGGCAGCCGGCAGTGTGTGTGCGCGTGACGCCAAACGCCGGTCAGTCTTCATAGCGACGCGTCAGGACCGGCCTCGATCCCTTTTTCCTGCTAGTCAGGTAACAAAAGGAAGCAATTAGAGAATGAAGACAGCATCTCACTCTCTCTCTCACACACACACACACACACACACACACAACTGTAGAGGGAGACCTCCTGTTTAAAACATGCGTCACAGATAAACAGATAACTAGCCTGGTTGGTAAATTAAATTTGGAGTTACAGCAGGTGAAAAAGGGGCATTAAGAGCAGCAAAAGTGAACACAAACAACACAACAAGCGAGTCATGCACGGCAGCTCTCTCTCAACAACCCTCCACATAAACATGCAGGATTAGTATCCAGGCCTTCAACAGCGAGGTAGATCCTTCTGGGACAAGGAAAAGCTTCACTTGGACGCGATAAATCAAATTGTGCTTTTTTATTATTCCCCCGACTCGTAACAAAGGACTCTAATGAATTGTCGGAGGAGGGGCTTACTCTTAATTTAGGACACAATTTGTAAAAGATTTGTGTTTTTGGACATGAGAGGAACTCATAAAAAAGGATGGAGTATGTCACCACACATACAGAGCACTTGAGAGATGCCGACTATTAAAAAAAAAAAGGAAGTGATTTGGGGAATTTGATGGCATGCAAGGTGACACTGTAGCATGTGGCCAACACTGGCAAACCTTTAGTCCATTTTCTTCCACAAGGAAAAAAGCCTTTTCAATTTCAAGGCAATTTGAAGAGAGGATTTGCCAAAACATGAATTTGCAACACAATTTGAAGGTTTTTTTTGTACACGGGTGCGTGTATGTTTATTAAAGCAGACAAACAGCAAAGAATACAAGCCAAAATGTAAAGCCAAAAAAAAAAAAAAAAAAAAAGAGGACTACGATTGTCCTACGATTTTTTCTTTTCTTATTTCCCTTCCTTTCAATAACAAGACACGCATTTCTTTGTGACAATACAAATTGTAATTTCATTTGTTTTTAAATACAAGTTTAGGAGACATATGCTTTGTTGCCGTTAGGTACTTAAAACATGGAAACCAGAATCTCTAAAAACATACAATAAAGCTACAGCCAAATAGACAGCTCCAGCACAGATTTGCATCTAAAAATTTTCTCAAACGTTATGGAAAATCTTTTAAAAACGACCACCTGTTTTTTCTTTTGTTTTTGTTTTTTTTCTTTAAAGGGGAAAGAAAACCAGTTCGCCAGAAACAAGTGGGAGTGTGTGTGTGCGCGACTACGGTTCGAGTCCAAGCGGATTATTAAAATATGTACAAAAAGATATATCTTGCCAGATGTCACCAATTTCTTTTGGGAGGAAAAAATTAAAAATGGCCGGCAACCGTATGGGATCGAGGGCCAATCAGACCAAGTCTCTAGATAAAAAAAAGAAGACAAAAACAACAAACCACGTATTTTGTTATCAAAGCCCTACTGGTTTACTTCCACTGTTGCCCAAAAGAATCCTGATAAAATTCCTGGTTGTCGGATTTGTAACCAGAATAGTTACCAGAATGATCGCCGCCTTGAAGCGGTTGCTGAGCAATGGGTTGAGAGCCCCAGTTCTGATTATTGGTCTGGCGACGCTTGGAATCTGGCTGGTTGTACCCGTCAGCTTTGCGCTTTCCTCCTACATTTCCACCGCGGCCACCCCGAGCACCACGTACCCCTCCTCGCCCTCTCGGCGGCAGGCCTCCTCTTGCTCCCCGCCCGCCGCGGCCCGGTCCGGGCCCGCCCCGCTGGGAGAAGCCGGCCCTCCCTCTGGGTGCCCCGCCGCCGCCGTGTCCCCTGGACGCCGGAGAGGATCCGCCCCGAGAGCCCCGGGTGCCCCGGCTGCTGCCGCCGCCGCGTCCTCGGCTCGGGGCCTGGAAGTCGTCATACCCGTAGTAGGGGTCGTCGTAGCCGCCGCGGTAGTTGTGATAGTCGTAGCCGTAGTAGTCGTAGTAGTCCTCGTACCCGTAGTAGTCCGGGGGGTAAGCGGCGTAGCCGCCGCGGTTGCCGCCTCTTCCCCGGCCTCGTCCCGGAGGCGGCATGTGGGAGGGAGGGGAGTAGTAGTAGTAGTCATCGTACCTGGCGAGGGAGAAAGAAAGCGGGAATAAGAACATTGTGTTGGGGCGGCATTAAAACCCTTAACCGGTATTCTCATTATATTCTCAAGCATCTCCAATAACTCCGCAGCATTTTTTTTTAAGTCCAACACTCAAAATTCCTTGACGACAAACAAGTTCCCGATGATGTAATCATTCCCCAAAATTTGATTTTACAGGGTTCATACACATTTTGACCAATGGATTTCCATGACCAAACATTTCGTGAAATCTCGGTGTATACATGAAAAAGTGAGAAAATGTAGTATTTAAACTAACAATGAGAATCAGTGATTCTTAACCATAGGGCCGCGGCCCAATGCGCCACCTAGAGGGCCGCCAAAAACTTTCTGTTTTCACCTGTGGGCCGCGGGACCGCATAGGTAATGAATTGAAGACACCAGAGATATCACTGTTATCCACGAGACGCTCAGTTACAATATAGCTTCCCACCACTTGGTGGCGGTAATGCGTCAGTCAGTTGCTTAACAAGCTCCAATATGCAGAAGGCGAAACTCAGCCAGCAGCTAGCTAGCCTGTAGCGAAAGTTATAGAGAAGTGTTTAAAACGACTAAAGAGCTGCTGAACATCCCCCCAAACATCTAAATGTTTGTGCAAGTATGATCCTGACTTCACGATGTAGGGCTTTGTGAACGGAAGTAACGAGGCGGAGCCCTGAGCCCACTGTGTGGTGTGTGTGGGCTAACGCTAGCCTCGCTCGCTAACGCAGCACTGAAGGCTTCACAGCTAAAGCTGTATCTAGAAACCAAACATCCAACGCTTGTGGGAAAGCCGGTGGGATTTTTCAAGAGAAAGGACAGTGTACTACAGATTTAGAAAAGGTCTGTTGTGTCACTGACGCCCAACTCCAAATGTGCTGTGAAAGCCAGCTGTCACAGATATGAAGAGCAACTTCTGGTTCTGCAAACATGAAGACTGCTGAAGTCTTCATGTTCCATGACTTTTCCAGGTTTCCCATGACTGCAAGAACCCTGTTTTATTAAAAATAGTATTTTTTACATTTTGCCTGCAACAGATACTTAAGACAAAAACATTTTGATTAATTGTGCAGCTCAAGACAAAACTGACAAGTTATATTCATTAACGAAAGATACTATTAAATCATAATCACTTTATTCAAACTAAATCCATTGTTTTGGTTGATTAGGTCGTGAAATAAAGAAACTGAAGCTTCTTACATTACGGTTTTGGCCGCTTGTCTCTGCGCTTTGCGCTCCTTCCGTTTCTGATCGGGCGGTTTGGCAAAAACAATCTCGATGGGCTCTCCCTCCAGCTCCTTCCCATTCATCTCCTCCAGCGCCTGAGAAGCAGCAGGACGCGTCCATTAACATTCATGCAAACGTCAAATTATTGAGGATTCAAGCTGAGAAACTTGAGAACTCCGCCCCCGTACCTTCACCGCACCGTCCCGCTCTTCAAAGTGGATGAAGGCGTAGTCTTTGAGCTTCTTGACCCGCTCCAGTTTTCCAAACTCGCTGAAGGACGTCTCCAGGAGCTCCTCTGTGACGCCGTTGGCAAGATTTCTCACAAATAAAACCTTCACCTACAGAAATAGCGAGAGAGAGACAGGGAGGTCAAACCCCACGTCAGCCTCTCCACCAACTTCATTTTCAGGTTATAAAAACATCAACTCATCCTTCAAACTTGTTATTTCCTACAGGGTACCATACCCATTTTGACCGATGGATTTCCATGACTTTTAACCAAATTTCAATGACCAAACATTTTGTGAAATCGTGGTGTAAACATGAAAAAGTGAGAAAATGTAATATTGAAACTAACAATGAGAATTCCAAGGCATACAGTATACCTTAAATGACAAATGAATGAGACAATAGTTTGATTAAAAGAATAAACATGTATATAGATGCCTGCTTATATTTTGAGCGTCTTTCTCTAAAAAGCATATTAATTATTTCAAACTCGGCGTAAATGAACGTCATGAACATATGAATATAACACATTTCCATGACTTTTGGGTTTTTATTTTTAAAGGACTTTTCCAGGCCTGGAAATAACCATTTTAAAATTCCATGACTTTTCCAGGTTTCCCATGACCGTAAGAACACTGTTTTATTAAAAATAGACAATAGTTTGAATAGAAGTATACACATTTATATAGATGCCTGTATGTATGCCTGCATATATTTTTACCTTCTTTCTTTTAAAAGCATATTTATTATTTCAAACTCGGCGTAAATGAACGACATGAACATAGGAATGTAACAAATTTCCATTTTTTCTTCAAGGAGTTTTCCAGATCTGGAAATAACCATTTTAAAATTCCATGACTTTTCCAGGTTTTCCATGACTGCAAGAACCTTCGTTTCCATCACACTGCGCCCACCTTGGCCATGACCTCCGGGTCCGGGTCCTCGATGGGGTCGGCCCACTCTACCGTCACCACGTTGCCCCAGACCTTCACCTTGCCGCTCATCAGCCGGCGGCGAGCCTGAGCGGCTGTTTTGTGGTCTTCGTACTCCAGGAAGCAGAAGCCCCGGTTCTTCTTTTTGTCATCAGGTTGATGGTACAGTATGACGTCGCTGAGGCCCTCTGCGAGTAGACGGCGATAAGAGATTTGTTTTAAGCCATTACATGAAGCTATAGAATACTTTTTTTTTTAAAACACCAACTAGATATTTGTACCTGTGACTTTAGCAAACTCTTCAACAATCTGCTCCTTTGTTTTACTCTTGGGGATGGAGCCAACGAATAGCCGATTGTTGGCAACAGATATACACACCCCGATGTGCTTGTTGGGGCGAATCTCATGATTATTGCACTATGAGAGAGTGAAAAAACACACGTAGATGACAAAGAAATTCCTCCAACTTTTTCCTTAAGAAAAAGAACATTTCTCTCAAATAAATCTGATACTTAAGACAAAGAAAACATTCAACTACATGAACAAAAACTAGAGTCCCGACTTGATTCTTGTGGCTACTTGGCTTTCCCCAGTAGACGACGTCATGCTGCTGAACCTACCAACTTCACCGCCTCCTGGGCCGCTTCTTTCGTGCAGAAGGTGACGAAGGCGTAGCCTCGGTTCAGGCCGCTCAGAGGGTCCATCATTAGCCTCAGGTCCCAGATGGGCCCGGCCTTCTCAAAGAGAGGAACCAGCTCATCTTCGAACAAGTCGCGGGGAATCTTCCCGATAAATATCTAGGGAGAAAAGAGAATAAAAATATTTTAAAGATAACACGCATCACATTTACAGACTCCAAATATCAGGTGAAGTATTTGTTAAAAGGTAAATTAAACATTGTGGCGTTGCAGAGGTGTTCTGGTCTACTCGTCGTATTCTACAGACGTCAGGAAACGTCTTCGGTATAGAGCCCCACAAATCATAATCATGCAAAAAATAGATATTATACGGCCATCATGAACCAACATCTTCAAAAGTCGGACAAAAAGTCCCAATACTCGCAAATATATTTAGTTTTCAACGATACATGACACAGAAAAAGCAGGCAATCTCAATTTGAGAGGCCGAAATCCGAAAAATAATGAAATCCTTTCACTTTTTGCTTGAAATCGATGATCAAAATAGTTGCCGACTACTTCACCGTCAAATCGACCGATTGTTTCAGCTCAGTTTTCAAATACAAACAGTTTGTTTAAATTAGAAGTGAAGTAAGTTGTTGGAACATTTACTTACAACTTATGTGGAGAGGATCAGAAAATAAAGACACAACATTCCATCTCTCTTGGCGCGCAAACAGGCCCAGAGGAAAAACATTCAAACTTCCTCTCAACACAACAGCGTACCTCTGTTCCAACGTTGGGTTGGGCCCCCGAGTACACCGACTCCGGCGGGGGCCCGCCGTACTTCCGCTGGCCCGTCGTTACGTCTAGCGTGTAGTCGGTTCTGTCCAGGAGCTCCTTGATTTTGGCCTCATCTGGTCCTTTGGTGGAATCTGAAACTTTAGTCCCTTGTTTCTCCCTCTGCCTGTACGTCTTCATCACCCCACAGAGAAAGGCACTTTTGTTCTGGGAGAGAGAGAAGCATTTTGTCAAACAAAGAGGGTTCACTCACATTTTGACCAATGGAGTTCCATGACTTTTCCATGGCTTTAAACCAAATTTCCATGACCAAACATTTTGTGAAATCTCAGTGTATACATGAAAAGGTGAGAAGATGTAGTATTTAAACTAACAATGAGAATTCCAAAGTATACCTTAAATTACACAAATGAATGAGAGACACTAGTTTGATTAAAAGAATAAACATTTATATAGATGCCTGCTTATATTCTGAGCGTCTTTTTTTTTTTTTATATATATGATTTATTTGTAGAAATTACAAAACAAGACTTAATGTACAATATACCTCACAAATTGATATGAAAGGATAACATATCAGACAGCCAAATGGTGAGGATACACATTACAGCCCCCCTCCCCTCCCTTTCCCAAAACAAATATACAACAAGGCAATTTGATACACAAACAGAAAAGAAAATTATAGAAAGCAACCAAAACCCAACATCAACAACTGGCTGTTAAATGCTTGCAGTGGCAGATAATATTGTAGAAACATATGCTTATTCTCACTATCCCACCTTCTCTGACCTTCAACTCTCTCACTCACATCCACTCACATACATCCACTCTCACACACACGCATATCCACTTGCATTAATTGAGCAATGTAAAGACTATAAATAAGGCTGAGCGTCTTTCTTTTAAAAGCATATTCATTATTTCAAACTCAGCGTAAATGAACGACATAAACATATGAATATAACATATTTCCATTTTCCATAAAATAACCATTTTAAAATTCCATTACTTTTCCATAACCGTATGAACCCTGTGTATAGGCACAAATACAATAATATAGTACACAAAGACCCTGTTGTCTTCCAGAGAGCAAACTCACTTGCACATGTGACAGATCACTCTCTTTGAACTGGACCAGCACCTGCAGGGCTCCCTCCTCGTTGAATTCTTTCAAAGCTTCAAGAGCTCTCTCGTCGAGGTCACTGTGTGCTACGAGGCCTGACGAGCACAAGAACAGAGACACCAATTAAAAGATGGCCGTGTTGATCGTCTGGGCAGGCGAGCGCTGAGCAACAAAAGCACATGTGACTCATGCTGCTATGAAGCAGCTGCTTAAGAGGCTTCACCATCATAATAATAATAATAATAATAATAATACAGTTGTACCAGAAGGAACTAAATGATTGCTTCTAAGATTCATTATCATGTATACCTATATTTTATATTGTACAGCCCCCATGCAGTGCCAAGTGTAAACGTATGCCCCTAAAAGACAAACAAAAACCTGTAACCAATAAGTATTTTCTTTATGTATTTACCTGGAGATGGATTTATAGATTTATAGTTTAGTGTGCGTGTCATAAAAGGTCAGAAAACAGTAAACAGTGGGAGGGGGGGGGAAATCATACAAAGTCCCTTTTTGTCCCAAACCCAAAGACATGCAGATGAGTCGATGAGTTTTTAAATACAGTAAAATTAAGAAAATCTGTGTTTGACCCGATGCAACAAATGTACCTTGTTTCGAGCGTTAATGGACAAAAGATTCGTGTTTAATTATTTATTTCCGTAAAGGGATTTACTCGTCAAGAGACGCAAATTATAGAAGCAAAACAACGTACATGTAATGTACACTATTATGAAAAGGAGGGCGTTCAGCATAATAGCACTTCTAGTATACAGGTATTTGCATATTTATATTGCATTTTTATATCCAATATTGCTTTATTTGTATGTATAAATGCTGCTGTAACGAAACAAATTCACCTCATGGGATTAATGCTGTAATTAATAATAAACCATCTCTTTGTTTAGATGCTGATGCTTTTATTTAATATTTTGAATGCAGGACTTTTACTTTGACAGTATTTGTACACCGTGGCATTGCTACTTTAACTTTAGTAAAATATATAGTTACTTTATTAATCCCGCAAGGGGAAATTTTATTTATTTTTCATTTATACATACAAGTAAAGCAATAAAGTATTTAAAAAAGAAAGCACAATATCAAAAAATATATATAATAATAAAAATGCACAATATCAAAAAAATATATTATAATAATAAAATGCACAATATCTATAAAAAAAAGAATACAAAACATGCACAATATATACAAAATAGGATCAAAGAAACATTTTAATGTATACAAAAATACATATAATAATAAAAATGCACAACATTTACAAAAAGTAGGATAGAAAAATGTAAATGCACCATAAATATACAGTTAAAAAAAAAGAAGGATAGAATAAGAAAAATGCACAATATATTTAAAAATATCAGTTAATTTAACACTTCTTCCGACAAAACCAAAACAACAAACACACACACACACCTGCTACGTAGAGCTCGTCGAGCTTCTCGGCCACGTTCTGAGGGAGGCCGGCCTCCAGCAGAGCTGGGAAGTGTTCGGAGCGGGTCACCTCCGGAGTGTCAGTGGGTTCCTCCGTGCCGTTCCCGTTTACATGATCCGTGGCCATGTCTGCAGACATCTGGGCACCACAGGGGAATGCAGGGTCAACAACAACATCATCATCATCATCATCATATTGTGTGGGCGGGTCTGAAAGTATCGTTTGTTTGATTATTGCAGAAGCTCCTTTATGTAGATGGTTGTGTAGCTGGAACTCACGTATGTATAACATAAGACGTATACAACACATATACACACACACAGATAGATATATGCACACACATGTGGTAGATGAACATGAATAAACAGCAACCTAGTGTAAATAGGGACATAGTAAAAATAAAAAAACACACACACACACACACTTTGGGAAAACTCTACCGCGTGACACCTCACGTGCAGCGGCCACCCTGACACTAAACCCACCAACTATAAAACCAGTAGAACCCAGCTGGTGCTGCACGTCCTCCTCGCTGCACCGCGCGGCGCCTCGCAGGCCGGAGCCTCTTCCGGCCGCGTGGAGCCGCGACCTGAACGTTAAAATTACGTAAACAAAAACCCTTCAGAGCTCAAATTTCCTCTTGCGTTCGATTCTCCCCCTGAACCCGGTGAGATGAGACACACGGGCCGCATAGTCTCAAACACGACTCAAACACGAGCCCGGGATTCAAAATGCCGGCTAGCTGCCTGTTTAGCGTTAAACGGGCAGCTCCGTCGGGACCGTGGCGGTAAACACCCCGCGACATCCCCGCAGTGCGCCACTCGGCTCGGCGCTCACGTACCATGTGACGCTGAAGCTGGGTGCGCGATGCAGATCCGCCGCGTTGAAGGAGCTCCAAATAAAGGTGAGTACCCGCGCCCGGTGCTTTTCAGGGTGGGTTTCTTTACTCCCGGTGAAACAAAATGGCGGCGACGTAACGTCGCGATCTCTGCTTCTCGACTGCATGTAAGGGGTTTCTTACAGGTTTCTCACGGGCTGCTCAATTTGAAAACATCCGGGACACTGAACGACGCGGAGGCCCTATTGAAACGATCATGTTTATTCTTCTTCTGTCAATTGAATTACCTTTTGGGGGGCTTTATCATATCCCAAAACGTGTTAATTTTGACATGCATATCAGGACTGGTGAACATTTTTATATTTTAGGGGTCTCGCGTGTGGGTATAAATAAATGGCTATAGCGCCCCCTAGAGTGTTTTTGGGCCACACCCATCGCCCCCAATGACCAATTGACTTGAAATTGGACATTATGTCCGGTTATGTCTGCTCTACAAAAATAGTAATTTAGAGCATTAAGCTCTGCCCACACAACACTATTCATTGAGGCTCGTTTGTGTGTTATTTTTAACAACTTTATTTCAAAGGAAGGGCAATTTGCTAACTTCCTGTTTCAACACACGCTAAATAACTTGCAACATTTTATTCTTGAGTGGCCTCTTTACTTCAAAAGACTCAACAACGTCTAGTATGTTTTGACCAGAGACTGTATACGAGAAGGTTTGACATTGAATTGCAGAATTAAACAATACGGCATTCACAAGGACAGCTACGTGTTCTCTTGCTATTTCAACAGCTGCTGTAACTACGACAACAACAGGCGCATTCTGCTGGAAGTCGGCAGTTAATAGGGCTGCCTGTTAAACCATAACACCGGTCGTTTATTTTATTTCGTCATATTTATTCCCCACACCTTGAAGGCCAGTCAGTGAAAATATTGTCTTACACGAAACCGGTCCTTGGCGCAAAAAAGGTTGGGGACCGTCGCTCTAAAGCAGGGTTTCTTAACCTTTTTGACCTCGGGGCCCAACTTTTCAAGTACAAAGTGGCCCGGGGCCCATCCAAATATTAACACTGTATTGGTTTATTAAGTAATTGATCTCACTCTTGGTTTGACTTGTATTCAATAACTGAATCAAATCTACCTACAGTTTAACAAGCAAAAACCGACATCATGACATGATACAATGTGATCATCACAAAGACATTTATTGATCATGTGTATGTAAACCTGCACAGACAACAAGTCATGGAACAAATCAAGCTAATACAATAACTAATTTAAAGGCTCAAGTCAGGCGTATTAACACAAAAATAACTAATAATTAGATTTGTCAACAAAAACAAGGGGGACTCTCAAAAAAACGGAGAAAAAAAATAGAAATTTGATGGTAATAAAATAAATACACTGCACAATTATTAGGAAAGTAGTTTTTTTAGGATTAATTGTATTATTTAACAACTACAGTGCTCAAACCTCAATATTTAAGACAGTAAAAGTGAGGGTTTTACTTTCTTAGGAGAATATCTGTGTTCACAAGTATTGGGCAACTATTAGTGTGCAGGCAAGTGTGCACACAATTCAAAATAATAATTTTCTATTTAAATAAAATTTAAATAAAGTACAAATTAAAATATAGCCTTATGATGTGAATGATATGCTTCAGCCGTCTTCATTTTTGCAGAACCAGAAGTTGCTCTTCATATCTGTGACAGCTGGCTTCCACAGCACATTTGGAGTTGCCAGTCAGTGACACGACAGACCTTTTCTGCATCTGGACATTGTCCTTTCTCTTGAAAAATCCCACCGGCTTTACCACGAGCGTTGGATGTTTGGTCTCTAGATATTGCTTTAGCTGTGAAGCCTTCGGTGCTGCGTTAGCTAGCATTAGCCCACACTCCACACAGGCTCAGGACTCCGCCTCGTCACCTCCGTTCACAAAGCCCTACTTCGTGAAGTCAGGATCATACTTGCACAAACATTTAAACGTTTGGGGGGGTGTTCGGCAGCACTTTCGTCTTCATGTTTTCGTTTTAAACACTTCTCTATAACTTTCGCTACAGGCTAGCTAGCTGCTGGTTGAGTTTCTTCTTCGGCATATTGGAGCCTGTTAAACTACTGACTAACGCATTACCGCCACCAAGTGGCCTATGCGGTCCCGCGGCCCACAGGTGAAAACGGAAAGTTTTTGGCGGCCCTCTAGGTGGCGCTCGCGGCCCAATGGGGGGGCCGCGGCCCTATGGTTAAGAATCACTGCTCTAAAGGACCACCAGTACACATACTAGAAAATAAACAACCACAAAATAAAACAAAGTAATACAACATTTCTTTTTTAAAATAATAACCCCCAAAATATTTTTATTCATCATTAAAAATTAAAAACATGACACCATGAGTCAATCACAGGAGATGCCGAAAGTCGTATCAAGAACTGTTTTCTGGTATTTGTCAATATGAAGGGAAATTGCATCTCAATCGTGGATATCTGCATATGCAGTATGATCCTAACTTTGGGATGTTGTTTAGAGCAGTGGTTCTCAACTGGTCTGGCTCCGGGACCCACCATCCCCCCTGAATGACAAGCCGCGACCCAAATCGAAGAACAGTCTCAACTTCTCAAATTAATTTAATGAAAAGATGGTGCAGTTTGAACCTGAGATGGTACAGAATATGTATGCTAACACAAAAACAAGTTTGATGATAAACCAAAACGACCAGCTGGTGGCGATGCTAGAGAGGGAATGATTCCCTTTTACACTCAATTAGCTGCATTTTAATTAAAAACCAAAAAGTGCATCTTCAGGACACGAGGTATTACAACATATATAACAATTCAGAATCTTCAGCCATTTTTAAACAGCTTTCATGCACAAACAACTGAGAATACACACTCACTGAATCTATGACAAACACTTTACTATGGAACAAGTCACTGTCTGGAGGAGCAGCTTTTCCACAAATTCAAAATAAATTAAACAAAGTGCAATTCAAAAGGATTCATATACACAAAATTTACTTTTCTTGTGATTACCTCATCAGTAGGTAAATACTGAAAAACATTGTGCTTTACATAAAATTAAGCAGCACTCAATTCTCCTCACGACCCCAGAGTTTTTTTCCTGTCATGCAGGCAGCGCCATCAGTTGTGAATTTTATATTCAGTAGGCTGTTTAATTTAATTATCCTAAAAACCCAGAGTCTCCCCCATATCAGGATGGTTTGACCCAACCTGGCACACGCTGCTGAAAACATGGAGGGACAAGTGCAAAACAAGTTGAAACCAGAGCCGGCAAAAAAACGACACTCCGCTGCATAAAAAAGTCCCTTTAAAATAAAACCACAGGATGAAAAATATATATATATATTATACTTTCTTTTTTTTTTGCATTATTTTTTTTTTTTTCAGGCAAAGGCCTGCGACCCACAGAAAACGGGTCCGCGACCCACCAGTTGAGAATCACTGTTCTAAAGGGACCCTACCCTGGTGCTCAGAGACACTACCTATTTAGTCCACAGGGTGCGCCATAATCAAGAGAAAATTAAAGTTTTTCAAAATTAATATTTTTCTTTCAGGGCAAAGATATCAGACTTACTGTCTCTCTTTTTTTTACGATCAACGGCCATGAAATATTTTTCAGAATTAATACATATTTCTTATGACTTATGAACACATAGTGGGGTTTTTAACAAGGAAAAATATCCGCTCAATGCGTAGCTACCCTGTGTTTTGTGATCGAGTATTACTCCGCCAGCAACTGAGAGCCCGACGAGGACGCCTACGGTGAGACGGCCGGACCGAACTGGGACCGGGACCGGGACCAGGACCAGGACCGGATCTTCAGAGTCGAACGTGTTGCTTTAAGAAAAAACCCAAAAGGGGCAAAACAAAGTGTTGGAGACATTTAAAAGTAGCATCATATGTATAGATTAATTTCCTTCTGGGTTTCAGTTGAAGGTGAAAATACTTTTGATTAAAAAAATCGACCACTGTGGTGCGTTCAGGTGCTTTAAAAACAATCAAAAGCGTTTAAAGGGCCAGTTCACTCAATGTTTAGTGGCATCAGTCCCTTCAGGTGGATTGTTGGTTTTACCTGATACAATGGAGGTGAATGGAGTTAAGTTTGTGCTCAAAGCATAACAAAACAACTCAACATCAGCATGTTGGTCCAGGTTTGTTTCTCTGGATAATCAATAAAGGAAACATTTTAATTTGAACTGCTACTGAAGAAACATCGTTCTGCAAAAGATCAGTTTTTATGTTCAAAGCTTTGAATTTAAAGTTTTAGAAGAAATATCTCAAAACATGGACAAATGAAAGAAACTAAATCCATTTTTTTGTGTGTATTCTGATGAACTGACTGACCCTTAAATTGCTTGTAATAAATAAGTAGTGTAATTAAAAAGCCATGACGTTTCATGACGGCCACCAGAAGGGGGCGCTGTTGCCCCAGAAGGAGCAGATCCTGTTGAGAAGGAAACCTGATTGTGTGTGTGTTGTGTCTCCTGGTTGCAGACATGAGGAAAGCTTAGACACGGAAAAGAAGTCCATCGTCCCGCTGCCGCATCCCGTCAGACCGGAGGACATTGAATAAAAGCTTTTCACTTTGTATTAGTCAGAGAGCCACACTGCACACTCTATTTCCATTCATTCTATTCTAATGTTTAGATAAATGCAAGAAACCAGTTAATATTTTTGCTTTAGTGGTGCAAATTCACAAGACAAAGTTTATTTGTATAGCACATTTCAAAGTGCTTCACATAAAACCATTAAAAGCATCAAAACATAATGCAGAATAAAACAAGACTTAAAAACAATTAAGAACATTCATTGAAACATTTTCAAAAAACAGTCAAAAAGCAAAACATAAAATAAAAGTTGCAGTTTAAGAAATAAAATGCAGTAGTGAGATGCAGAAATTGATATCCTTGAATCTGGTTCAATTAAAGGCAACAGAAAAGTCTTCAATCTGGATTTAAAGGAGCTGAGGGTCTCAGGGGGTCTCTGGGGGTCTCTGGGGGTCTCAGCAGACGTGCAGCTTTCAGGGACCTTGTTCCAGATATGTGGAGCAGAAAAGCTGAACGCTGCTTCTTCATGTTTAGTTCTGACTCTTGGAACAGAAAGTAGACCAGTCCCAGACGACCTGAGGGGTCGGGATGGTTCATACGGTAGACCAATCCCAGACGACCTGAGGGGTCGTGGTAAACGCTCTCCTCTGGTACCAGTGAGCATTCAGGAACTGGACATTGAGATTGTGAAGTCTTAGAAGTACCTGGGTGTTCACTTGAACAATAAACTGGACTGGTCTGACCATGCACACGCATCTGTCCCTTTTTATAAAAAGGGACAGAGCAGACTCTTTCTGCTGAGGAGACTGAGGTCTTTTGGGGTGCAGGGAGCACTCCTGAACACCTTCTTTGACTCTGTGGTAGCATCAGCTATCTTCTATGGAGTGGTCTTCTGGAGCAGCAGCATCAAGGCAGCTGACAGGAGGAGACTAAACAAGCTGGTGAGGAAGGCCAGCAGCGTGCTGGGGCGTCCTCTGCATACTGTGGAGGTGGTGGGAGACAAGAGGATGATGGCTAAACTCTCATCCATGATAAGCCACGCCTCCCACCCCATGCAGGACACTGGCAGCACTGCACAGCTCCTTCAGTCACCGGCTGATTCACCCCCGGTGTCTGAGGGAGAGGTACCGCTAGTCCTTTCTTCCCGCTGCTGTCAGGCTGCACAATAAGCTGAGCTCTGAGTAGACCACTAACACTTCACTTTAATCACTTTGGACACTTTACTCACTGTGGACACTTTGATTGCACTCATCTGGTGTAATATAAATACATTTAAGTACTTTTATATACTTTTTATTCCATCTGTATATTTAATTTAACATTGCTACTGTAAATGGACCCGTACTTGTATAGCGCTTTTCTAGTCTTCCGACCACTCAAAGCGCTTTAACACTACATGACATCATTCACCCATTCCTACACTGATGATAGGAGCACCATGCAAGGTGCCACATCAGATCATCAACTATTCATACACCGTAGGCGCAGCCACAGGAGCAATTTAGGGTTAAGTGTCTTGCTCAAGGACACATCGACATGGGCTAGCGGAGCCGGGGATCGAGCCTCCGATCCTCTGATTGAAGGACGACCCTGCTCACCACTGAGCCATAGTCTCCCACTGTATTCTTCTTCTTTTCTGTTTTTTATTACTGTTACTGTTATTTATATTACTTGTTTTTTTGTTACTATGCTGTAATCCTGCAATTTCCCCACTGCAGGACTAATAAAGGATTATCTTATTTTATCTTAAGGTAGCAGCAGATCACAAACGTATTTATGCCCTAAACCATTTAGTGCTTTATAAACCAGCAGCAGGATTTTAAAGTAAATTCTTTGTTGGACAGGAAGCCAGTGCAAATACCTCAGAACTGTAGTGATGTGATCCACTTTCCTGGTCTTAGTGAGGACTTGGGCTATAGCCGTATCAGCTGCAGTTTTCTGATTTACTTTTTACAGAGGCCTGTGAACACACCGTTACAGTAGTCCAGTCTACTGAAGATAAATGACCTATGAACACACCATTACAGTAGTCCAGTCTACTGAAGATAAATGACCTGTGAACACACCGTTACAGTGGTCAAGTCTAATGAAGATAAATGACCTATGAACACACCATTACAGTAGTCCAGTCTACTGAAGATAAATGACCTCTAAACACACCGTTACAGTAGTCAAGTCTACTGAAGATAAATGGCCTGTGAACACACCGTTACAGTAGTTAAGTCTACTGAAGATAAATGGCCTGTGAACACACCGTTACAGTAGTCAAGTCTACTGAAGATAAATGACCTCTAAACACACCGTTACAGTAGTTAAGTCTACTGAAGATAAATGACCTGTGAACACACCGTTACAGTAGTCAAGTCTACTGAAGATAAATGCATGGACAAGTTTCTCCAAATCCTGTTGAGAGATAAGTCCTCTGACCCTTGATATATTCTTCAGGTGGTAGATTTTGTAATTGTCTTAATATGGCTGTTCAGGTTGAATTCCGAATCCATAACTACATCTAGATTTCTGCCTTGGTTTGTTGTTTTTAACATTAGTGATTGAAGCTGAGCGCTGACAATTACTTCTGTTTTATCTTTATTTAATTGAAGAAAATTCTGGCACATCCAGTTGTTGATTTCTTCAATGCATTTAGCCAGCCCTTGTATGGGACTATAGTCCCCGGGTGATATAGTTATGTACATTTGTGTGTTGTCTGCATAATTATGAGAACACACTTTGTTTTTCATAATCTGAGCCAGTGGAAGCATGTAGATGTTGAACAGAAGAGGCCCCAGTATTGAACCTTGGGGAACACCACATCATCCTAGTGAGCTGTCACAGTCAATATAATGATCAAAGAACAACAACTTGTGCTTGGACTTTTTTTATTTATATATATATATATATATATATATATATATATATAGTGTGTGAAGTGAGTACAGATGTGATGTGTGTGTGATATGCCTGTTATATTAATGTCACGGCTGGTGATCCAAGATGTATTTATTCTTAAAGAGAAACGTATCAGGGCCTCAATGAGCAACTTGAGGGAAGACGACGTTTAGTATCTTATCTATCGTGAAAATACAAATTGTTTCATTCATTCATACATATATATATACATATACATATATGTATATATATACGTATATATAATGTGTATATATATATATACGTATATATATATACATATATATATATATATATACACATTATATATATATATATATACACATTATATATATATATATATATATATATATATATATATATATATATATATATATATATATATATATATATATATATATATATATATATATACACACACACATATATACATATATACACACATATATACATATATACACATATATATATATATGTATATATGTGTGTATATATATATATATATATATATATATATATATATACACACACACATACACACACATACCTCATATTTCTGTTTGTTTTCTTCACGTAAAGAAAGATTTAACTGTCTTAACACCTTCACTTTGATTAATAATTCATATATCAAAATATAAATGAGTCACAATAGGATTTTTATTTTAAAAAAAAGCACAAGAAAACTCAAGAGAAGTTACAATATCATAAAAATGGAGAAAACAAACTCCTTTGTTGGTGAATATATATATATATTTTTTGTTAAAAGTTCACAAAGTATTTATAAAAATGGAAAATGTTTTTTCGGGATCACTGAAAACTCGTAGCACCAAACTCTGCCTCGTGTAGAAACTGCTGCATCTTGGTTCTGACCCATGACTGTTTCTCAGCAGGGAGTCTCCTCATTGCCGGAGCCAAGCTCAGTAAAAACAGGGTGACATCGTCTCTCTGGTCCAGGTCCTGGTCTCTCTGAGCCTCCCTGGCCTCCATCCTCCTCAGGTACTCCGCCAGCAGACTGTCGCTGCTCTTCCTCTTGGCCCGGGTCGGCCTGGTGGATGCCGCCGCGGCAACGCATTCCTCCTCCTCCTCCGCCACCCGCCTCCTCCTCCTCCTCCTCGCCATCGGTTTCGTCGTCCAGCAGCTCCGCCACCTTGGCCTCCTGCTCCTCCGTTTTCAAGTGGTTCAGCCTGGAGGTGGTGCAGGACGGCGGCGGGCCGCGGTGCGCCGCAAGGTGATGGAGATCGGGCTGCAGCGCCGCAGGTGAGGACTGAGCGGGAGGCGTCGGCTGATCTGAGGCCTGTGAGGAAGAGTGCGAAGAAGCCAAGGATGCGGCGAGAGACGTGACCGACTGCATCATCACCTCGAACAGTTCCTTCATGTTGCCGTGCTGTTGCATCTGCACACTGTCGTCTCTGGTGGCGCTTTCGCAGGTCGCCTCCATCTTCACCTCCTTGAATGCGATGGCGCCTCTGCTGGCAGAAGACGGACGCTTCCTGTGAACGAACTCGGAGGAGGACGTCGTCGTGGCGTCGACTACAGAGACGTCTGCAGAGACGGATTAAAGTGATCAGAGGAGAAAAAGAGAAAAAAAGACACCGCTACCTATAAGAGCATGAGTATCAATAAAAGCCCGACTGATGTACGAACCGTATTTGTCGTCGTCGTCGTCGCTCCGAATGTCGGTGGTCGTGCTGCATCCCATTTCGGAGGCGTGCAGATGGGAGGGCTGCGGGTCCAGAGCCCAGCCGTTGCAGCCTGCGGCTCTGGCATCGATAAACGGGTTCAAAAAGGACAAGATGGCCGAGTATCTCCAGGGCCGGTAGTTGAAGAGCCCGATGCCGCTCTCCCGCCGGTCCTTTTCCCGCTGCCTGTCCCTCCGGTGTTGGTCCCTCAGCGTCTTCCACTTCCTCTTGCATTCGAACTCTAGTGAACACGGGAAGGACAAAACGTGTCGACGTTAAAGCAGATTTGTTTTAAATCCGAAGCCCGACGTTGCTTCGTCTGAGCTGCGACTACGACGCATTAAAAGTTACTGCCTCCCACGCTAGTGAAGGAGAAACGTACCCCGCTGTTTGATCTCCATCTAAAGCGTACAAATATTCAGAAGGCTCCACCGTTTTTTCTATTTAGTCGGGTGGTCTCAAATGTCAGAAAATGTTTCACAAACTCAAAGACTCATGCTCGATTCGGTTCTACTCCAATAAACAGATTCATCTGTCATCAGAATATTTTGTATTTCTGTTCCCTTCAAGGTCCTTTAGAAAACAATTGAATAATTCCTAAAAAGCACATGATGGTAATTGTTACCCATAATAAAAAGATCCGTCCACAATAAAGGCCCTATGTGACGGAGTACATTCAAATACATTAATAATACAACAAATTGGAGTTAATTGTTTACATCTGAGAAGATTTAGTTACTTTGCTGATTTGGATTTTACATAGAAAACATGAAAATAATTCATTTTTATCTTTTGTAAAAGGACTAAATGTACTTTTGATAGTATAATATACATGTTGCTGATAATAGGCCTACTTATGTACTTGTACTTTAGTAATATTTCCAATGAAGGGCTTGACGGTAATAGTCTGTATTTGTTAAATGAATAACAGACTCCTCCAGCTCCGCTGTCACAAGGACAGATACAGGAGATCATTCCTTCCCACTGCAATAAGACTTTATTATACATCTAAACAACAACTCTGTTGTTTGTTTGGTTACATTTTTGTACTAGTATTTTGTTTGCTTTATATATATATATATATATATATATATATATATATATATATATATATATATATATATATATTTCAGACTCTTAGGTCCACATAGCAAAAACACAAATACAACAACAATATATAAAATATGAGGACACAGGTATAATCATTGCAGTTAAAAAGTCACTCGTGGTTAAACCTATACAGACACTTGTTCCAATGTTTCCAGAAACAGGAAGAATACCTCGTATCACTGTGTTGGCTTTGTTAGTTAACTTACAATTCTATTCTATTACAATTTGTGTGTGTGTGTGTGTGTGTATATGTATATATATATATATATATATATATATATATATATATATAGTGCATTTTTATTATTATTCTATATTGTATTGCCTATCTGTATCTATAACTGCTGCTGTAGGATTAATAAAGTATCTATCCATCTATCTATTTATCTATCTATCCATCCATCAGTAGGAACCAATGTGCTTGGGCGCTGAACGCCGCAGACAGTCGGACGGTATTAAGAGACGGACTCTCTATTGTTTTGATCTTAGCTTTTGATCTTTTTCAAGAAGACATTTGTTTAAAACGTGTTTTTGTTTTTTTATAAAGTTGTCTCACGGAGTCTCGCGTCACACACACACGGTTATCACGCAGCCGTGAACGGTATTACCCCCCAAACAAAAACCTACCGTTAACACCGACAATCTCCGAGACGTGTCTCCAGGAATCGGCCCTCATGTTCAGGTCCCTGTAGGTCGGAGAGTTGGTGTCGAAGAGACTCGGGAAGCCGGAGACAGCCAGGATCAGATTGTGCTCCATTTCGTAACGTTACGTTACCTGCCTGGCGAGGAAACGCGAGAAGAGAAGAAGAAAAACATGGCCGTATTTCCGTTTCCGGTCAAGGTCCTTTAAGTCCTTTTTTCTTTTTCTTTTTCTATTTTTTCTTTTGATTGAAATGACATTAGGCTCGTTCGAGATCAGCCAGTTCTGCGCAGAATCGATCGCCGACGATCGGCGCGCAATGCATGCCGGTTAGATTTGTGTCCGACTTGATCCCGATTTACTCTGACGTCATGCACACGTGGTCAACGATAATCTAACGAGAGCGAGGCGGCCGCCGATTTCAGAGCCAGATGCTGCAGTAGCTCTCTCCACCACTGCGTGGCCCAGTGCATGATGGGAAACGCCTGGCTGTCGCCACATCAGAGAGCTGATTGCCTCTTAGATCTGACAACAAACGACACATGTTGTAGAACATTCTTATTTTATGTGTAGTTGTAATACTTAACCATCGATTGTTGACTATTAGTCTCATGTTTAATCTAAAAACATATCTTGTGTGGTTGATAATACAACATCTTAGTTATACAACACATATCAAAACCAGTAGTAATGTATTTCACAGGCAGACATAAAAAGAACAAAGGATGTAACTACACATAAGCAGGGTGGTGTCATCTGCAAACTTCAGGAGCTTGGCAGACTGGTGACTGGAGGTGCAGCTGTTGGTGTACAGGGAGAAGAGCACAGGGAAAAGAACACATGTTATGATTTACCTAGGGTGACCAGACGTCCTCTTTTTCCCGGACATGTCCTCTTTTCGAGACCTAAAAAAAGCGTCCGGCAGGGATTCCAAAAACGTCCGGGATTTTGCTACGTCGGGGAAAATAGTTATTACCCCCTTACAAGTTTTGGAAATGGTATCTCCCTCACGTTCCACCTTCTTGCGCAAGCTCTGACTGTAGAGAGAACTGTCATTGGTCGACCGATCTCAACGTAAATGTAAGTTCACGGCATGCTACACGCTACTGCTGCTAACCCCCCGCGACGAGGTGTCCTCCTCCTCTCTCTCTCTCTCTCTCCCCCCCCCCGAACGAAGTGTCCTCTTTTTCACAAACTCAAATCTGGTCACCCTAATTTACATTTGTTTATCTTTATAAAACTAAACTCTAAATACTTCAGAGCTGTTTCATATTGATGAACAGAAACACATTTCAGTTTGAGTCACTAAATTAAACAAATTAGATAGTCCTTTATTGATCCCACAGCCGGGACATTTATGATTTGAAAATGAACTTTTCTTTTTGTTTGTTTTAAGTCTGTTGTCTCTTTTATGTGACATTTAAATGTTTTTCATGTTTTTTGTTTTGTTTTTAAGTCTGTCATCTGATGTTTGGACCAGGAATCCTTTGGGAAAGAAATTATGAATCTCAATTGGACTATTTTTATTAACGAATAAAATGTAAATACATAAAATAAATAATAATGAATGTTATTACCACTAAGATAGTTTTAAACAAAGGGTGATTATTTTTAAATTGCATTTGGAGAGATCAACTAATTGTTATTAATTGCTTATTTCTGTGTGTCACAAAGATATCAGAGTTTCTATTGGCCCAGGGCCAACGTGGGCGGGACTAATGGATACAATCTGTGAATTTGTACGTTTTAATGATATCATTTTTAATAATACTGTATATAATATAATATTCGTGTGGCCTCTAGGAGGCGTCGTCGCTCCAAAAGTTTCCTGAAGTCTGCAGCTCTAAAAAAATAAAATGGGTCTCCAAACACTCTACTGGTCGTCTTTATCAGATGAATCACATGAGGAAATACATGTAACAAAGTAAATATGACGATACATATTTATCCTTAATGCTAATTTAAAAAATCTGACAAAGAAAAAATATTACACTCCAACAACTTCTGACTCATTTGAACTGTTTCAGAATAAATGCTCCGTTGTTTTACATGTGACAGCAAAGTTTCTGATAACTGTATACAAATTAAATGATCATATTCAGGAGTCAACGTGAAACACTTTGACGTCTTTAAACAAATGTCTGTAATATATTATCGATCCATATTTTACATTGTTCCTGGTTTCATGAGAGCTGCGTTCATATGCAGACCGGGTCCTCATGGTTTCATTAAAGGTGCATGAAAAGAAAGACACAAATGTAGATGATCCTCTTTTCTTTTTTTATGAATGCTGTGTGAACAAACCCCTCTGCATAAACCCTCAGAATATATGTAAGAATGAAAGAGTAAAGTTAGTGTGGAGATTTCTGTATCAGAGTTTGAGAAGAAACTCATGGAGAGAAAACGTCCTTTAAAGAGATGTTTGGTTACATTACACACATTCTGAAGACTCTACAGGTGAATAGGGTAAAAACATGAACTCATAGATATCACCATGAAACTTCACCACTTCATCACTGACATAAAGAGGAGGATTCAAGTAGTAAAATAAAACATCTAAATATGTCATCATTTAAATCACCTTTGAGAATAAATTACTTTCATTATATTTTCTGAAGTTTCCACAGAAAAGTCCATAATGTAGATTTTATTTTACACACAGAATCCCTAAAATACATGCAGAAGGTTTGGGGAAATCCCTGCCAGTTTCCCAGACGGTTTACTAGCCTAAATAAAGCAGCAGGGGTCAAAGGTCACCACATCACAAATAGAGCCTCCAGAGGTCAGAGAGCTGAACTGTGCAGGAAGTAATAAACCAGAGAGACACAAGGATTAATGACGTCACTCTGAGGTGGTAGTACTAATACTACTACTACTACTACTACTACTACTACTACTACTACTAGCATTATTTTCATTATTTCAATTATTAGTTAATTATTATAATTATTATTAATAATGTGTATTTTAAAGTATGTTATTTTAAAAGCGCGCCGTGAATCAGTTCACACTCAAAGTCAAGACTTAATTCCACTCAAGTCGGCAATAAGATTTATTCAGGACTCCAAGTTCAGGACGCGAGGCAAGACTGAGAAACAGGGACTTGGTTCCTCCTCTGCAAAGCAACGCTGATGCCTTCACGTCTTCATGGACTACGTTTCCCATTAGCCCTGATCCCAGAGAGAACGTCTTCATGGACTACGTTTCCCATTAGCCCTGATCCCAGAGAGAACGTCTTCATGGACTACGTTTCCCATTAGCCCTGATCCCAGAGAGAACGTCTTCATGGACTACGTTTCCCATGAGCCCTGATCCCAGAGAGAAAGGAGCAGAATTCTCCCTTTCAAGGTCGTAACAGGAACGTTGTGTTATATCGTATTTCTGTCTCTCTTTCTTCTTCCATCCCTCGTTTCCTCGCTTTCTCTGTTCTCTTGTGCAGCCGTGTGGCAACCGTGTGTGTGTGTGTGTGTGTGTGTGTGTGTGTGTGTGTGTGTGTGTGACAGAGTAAGGGTGCGCCCCAGGGTGTTGGCAGTGTCTAGGGAATGGGGTGACCAGGACGTGGGAGCAGACGTATGCACACACACACACACACACACACACACACACACACACACACACACACACACACACACACACATACACACACACACACATACTGTACACACTTACTGTACACACATACACAGTCCCAGGACAAGGCTGAGAAATGGGTCACTGTTGGCCAGGAGAGATGCACACACACACACACACACACACACACACACACACACACACACACACACAGACACACACACACACACACACACACACACACACACACACACACACACACACACACACACACACAGCCTCTCAGGAATGCTTCCAACATTCTGAGAAAAACTAAGATTATTAGACTAAGCTACCAGCAGCTGGTTAGCTTAGCTTAGCATAAGGACTGGAATCAGGGGGGAACAACTACCGTGTATTGTTTTTTGTCCGTTGCCATCTTGGTTCAGTAGAGAGAATGCAGCTTTAACACAAACACATGAAGTATATACTTCTATACAACCAGAGGAGTCGCCCCCTAGTGGTCAGTAGAGAGAATGCAGCTTTAACACATGAAGCATATACTTCTATACAACCATGACGTCGCCCCCTGGTGGTCAGGAGAGAGAATGCAGGTTGCCGCCTGTCTTCTACTTAAACCTTTTCTAGAACTGTTAGCGTCGACTTTATGCTGAATTATTGTAACTGCATGTCAATGAGACATAAACATATATAATACTTTTAAACAGCGCTGTCTCAGTGTGTGTCTGTTTAGTGTTACGTTACTGAGGACACACACACACACACACACACACACACACACACACACACACACACACACACACACACACACACACACACACACACACACACACACACACACACACATTCTCAGAGTTCCTGACGTTCAGTCCTGTTAATCTTTGTGTGATGGTCATGTAGACACCTAACTGTGTGTGTGTGTGTGTGTCACATGTGCATCATGTGATCCTGGTTGTGTGAATGCTTGTAGGGCTATGTGTGTGTGTGTGCGTGTGCATGTGCGTGTGCGTGTGTGTGTGTGATGGGTGACAGGCGTAGGCTCCGCCACAATAAGAGCCTGTGTAGCTGCAGCAGAGGGCAGGAAGCACCGAGAGGGGCAGAAAGAGGGCAGCGAGGGGCATGAAGTCAGGTCAAACACCCTGGGAACGCCACGGGAGAGGAGGGGGGTCGTAGAGACTTTCCCACGTTCACACAAACACCTGCACACACCACCACCGACAACACCAACAACACCAACAGCACCAACAGCAACGAAGCCTTTGACTTCCCATCACGAGCTTCAAGTGTCTGAAAAGAATGCAGAATAACGTCTGAGGAGTCTTTGAAATGTGCTCTCACACTCTGATGATTTAAAGGGAACGAAGAGCGCCATCAATTTCCAATAAACGAGGTGGAGGAGGGTGGAGGTGGAGGAGGATAGAGGTTGAGGAGGATGGAGGTTGAGGATGGAGGCGGAGGTGGAGGAGGATGGAGGAGGATGGTGGTGGTGGAGGAGGATGGAGGTGGAGGAGGAGGAGGAGGATGAAGGTCCAGGTAGATGGAGGTTCAGGAGGATTTAGGTGGAGGTGGATGGAGGTGGAATAGGAGGAGGATGGAGGTGGAGGAGGGTGGAGGTGGAGGAGGATGAAGGTCCAGGTAGATGGAGGTCCAGGAGGATTTAGGTGGAGGTGGATGGAGGTGGATGGAGGTGGATGGAAGTGGATGGAGGTGGACCGCACCATCCTCCGTGAAGGAGGATGGTGGATGGAGGTGGACCGCACCATCCTCCGTGAAGGAGGATGGTGCGGTCCACCTCCATCCACCTCCATCCACCTCCATCCACCTCCACCTAAATCCTCCTGGACCTCCATCTACCTGGACCTTCATCCTCCTCCACCTCCACCCTCCTCCACCTCCATCCTCCTCCTCCTATTCCACCTCCATCCACCTCCACCTAAATCCTCCTGAACCTCCATCTACCTGGACCTTCATCCTCCTCCTCCTCCTCCACCTCCATGGAGGTTCAGGAGGATTTAGGTGGAGGTGGATGGAGGTGGAATAGGAGGAGGATGGAGGTGGAGGAGGGTGGAGGTGGAGGAGGATGAAGGTCCAGGTAGATGGAGGTCCAGGAGGATTTAGGTGGAGGTGGATGGAGGTGGATGGAGGTGGATGGAGGTGGATGGAGGTGGATGGAGGTGGACCGCACCATCCTCCTTCACGGAGGATGGTGCGGTCCAAAGTGAAGCCACACTTGACGACCATTTCAAACTACTTGACCAATTTGAACCAAACCACAAAACCGTGTCTCCTAACGATCAAGTCCAAATAGTCGTTTTTTTATTCTTTAAATCTTCATCTGGAACTCGCTGAGCGTCAGCAGCAGGGACACGAGTGACATAGTCTTAGATATTGAGAAAGACCACTCATTATTGGGGGGCGGGTGGGGTCCACCACGAGGCCTTTTCCTGGACCACAATGTCGCCCCGACTCTCAATTTACAATTCCGGTCCAAGGACACAAATCGATAGATTTCCCCTTCGTGACTGTTTCTCTCGTCTCCGTCACCTCTTGAAACGCGGCTACAGAGGCGCGAAGCCATCAGAGATTATTCTGAACCAGGTGGTTTTTGTTTCTTTTCTGTTCTTTTCTCTGCTCTTTGTGCAACGTGGAGGCACAAGACCAAAACAAAGGACTCAAGGACTCAAGGAAACACGGGTTTGAGTTATGGAGTACCCCAAAACACCCCAAAGACTGGCTTGGTGGTTCTGAGCTGAATGTGTTGCAGCTGCTTTGAGCTTCTTCCACTCTTCATCTCTTCGCTGGGAACGCGTCCGTTTGAGCCTCAGCTCTTCACTTCCCCCTCAGGCCTCCAGACGGGTGGTGGTGAGACGCATCGACCCCGATCCTTCCTCATCCGACTTGTCTTCTGCTGAGACAAATGAGGGTTTTTGAAACTACTTCTTAGTTGTTGGACATTTTTGTTTGTGCATGAAAGCTGTTGAGTCTGTTTACAAATGGCTGAAGATTCTGAATGGTTATGTATGTTGTAATACCTCGTGTCCTGAAGATGCACTTTTTGGTTTTTAATTAAAATGCAGCTAATTGAGTGTAAAAGGTAATAGTTCCCCCTCTAGCATCGCCACCAGCTGGTCATTTTGGTTCATCATTAAACTTGTTCTTGTGTTGGCATACATATTCTGTACTATCTCAGGTTCAAACTGCACGATCTTTTCATTAAATAAATTTGAAAAGTTGAGACTGTTCCTCGATTTGGGTTGTCATTCAGGGGTGATGGTGGGTCCCGGAGCCAGACCAGTTGAGAACCACTGCTATAGAGGACCAGGCTACCCTGAGGTGTATAGAGAACCAGGACTACATTGAGGTCTATAGAGGACCAGGACTACATTGAGGTCTATAGAGGACCAGGATTACATCGGGGTCTATAGGACCAGGACTAGACTGAGGTCTATAGAGAACCAGGATTACCTTGAGGTCTATAGAGGACCAGGACTACCTTGAGGTCTATAGAGGACCAGGATTACATCGGGGTCTATAGGACCAGGACTAGACTGAGGTATATAGAGGATCAGGACTAGACTGAGGTCTATAAGTGATGTCTCTGGTCATGTTGAAATATTACTGAAGCTGAGGGGACTTTCCCAGCAGCTCTGCTCTCAGACGACACACACACACACACACACACACACACACACACACACACACACACACACACACACACACACACACACACACAAAGATAAAGTGCTGGGAGAGTTGGGGGAGTTGGATATCAGCTGACCGAGTGTGTGTGAGAGTGTGTGTGTGTCGTAGAGAGTCTGAGACGGGTGAGCAGGTCTTTCCCACACCCACTTTCTCTTTAGAATGTGCCACAAATGTCAACACACGCACGCACGCACACACGCACGCACACACACACGCACACACAAACGGGCTGCGGCCCCCCATCGGTGGAACGTGTGGGGTCAGGAGGGCCACAATGAGCCGGGTCACGTTCCTGCAGAGGAGAATGTGTGCAGGCAGCAGAACCAGCAGAACCAGCGGAACCAGTAGAACCAGCAGAACGATCTAATAAAAAATACTTAAATAGATGATAATTAAATAAGTTTTGTCCTCAAAAAACAAACTTAATTCTGCAGGTTCAGAACAACACCGTGGAATTATTCCTGCTGAATATATCAAACGCACCACAGCTGTCACAATATCACGTGTTCAGTAACCACGTTAACATAATTATAAGGGTTTTATTCTAAGGAATATATATATATATATATATATGTAGTGTCTTCACTAAAAGGTTATTGTAAGAAATGTATTCTTCAGCTTTACAGCCAGCTTGACAATATATTCTCCAGCACCGTATTCTCCAAGGAACAGACAGGTTGTTGTGGTTGGCAGAATTTAATGGTGGAAAATATGTAATACTTTGTAAAACTGAAAAAGAGCACAAAACACATGCCTTTGTAAGTACTAAATAATAATACATCCATATGTAGTTGACAGTAAACTAAACATCATCAACAATACTGTATTCAACCAAAGAAATATTAAGCTAAACATGTTAATATAACTGTAAATAATAGATGACTTACAGATGAAGCCGATTGTGTGGACTTTAAGGCAAGGATTGCGAGGATTGTAAACTCTGAACTCATGGGCAAGTGGCGATGCAAGCTCAACATGCTGATTGTCAAGTCTTTTATGCATGAACTCAGTGAAGTGCACTTTAATTCCAGGCTTCTTCTGTAACATCCGTCGCAGCGACATCAGACGGCCGTGAGCATAGTTCCTATTGTTATGCTGCGTTCACACTAAACGCGTTGCGAATATTCGCGTCGCGTTTACCTCGTCAGTTTACTTGCTCGATAATAAAGCTGTGTTCACACCAAACGCGTTGCGAATGTTACTCGCACCTGAAAGGGGGCGTGGCTTATCTGTGTAAAAACAGTTACCAGTTATTAACAGTTATTGACTTTGCATGTAATCTACTCGCGTGTCAAATTTGCATTTGGTGTGGACGCAGGATTAGGAAGACGCCTCCGTGGATGATGGAAAGGGAGAGGAGCGCCCCAGCTGTTGGTGTCATCTTGCGCACCTCCTGTTCCATGCTCTGAAGGAAGGCTAAGTCCACAGAGTGAGCGAGCAGGTTGTCATTCTCGGTTGTACAGGAAACTGTTTTTCCAAGGTTTACCAGCTTTGATGCCATCAATGCACTTTTTTTGTGGGTTTGTGGAGGAAAGGATCCTTGCCATTATTCTCGATACCATAGATTTATTTCACTCATATCGGATTCTCATTATATTATATAATTATATTATTACAATTATATATATGATTTATAAATATATATATATATATATATATATATATATATATATATATATATATATATATATATATATATATATATATATATACAGGACTGTCTCAGAAAATTAGAATATTGTGATAAAGTTCTTTATTTTCTGTAATGCAATAAAAAATACAAAAATGTCATGCATTCTGGATTCATTACTAATAAACTGAAATATTGCAAGCCTTTTATTCTATTAATATTGCTGATTATGGCTTACAGCTTAAGAAAACTCAAATATCCTATCTCAAAATATTAGAATATTTCCTCAGACCAAGTAAAAAAAAAGATTGATAACAGCAAAACAAAATCAAACATTAGAAAATGTCCATTAATGCACTCAGTACTTGGTTGGGAATCCTTTTGCACGGATTACAGCATCAATGCGGCGTGGCCAACACAAAACCTGCCTGTGAATGTATTTCACAGGCAGACATAAAAGGACACAAAGGATGCAGCTACACACACATTTCTACATAAATATATATTTATAAACACATATGAATAAATCCAAACGTGATCTGTAAACTACAAGTAGCCTAAAGATCGGAACTAACAGGAAGTCATTTTTTCTGTGACTTCCTGTGTATACTTTGAAAGCAGCTGAAAACTGTCCGACTTGATCGCAGTTTCTTGTCAACGCCTCTTGCTGCGGCCGCCTGCTCTCGTCTGGATTCCAGGCGAGGCGCAGCTCTAACGAACGACCTTAATATGTGCATTCATACAGTGTGTGGGAGTTAATTAAAGGCAGCGGATACACACACACACACTCATGCTCTTGTTCTGAAAAGTCCCTCAACTCATTGTATTATTATTCCAGTTATATAATATAGGTATATATACAGTATATATATATGTATGTATACAGTATATATATTTATATTTATGTATACAGTATATATAATGTATATATATATTTATATATACATTATTTATTTATATATATATATATATATATATATAATCTATATATATTATATGGGTCATAAGTATTCAGACCCTTTGCTGTGACACTCCTATTTAACTCACATGCTGTCCATTTCTTCTGATCCTCCTTGAGATGGTTCTACTCCATCATTGGAGTCCAGCTGTGTTTAATTAAACTGATTGGACTTGATTAGGAAAGGCACACACCTGTCTATATAAGACCTTACAGCTCACAGTGCATGTCAGAGCAAATGAGAATCATGAGGTTGAAGGAACTGCCCAAGGAGCTCAGAGACAGAATTGTGGCAAGGCACAGATCTGGCCAAGGTTACCAAAGAATTTCTGCAGCACTCAAGGTTCCTAAGAGCACAGTGGCCTCCATAATCCTTAAATGGAAGAAGTTTGGGACGACCAGAACTCTTCCTAGACCTGGCCGTCCAGCCAAACTGAGCAATCGTGGGAGAAGAGCCTTGGTGAGAGCGGTAAAGAATAAAAAAAAACTTTTTCCTCCAAAGAAGCTCAACACTGGAGACGAAACAACGAATATTAAGTTTATTTTCTTTACTTTTTGGAGATTAATATGACATGGAATATTTTGTTTAATACATGACGTGTGTGTGAGGTCTGAGGCGTCGTAGCGACGGCCGGGTGGCGAGCAGCGCCTCACGGAGAATAATACTCCACTTCCTGCCATTCTCTCTCTCTCTAAACACTCTCGTTCCAAAAGGATTTCCGATCCCACTCTCAAACCCCCCCACGAACCCACGGACACATCCCTCTCTCCACACTCGGGCTTCCTGCCCAGCTTGTCCTCCACGACCTCTGACCCCCAATAAATCACCAACACGCTCGGCCACCGAGGCTCCTCGCCTCCACACACCGAGCCGGGTTTTATTTCACACGTAACACGATTATTATTATTATTATTATTATTATTATTATTATTTATATCTACAAAACCAACAGCTCATATTCTGTACTCAAGGCCACCAGGAGGCTACTAGGCTCTGTTGACAAAAAGTGATTCTACCTCTCTGATCACGTTCAACCTGGACAGACAGAAACCAGATGAAACTTGTATTGCACAGTTTGCAACAATCACCACCTGGTTTGGTCCAAATAAAACTCTTAATTCACAGAATTATTAATGCTCCATTGACAAAACTCAAACAGGAAGTGACTGTGTGACAGACAGGAAGTCAATCGATTAGTTGAAGAAAAAAATACTACAAATAACAAACATGACAATATGAAAATACATAAAGGATTATTAGGAACACCATACTAATACTGTGTTTGACCCCCTTTCGCCTTCAGAACTGCCTTAATTCCAGTGTTGTATAAAGTACCCAAAAGCCGTACTAAGTAAAAGTCACCTATTAAAATACTACTTGAGTAAAAGTCTTAAAGTATCTGATATTTTCTGTACTTAAGTATCAAAAGTATTTTTCTGATATAAAATGTACTTAAGTATTGAAATTAAAAGTACAAGTACATGCTTTTAATAAAAAAGCAATGGGTCAGAGTTTTGAGAATTATGAAGTTTATTCTTTTAAGTGCTGTGGTCACCGTGACCAAGGACAAGGAGTTGTGTTGATAAAA
Organism: Myoxocephalus aenaeus; assembly: GCA_038501785.1. Classification (NCBI taxonomy): domain Eukaryota; kingdom Metazoa; phylum Chordata; class Actinopteri; order Perciformes; family Cottidae; genus Myoxocephalus; species Myoxocephalus aenaeus. The sequence continues at coordinate 5,889,271 of JBAMJR010000189.1, forward strand.
TAACTGGGTTGGCTGTGATCCATCCACATATATTATGTACAACATAATATATTGTACCTAAGTATACTTTTGCATCTACTATGAACTTATCATCATAATTCTCCAAAAAGCAATATGACACTATGAAGGAGTTGTAACAGTGTGGTTATAAGTATGCTCATTCCGCCCGGAACAGAAAGAATGAATGAAAAATGTAAGTTAAATTAAAAAAATCAAGTCCGGAAAAATGTTTTATTGTGAAAAATTACCAGATACATCCGTCTGTGGTGACCTCAGACGGAACCTCTTGACACATGTCAATATGTTACGTTACCCTGAAAATGAAACGTAAAGCCTAATTCATGCTTCTCCGTCAGGTCAACGGCGTACCTACGCCGTAGCTTACGCGTCGACGCAAAACCTGCTTCCATTTCCACATCCTGTCTTTGTGCAGCGGGTTATAAATTAAGCAGTAGACTGGACTAAAGGTTTAGTTAGGAGTAGACTGGACATAACGAACACACGTCGGGTGTCGTTGTCTCCCGTCTCTCCGAGGTCGGACCCGGTCTGTGACAATATTGTCTTCACGTAACCGGTCCGTGGCGCAATAATGGTTTGGGAGCGCTGGACTAGAGGATGTAGAGGGAAATGCATAATATTGTGATTCGCAAAACCTGCTTCGTGGAGTCTGTGTTCCACCACAGTCCCGGATGTGTTTTTTTTTCTAAAGATAGATTTGATTTTGTAGCGAGTAACGAAGGTTTCAGGGGAAATGTATCGGAGTAAAAGTATCAGTTTTCTTTGCAAAATGTAGTGAAGTAAAAGTAAACCGAAATATAAATAGTAAAGTAGAGTACATATATCCCCAAAAACTACTTAAGTACAGTAACGAAGTATTTCTACTTCGTTACTATACACCACTGCTTAATTCTACGTGGCATTGATTCAACAAGGTGCTGAAAGCATTCTTTAGAAATGTTGGCCCATATTGATAGGATAGCATCTTGCAGTTGATGGAGATTTGTGGGATGCACATCCAGGGCACGAAGCTCCCGTTCCACCACATCCCAAAGATGCTCTATTGGGTTGAGATCTGGTGACTGTGGGGGCCATTTTAATACAGTGAACTCATTGTCATGTTCAAGAAACCAATTTGAAATGATTCGAGCTTTGTGACATGGTGCATTATCCTGCTGGAAGTAGCCATCAGAGGATGGCTACATGGTGGCCATAAAGGGATGGACATGGTCAGAAACAATGCTCAGGTAGGCCGTGGCATTTAAACGATGCCCAATTGGCACTAAGGGGCCTAAAGTGTGCCAAGAAAACATCCCCCACACCATTACACCACCACCACCAGCCTGCACAGTGGTAACAAGGCATGATGGATCCATGTTCTCATTCTGTTTACGCCAAATTCTGAGTCTACCATCTGAATGTCTCAACAGAAATCGAGACTCATCAGACCAGGCAACATTTTTCCAGTCTTCAACTGTCCAATTTTGGTGAGCTCTTGCAAATTGTAGCCTCTTTTTCCTATTTGTAGTGGAGATGAGTGGTACCCGGTGGGGTCTTCTGCTGTTGTAGCCCATCCGCCTCAAGGTTGTGCGTGTTGTGGCTTCACAAATGCTTTGCTGCATACCTCGGTTGTAACGAGTGGTTATTTCAGTCAAAGTTGCTCTTCTATCAGCTTGAATCAGTCGGCCCATTCTCCTCTGACCTCTAGCATCAACAAGGCATTTTCGCCCACAGGACTGCCGCATACTGGATGTTTTTCCCTTTTCACACCATTCTTTGTAAACCCTAGAAATGGTTGTGCGTGAAAATCCCAGTAACTGAGCAGATTGTGAAATACTCAGACCGGCCCGTCTGGCACCAACAACCATGCCACGCTCAAAATTGCTTAAATCACCTTTCTTTCCCATTCTGACATTCAGTTTGGAGTTCAGGAGATTGTCTTGACCAGGACCACACCCCTAAATGCATTGAAGCAACTGCCATGTGATTGGTTGATTAGATAATTGCATTAATGAGAAATTGAACAGGTGTTTCTAATAATCCTTTAGGTGAGTGTACATATATATATGTATATACATACATATATATACATACATACATACATACATGTATACATATATATGTATATGAAAAAAAAGATATATGTATATATATATATATATACATGTATACATATATATGTATATATAAATGTAATTGCTCCTCGTTGCTGTGTCTACGGTGTATAGAGCAAAAATGTAAGTCGCTTTGGATAAAAGCGTCAGCTAAATGAAATGTAATGTAATATATGTATATATATAGCTATACATTTATACATATATGTATATACATATATACATAGGTATGTATTCTTTATTTTATTTTATAATGTTATCATATTTCTGTTTTCTGAACACTTTGATTTTCTAAAGTTCCCCGTGAACAAAGAACATGTATTGTTCTCCTTATTATAAATAAAACGTGCAATAAACAGAAAGACGTCATGTGAAACATTTTGATTACATCGATGTTGTGTCGCAGCAATACTCTTTAGTTGAACCAATGAGAGGCTGCTGACAAGTTTATCTGAGGTTATCAGCTGTGTGTGTGTGTGTGTGTGTGTGTGTGTGTGTGTGTGTGTGTGTGTGTCTAGCTGCATTACAATTCCTGCATTAAATCTTTGTTGTATCGCTAAAAAGATTAGCAGGTGGGAAAAGACAGCCGTGTGTGTGTGTGTGACCTCTCTCACACGATGATTGGGTTTCAGTGAACACAGGCAGGAGCTGTGGGAACGGCTCACACACACACACACACACACACACACACACACACACACACACACACACACACACACACACACACACACACACACACACTCATTCTAGTTATGTCTTTAACTGACAGATATGTTTTGAAACTTCAGCAGCTGATTTCTGAACATTATTTTGTAATATTCGAGTAAGTTCTTTTTTTCACTTTAAAATGTTTTATAAATCAGACAGCATTTAGTCTCAGTAGAGGCCATTAGAGTCTCATTAGAGTCTCAGTATACAGTCCAGTAGAGTCCAGATGAGTCCAGTCATGTCCAGATGAGTCTAGCAGAGTCTAGTAGAGTCCAGTCGAGTCCTGTAGACTGAGTCTAGATGAGTCTAGTAAACTTCAAAGAACAGATTTGTTCACTCTGAAACCTGTTTTCTTACATAATGACGGTCAGAAGTGGCCTGATTCCCAAGCACGCGCGCACTCGATCTGCACCAGACAGGCGTTTTTTTATCAGTAGAGGTTCTGCACAAATTGTGTTTGAGTGCACGTGGGCGGGCCCACTGTGTGTGTGTGTGTGTGTGTGTGTGTGTGTGTGTGTGTGTGTGTGTGTGTGTGTGTGTGTGTGTGTGTGTGTGTGTGTGTGAGAGAGGCTCCAAGGCTCCGTGGGAAAGCTCCAGCGGAAGAGGAGGACACACCGGTCACAAGTCCAGTCTGCAGCCGACACACGAGCCACCTGCCCCGGACTCATTACCGGACACGCACCGCTGAGAAAACAACTCCTGGAAGCTCCGGACAAAAGATTCCAACACATTTTTTTTTTATTCCAGTCGGTTTTGTCTTATTGTCGTTGGGAGGAATTATTAACATCACAGCTCTGCAAAGAGGAACACAACTTTTCTTTCATGGGGAGGAAAACTAATGAAACTTCTTCATGAACTGGCTTTAACAAAAGTTTAATAAAATATGTGAGATTGTTCCTTTAGTTTAAGTCTGCAATCAAACATATCGATCAATACTGGCTGATTGATTTGGTCTCATAGTCCTTTATCAATTAATTTATCAGACGAATCGAGAAAGGTTTTTATTTATTTTAAACTTTTATACTTGAATACACTTGAATAAACCTCCCGGGAGACAGCGGACCGCCTCCCCGCCGTCCGAGCGCCATGAAGCGGCCGTGCGACGACAGCAGCTCGGCGGAGAGCGGGGAGGAGGAGGCCATCGACCCGGGCAGCGAGAGCGTTTACCCGGGGTGAGTCATTCAGGTCTTTAATAATTCATAATTCACATTCACAATTCTTCATAATTATATTAAACACGATTTAAAATGCTGAAGAAAAGGCTCGGGCCGCGAGTGGAGCTCGCGCATGAAACAGTCTGCAGAGCATCACTTTAATATTTGTTTTATTGGTATCATTTAAAGCAGTGGTTCTCAACCTTTTTTCAGTTTGATACCCCCTGAGAAATAGTACCCCCTGACCAGGGCAAAGCATTTTTGGTTGAAAACAAATATGTAATACACAGCGCTGTGCCATCAGTGTCTGATTTACTATAGCATATGTACAATTCTGTTGATGAACTTACACTAATATTTTATTGAATAAATAACTTTTTTTTAAAGATTTTTTAATGGATGCTAATTTTAAATATATTAAAACAAAAATCGCACGTACCCCCTGGAGTGCCTTCACGTATACCCCCCATTTAAGAACCACTGATTTAAAGAATACTCAGATTATAGCTCATGTCCAAATATAAAGATGATTTAATGAAGTAGATTAATTATGTTGGTTTATTGGAGAAATTCAATATATGTATGTATGTATATATATATATATATATATATATATATATATATATATATATATATATTTCTGTCACTTTGATTTGAGTGAGAGAAATTTTTCCAGATTACATAACTTTCATTTTATAAAGAAAAGTCCAGACTTTAAATTTTAAGTTTTAATATATACATTTTTTAAACATATATTTAAAAAAAGGTCTAGATTTGTACTTATTTTGTGAACGTGTATCTGAAAGTGAGAAGTGACTCTGAAGGAGGTCACCTGTCAGGATGAGAGCAGACCCCGCCCAGCTGGGGCTGCCGGCTGATTAAACAAACGTCCTTTCTGAATTCACGTAAACTGACGTCACTTCATGAAGACAACTAATAAAATAGACATGTTGATGCTTTTACCGTTCAAAGATTCTTTCATCCGGACGATCTGATATTACAGTTGTTTGGTAAGGAAGCCTTCTTCCACTTCAAACCCTGACGCCTACATTTCCCACAATCCCTTTCAACAACCTCCAAAAGCAGTCTCTTCAGGTAGAGAGCAGAGGTGACAAAGTCAGACACTTAACTTCAATAAAAAATACTCGAGTACAAGTTAAAGTCCTGTATTTAAAATAACTCCTACAGTAAAAGTACCGTCAGAGAAATGTCCTTAAAGTACTTCAGATGTGTACTTAGTCAGTAAACTGAGACTCGAGATATTGAAGGAAGGTTTTTTTTAGAAGAAAAAAGTGATAAACAGACAAATTTAAATGTTGTTTAAAAAAAAAAAACTTCTTCTTTTGGTAAATTAATAGAAAGAAGAAGACAAGAAGACAATAAGAGAATATGTATTTATTTATTTTAATTTGATATTATATTCTACCACATTATATTAATATTACATATGACAAGAAAAATGAAAGTGTGGATTTTTGATTTATGGTGTATTAATTGATCATTAAGTCCAATTGTTGGATGGAGAGAAAAAGAGTATTTAATGTCACATTTCATGTTTGCAAAATATCTTTTTTATTCTGTTTATATATTATAATAAAATAAAATATTGAATCATCTTATATTTACGGCTAACATTTAAAGACATTTTGTCAGCGGTGAAAGAAGTACTCATACTGTAAAGTCTATAAATACTTAATTAAGTAAAAGTCTACTTCAGTGTTACTGAAGTAAAAGTATTTAAGTTTTATCCTCTCAAAGTAAAGGCTCCTTTCAAAGGGATTTGTTATTTTGGTTTTACCGCTAACGATTAGAGAATCTTAATTTTAGATTTTGTAGTTCTTCAGTGTGGAGTAAACGTATAAAGTACCACAACATGGAAATACTCAAGTAAAGTACATTTGCAGCTGTGAAACATCTGGAACAAAAACCTCATTGCCGTTTATTAACGTGCAAAGAAACAATCCAGAAATTCAAAAGAGGAAATCAAAGTTTCTTCCGGTAAAACATTTAAGTCAAATGTTTTTTTATTTATTACATTGATTAAATCAATATTTTGTTTTTCAGGCACATGAAGGCGTCCTTCCTCCGATGCGGATCACCGACCACGACCACTCAAGTGGTGTTGAGGAAAAAGCGCAGAGGGGTAATAACCTTCAAGTGACCTTGAAGTGATGCTGGCTCAGCAGTACGGTGGCCCAGAGAGGTCAACAATGAAATAAAACACAACACATTTAAAATGCAGATACAACCCTGATGACACGATGCATTCAAAGACTTGTTAAGGAGAGACTCAAAACATTCTTTATCTCCAACACTACGATGCACGACAATTTAGAGATCTATTTTTCCTCCATAATTCTTTCATTCTGGAGGAAAGAAAACATTTATTTTAGTATAGTATTTTAATACTTTGTATGGTTTATGCAGAGGGGTTTGTTCACACAACATTCATAACCTCATTTATACACATTTAGTGATAAAAACATGGAGCACATGGATGTTTTTGTCTGATTTTGGAGTTAAACAAAGAGATATTTATGATTCTCTTTGTAGAAACATCTGACTGTAATATGTCAACAACATAAAACAAGAATTTCTAATCTTTTTTTTTTTGTGCATAATTTCTTTTCTGTGTGCATAATTTGTATATTGTGTGTTATTTTTGTGTAATATAACATTTCACAATACTGTCATGGTGATGATATCTGTCCGTATTTTATATATTTTCCCATATGCACCTGAAGTATTTCTCCTTCCTCCAGAGACAGTTTGAGGTTTTGTGTCGTTTCCTTTTGTTTGTCAGATTATCGAGAAGCGACGCAGAGACCGGATCAACAGCAGCCTGTCGGAGCTCCGGAGGCTCGTCCCCACGGCCTTCCAGAAGCAGGTGAGTTCTTCTCCAGCAGACCTTCAAACCGGGTTCCTGTTCCTGCTCGTGGTTTATTCTCAATATTCTACATTAACCCTTGAACACTAACGTTACAAATAGTAACACTACTAACGTCAGGTATATTTCACCCGATATAATGTACCTGATCAAATATACTTCTCATCAAAATATATTAAAATATAACAATACATGGCAAGTTGAAGTACTCTTCTTTTATTTTACCCGATAGAACGTCTCATAAAATGAAAAACAGGTATTATGGGGGAGCCTGAAATAAGGCTCAAAAAAAGAATTAGGGAATAGTCAATAAAACATGATTAAAAATATAAATAATGGAGCTATGAACTTGTTCTTTGGTCCACCCGTTCCTGGGACATGTGAGTCTTGTCCTGTGAAGGAAAAGTCTCCCTTCAATGTTAAAACCCATCGAATTGTTTTCACCCTCTATCACTAACGTCGGGTGAAAATCACCCGAACACGTACCTTTGAAAAAACCAGGGATTGGAGCAGAGAGACACGCCTACCTTCAATAAGACACGCCTACCTTCATTAAGACACGCCTACCTTCAATAAGGGACTCTGGACCCGGTCAGACTCACAAGGGTCTCGTTTAGCTCCTCCAGCTTTAACTGTTGGTTTGTCTCATCAGGGTTCTGCTAAACTGGAGAAGGCCGAGATCCTGCAGATGACTGTGGACCACCTGAAGGTGCTGCAGAACACCGGAGGGAAAGGTACCGGAACCCGACGGGATCTCATTTAGTCTTCTAAGTTTCTTACCAGACTGTTTGTCTCTTTGTGTTTTTCTCCCCAAAGTTACTTGTGTATAAATACTTTCACCCAGGAGACCGCTGTTCGTGTCCTTCAACGTTGATTTAATGTTTGTTACGTACCATTATTTAAGAATGTCAGCTGAGGGCCGTTGTTATATTTACGCTAGTTTCGTTGTTATGGTCGTTATGCTAAATAGTTACATTATCTTGTTACATTGTTAAATTCAGTTTTTACGATTCGTTTGGTAAATGTTTACATTGTTGCGTTACGTTATTGTGTTACATTACTTTGTTACGTTATCACGACTCACATTTTCTGTATTTTTGTCTTCCAACTTTAAACCTTTTATAGTGTGTTTTCACTTCATGGAAGTTAATTGTTTTTTATGACCATTTTATGACCATTTTGGAAGCATATACTTCTATACAACCAGAGGAGTCGCCCCCTGGTGGTCAGTAGAGAGAATGCAGCTTTAACACATGAAGCGTTGGCTTCACTCTTCAGAACCGGGGGTCGTCTCCTTGATGTAACAGAGAGTATTTGACTCTCTCTCTCTCTCTCTCACTAGGTTACTTTGACGCCCACGCTCTGGCCCTTGACTTCCTGTCTCTGGGCTTCAGGGAGTGTGTGATGGAGGTTTCCTGCTACTTGAGCACCGTGGAGGGCCTGGACTCCGGCAACCCTCTGCGCTCCCTCCTCCTCTCGCACCTCGCCTCCTGCTCCTCGCAGCGCGACGCCGCCGCTCCCACCATGACCTCCCATTTCCCACTTCACCACCACCAGTACCACCAGCAGCACCAGTCTCACCCTTTGCCTCACCCCTTCCACCCCCACCACTGGGCGTTTCGACCCGCTGCGTCGTACGGACTGAGCGCGCTGTGCGTTTCCCCCGACCCCGAAGGTGGAGCCCCCCAGAGGCTGGGGGAGTTGTCACAGCGCAGTGCCGCCTTGTCCCAAGCGGACTCCACCTCCTCACTTTCCTCCTCCTCCTCCTCCTCCTCCTCCTCGTCTCTCCTGCTCCCCTGCGCCTCCACCCCTCTCTCCGCCTCCCTCTCGGCGTCGTTTCCCATCACTCTCCAAGGAGGCTTCCCCATCCTCCCTCCATCCTCTTTCACCTCCACCACCAGTCCTCTCATCTCCTCCTCGTCCTCCTCGTCCTCCTCGTCCTCCTCGTCCTCGTCCTCCTCCTCCTCGTTCTCCTCCTCCCAGACTCCTCTCAGCAGCAGTAAACCCTACCGGCCGTGGGGAACTGAGGTCGGAGCCTTCTGACTAACTTCTGACTGATACTTTAAACACTTTCATCACCAGTGAACAAACTTATAAATCAAGTTTTTACCCCAAACAACTTGTTTTCTCCCTGTTAACCTCTGAGATGTTTTTAATCTTTTCCTCCTGCTGATTGTTATCTTTTATATTATTCACAGGTTTGTTCTTTTCACAAAGTTCAACTGATGTGTTCCCATTCACATGTTTTTATGATCTTTTTGAAAAAAATTGCTAAAACTTCTTATATTTGAACAAAGGTTTTTTTTACACTAACCGCGAGGTGTTTTTTGTCGATAGCGAAGGAAACGCTGAATAAACATTAAACATTAAACATGACGGATCAGCTGGTTCCAACAGAACGTGTGAAACCAAGCGGACACGAAAGAACAATTCAAACAACTTCCTGAAACTTTTCTTCTTCTACTCTGCATTTACTGGCAGGTTACAGACACGTGTAGTCTAAAGTAGTGATGTGTCCTTTCATGTCGAGGCTTCGAAGCGCGTGTCGAGTAATCCAGGTAGATTTTGGTGAAGCGCGTATCGAGGCTTGTGTCGATGACGTATGTGGTGACAAGCCTCGCGAGCCGGCCGTACCACGTGACTGATTCAGAAAATGGTTCGTGGGTTTGCCGTGCGATTTGAAATATAAGGGGCAGCGACACGTCCCCCTTCCTCCCTGTATCCATCTTCATCTGTGCCTGTGAAAGGGTATTTTATAAAGCAGGCGAAATAGTCTCAAAAAGCCCAGCACTGCGGGTCCATGTTTATGTGTCACTTCTTATTTTTTATAAAAATGAATAAAATGGATACATCAACAGCGAAGCCAGGCCTCGAAACACCAATCCTCTGATTGAAAGACGGGTATGGTTACCACTGCGCCACAGTCACATCACAATGCTGTTCTCAATTTGTTTCCACTTTCCCTTTTGACCCTGCCATTATATCATAAAGACAGACACAATATTAATAAGTTAATAATTGATGTATTGGTGTTTCAAACATCATTCATTCAATTCAAAGCTTCACACACCAAAGCCATGGTGTCGTTATGATCGCTCTGCCTGTTTTACATTTATTGTCCACTTGGTGGCGCAGTAGAGCAAATGAAGCCCCATGAAGCTTCGGCCCATGAGCGAACCAATTGGATGGAAAGCTTCAATGCTTCAGGAAGCTTCATCTCGCCATCACTAGTCTAAAGCGCCGACGTCTGACTAAACTACGCTGCAGTTTCTCTTCGCTCCAAAACATTTAATGCAAATGAAAACCTTAACAAACTATTTTAGAGAAGCTTAAATCTAAAAATCTACAAATCCCTGAAGACCGGACCTTGGAACGACCACGTTTATTAGTATTTCACTTGAGTAAGTCTGGTGCGTCTTTATTTTTATTCCTGTCATTAAATCTAATGTTCAGACACAGACCAACAGAGAATGTTTAACTAACTAACTTTTAAGTTTGTGGGTTTATTCCCACAGTAGGAACCAATGAGACACAGACAGGAAGTGAGACAACACTGACATACGAAAGAACACGTCGTTTTTTGTGTGACGGCGGACTGATCCTTTAAAACCTTAAAAAGACAAAACTAAACTCTGAGATAATCTGATGCTTAATAACAAACAGGAAACTCGTATAACCAGTCCGGGCTCCGCGAGCGACAGCGATGGCGTTCGGGACGTTGTAACGTCCGCCGATCAGACCGAATGCGTTTCCACGTGTTGTTGACATGTAAACGTCACCGTGTGCCTCTTCTACAAATAAAGATGACGTAACAACATGGCTGCTGGTGTGAAAACAGCAGCTCTGGTGGCGTTTGTGGGTTTTTCAGTTTGGGAGACGTTGGGTTTCAAAGTTCATTCTCCACCTTGTCGAGGAAACCGGGTCCATTTAGTGGCTGTTAGAGCTTTTGATTGCAACACATGATCTTCCTCTGCAGCTTGAATTTGCCCAGTTGGAACCGCAGATGTTCAAGTTCATGTGTTCAAGTTCACATTTTATTCTGCGCTCTCTAAAGATCATGTTTTGCTGAAAAAAAATGTAAGTAAAGAATAAACCAACCGGAAAACTCCTCTTGCTGAGGAAGACCATGTGATGTGATAGAAAGCTCCAGAACAGCTCAATGGAAGTTAATCTGCAAAAGCCCCCAAAAAAGCTGCCGTCACAGACGCACGCACGCACGCACACACTCAGTAGTAGTCCAGTAAAAAGTACAACATGTACTTCTAGGGTGTAGTACAGTAAGAAGTATTTACCTCTGAGCTGTAGTACAGTAAAAAGTACATCATGTACCTCTGAGATGTAGTACAGCAAAAAGTACAGTATGTACCTCTGATGTGTAGTACAGTAAAAAAGTACATCATGCACCTATGAGGTGTAAATACTATTATAATAAAACATTGTGAAAGTAACCATGAGTACTTTTACTTTTGACATTGTGCTGATACAACTTCTGTACTTTTACTACATTTTGAACGCAGGACTTTGACTTGTAGTGAAGACCGATGTATTTCTACTTTCCCCGTATCATTACCGCTGCAGAAAAATTAGGTTTTCTGAAGGGGCGAAATAGAGACACTACCACTTTAGTCCACAGGGGGCGCCATAAACAACACAGAAGGAAAGTTCCTCGTAATAGCTTTACTAATAATAATAATACTTTGATTTTATATAGCGCTTTTCTGAATACTCAAAGATGCTTTACATAGGAATCATTCACCCACTGAAGAGAGGAGCTACCATGCAAGGTGCCACATCAGGACAATCTAACATTCATACACCGTAGGCGCAGCTACGGGAGCAATTTAGGGTTAAGTGTCTTACTCAAGGACACATCGACATGGGCTAGCGGAGCCGGGGATCAAACCGCCAATTATTATTTAATATTATTTCTGTCAGCACCTGGGGTTCAGAGTCCGATGAAAGTGTGTCAACGTCACGATAGATGTATTTATTGTTTATGTTTACAACGTTTTAATATTAAAATGTTTCCGCTCTGCAACAGACTGTTCAATAGATTCAAAGTAGAACTTTCTGTTTGTGTTTTTTGTATTTGTTTTCATAAAAGGAGCAACTTAAGATCCAATAGTTCACGTGAGAATAAAAGGTTTGTCGTTTATTTACTAAATAAAAGCCTTCTTTTCTCCAGACGTAAAGTCTCTGCTTCAAGGCGCCAGAAGTGAGCCCATGTTGTTGGGACTCAAGATCTCGATCCAGTAGCCATCAGGATCCTGAATGAAGGCCAGGTCCTTCATCTTACCTGTGAGGAAGAGGAGCATGGTGGTCGTTAATAGATATCCCACATAAACCGCACATACTGCCACCAAATGTGGATTCATCCGCCGCTGAAAATAGTCCCCAACAAACGCACCGTTTCCTCCTTTGTGTGATACAAAATGCAGCTGTTTCAGGAGGTTATTGATGAAACTATATACTGTAAATAAATAAATATGTGTATATATAAATATATATATATATATATATATATATATATATATATATATATATATATATATATATTTATATATACACACATATATACGCACATATAGATATATGTAATATATATATACACACACACATATATATATATTTGTGCAATGTTTTGATGTTGGCACCTGGACATATTTCTGAGCCACAGAGTTGTGACTCACCTGATTCTGGTTTCTTGACGAACGTCACTCCTTGAGCTTCAAACACTTTGCAGGCGGCGTAAACATCAGGAACAGCGACGCCAATATGCCCTGCAACAACACGGCGGGCCACACCAAAAACACAGTGACGGTGCAGTCTGGTTCAACTCCTCACGGAAAGAATAATGCAGCTAAAAACAAAAAACGACAGGAAATAGTGACATGAACTATTTAATCAGACAGAAAACCAGTGAAATCTACATGAACGTCTCACCGAAGCCTCTTGGTTCGTTGTTTCCATTGTGGTACGACAGACTTTCATTTGACTCCGACCCCCAGTTACTGACAGAAAGAAAGATTCAAAAACAAGGAACTTACAACGACCCCTCAGGTTTATTTATTAAAGGGCATGAAAGCTATCCGTGGTTAGGGTTTATTTGGCGTCGTGGTCTTCTTACGTACTGCGTGAACTCAATGGTGGCCCGGCGGGAGAAAGTCCATGCCGTTCTCTCTTTGATGTCGGCCGGGATGTCCGACTTGTTCTCGTAACCCAGGAAGTAGAGGGTGAAGCGCATCGAGGGGAAGTCAATTTTCTGGAGCAAGCTGAGAAACCACAGAGGAGAACCAGTGGAGAACCAGTGGAGAACCAGTAGAGAACCAGTTGGTAACCAGTGGGTAACCAGTGGGCAGCCAGTTGGTAACTAGTGGGGAACCAGTGGGGAACCAGTGGAGAACCAGTGGAGAACCAGTGGGGAACAAGTTGGTAACCAGTTGGTAAATAGTGGGTAACCAGTGGATGACCAGTGGAGAACCAGTGGGGAACATGTTGGTAAATAGTGGGGAACCAGTGGGTAACCAGTGTTTAACCAGTGGAGAACCAGTGGGTAACCAGTGTTTAACCAGTGGAGAACCAGTGGGTAACCAGTGTTTAACCAGTGGAGAACCAGTGGGTAACCAGTGGGTACTGGTGTGACAGCAGAAAGGTAACAAGCTCACGTCATGCCCAGGATCCGAGTGTAGAAGTCCAGAGACCTCGCGGGATCTTTGACCCTCAGCATCGTCTGCTGCATCATGTAGTCCTGCACAGACAGACATCATCAACACAATAAACATCAACATGTTCTAAACAAACAGCTTGTGGGAACAATCCCACACATTGTTTTCGCTAAATCAGTTCTCAAGTTCAATATTTGATCTCTTTTAACTCCATTTTTTGTCTCTAGTGACAGCCTTACTTTTGATGTTATAGGATGACGTTAATAATAAATAGACCACAAAATGTAAGACTCATTTTTTTTGCAATTAAACCAAATATACAAAGTAGTAAATAAGTAGAACACAACATTTTAAATAAAAAAAAAATGTTATTGCAATTAAACATAAATACAAAATATAAAAAAATTCAGTTGCAATACAAATAAATACCAAGTAGTAAATAGGTAGAACACAACATTTTCAAATTGAAAACAACCTGCTAAATAGACCACACAAAATATAAAATAGATAAAAATGTTGTTACAATAAACATGAATATTAAACAGACCATAGAATATTAAAAGAGAGTACGTTCTTGCTGCTGGAAGCAGAAATCTCGCAGAAAGGTGGAGCTCTAGAAGCTGAACGTGTGGAACAACAGAACGGACTAAATGTCTTTGGAGTCCCGAATGTGAGAATGAACTCCTACAGCTGTACACCGTGTAACAGAGTCAGTACACCGCGTTACAGAGAGTGTACACCGCGTTACAGAGATTCAGTACATTGTGTTACAGAGTCAGTGCACCGTGTTACAGAGAGTCAGTACAGTGTGTTACAGAGAGTCAGTACAGTGTGTTACAGAGAGTCAGTACAGTGTGTTACAGAGAGTGTACACCACGTTACAGAGTGTCAGTACACCGCGTTACATACTCAGTACACCGGATTAGAGAGAGACAGTACACCGCGTTACAGAGTCAGTACAGCACGTTACATACTCAGTACACCGGGTTAGAGAGAGATAGTACAGCGCGTTACAGAGAGACAGTACACCTGGTTAGAGAGACAGTACACCGTGTTACAGAGAGTCAGTACACCGTGTTACACAGTCAGCCTGAAGGCATCTGCAGGCCTGAAGGCCAAAAGGTTTAACTGCATTACAGTCGAATGTTCAGAGCAGAATACATGAGAATAAATCCAGTCAGCAAACGGCCCACCTTGGTGATGGGGTCCCCCTCTTTGCAGGCAGCACACGTGGCTTCGTCCGACAGCCCTCCTTGGCCCTCCATAGCTCTCAGTCTCAGAGTGAACTCTCAGGTTCTCCTTCTCTGCGGTGCCTTCAGGTGCTGCTGGGACGTTCTGCCTCCTGTGAAGCTGTACCGCATTCTGGCTGCGTTTGGCCCATTTCAGGTATCAGACGTTCACAGTTTTGTTAATCGGGTTTTAAAGCCCTGAATGCTTTGATTCCATCGTGATATTTGAATTTGTTTTTATTTTAACACAAACAGTTCTAGGTTCCAGTAATACATGTTTATTTTTATTGTTTTAGTCGTCGGAAACGAGATGGTGCTTCAAGGGGTTAAACATAAAATATAATTTCCTTAAAGCTGTTTTAGTTCTTTTGCTACGATAAAAAAACGTCTGATTATAATTATTATTACTACGGCACCAAGAAATGAGCTGTTTCCAAAACAATAAAAACTCAATCTTTATTACAACCTACCAACTGGGTTAGAACGAGAAAAGTTTGTTTGAATAAGTAAACAAGATAAATGTCACAAAAAAGCTTTTGGGCTAAAACTGAATAATGTATTAATGAAAATACAATAAGTCACTTTGACAAACAAAGGATCCCATTGAAACGAGAATAATCACCTATATATATATTAAACTTTTCTATCGTTCTAAAGAAAATTAATATTCTTGGCATTAATGCTCAACATTTCCTCATCTGAGGAGGTTTATATTCCAAATAAAACTTAATATAACTTAACACTTTCATGCGTCTCTCATGGTTATGAAGACGACATTTGAGGAGTTTAGATATTTCAGACAGAACCTGAAGGCAGCAGGTTTTCTCGCCCAGCCAGGTGTGTGCTAAAGGGGAGGAGCCACAGGTGTGCCGCAAAAATGCAGCCGAGCAGAAAAGTAAAGACTTAAGTACATTCCTCTGAACACGTTTCAGTTTGAGCTTCACAGACACATTCTGTTTTTAAGTCCAGAAGAGTTTCAACCAGAAATAGTTAAGAAATCTGCAGGAAGCAGGTTTATTATTATTTGAAGTGTTTGTGAACATTAATATGAATGTTGTTTGGTTGTTGATGTTTGGTTGTTGTGTTAAACCCTCATCAGGGTTTGGTAGAACAATGCAGAGAATTGGGCGGGGCTTCAGGTCTGAACATGTAGGAGGCTGAAACCCACCCTGATTCTGGATCACCTCTTGACAAACGCACGTCACAGCGCGCGCGCGCACACACACACACACAGAAACTAGGCTAAAAGTGTGTGATAATTCTCGTTTGGTTTCATTGCTTAGAAAATCCCCATTGAATTGTTTTTAGATCAGAGCAGCTTTAAAGCTCTCAGGAAAAATTACTGTGTGGCCTTAGCGCCATCTGGTGGTCGTACCAAGAATCTGTTTAATTTATTTATATATAGAATTCTATATGTAGAATGAAAACCTTCATGTAAAATAATAGAGCTTTTCTAACAATATACACACATGTGAAAAGACACAATTAATTGTAAAAACAAATATAAAAGCTGTCTGAAAAAAGCAAAAGCTAGTAAACTAAGAAATGTTCAAAGCGCGACACCAATTCTGAAAAAACAACTTGTGAAACCAAATAAAAACTTAATAAAAACTAAATAAAATTAATTTCATCTCCAGAACTTGAACACTAGTTTTATTTTCTCATCACAATCAATTTGAAAAGACAAACATTTTTATTAAAAGTCGGAAGCTAAATACGTTCCATCTCGGCGTTAGAATAAAAAGTGAAGCCCCGCCTCCTGCTCATCTGCGCGTTGCTCTGCGGTTCTCCAGCAGCAGAACCATCAAGCGGCTCTTGAGCGTGGGCAGTTTGCTGCCGTAGTTCTGCTTCAGCGCTGCCACCAGCGAACAGCGGAGGCTCCGCAGGCTCGGTGGGGCGCCGCCGCCCGGCACGTTCAGCAGAGCGTGGAAGAAGTCCTGCCACAAGTCGCTGTGGGGGTTCCTGTGGAGAGGGTCGGCATAAAAAGGCGATTAATCCACTTCTTTAGACGGCGTACACAGCTAGCGTGCTAATTCCACCGCGCTTTCATGCTACGGTGTATTTAAAAAATATATTTTCCAGCTGTAAAGAAACACAAATCAAACGTCTTTCTGGAGGAATTACCTTCGAAACACGCTGTTTGTCTTCCACACGCCACCTTCGTTCTTCACCTGCATGTACGTCCCGAACAGCATGCAGTGGACAGTCCCTGCAAGCCCGAAGTAATCCGTCTGTGACACACACAATAAACGCATGAACTGACGTCCTTAACGTCCAGTTTAAAGTCACATTGTGAGCGTTATAATAAGCAAACGTTTATAATACCTGAAGACTTTCTAATATATATATGTATGTATGTATGTATGTATGTATGTATGTATGTATGTATGTATGTATGTATGTATGTATGTATGTATGCATGCATGTGTACCTGGTAGCTCCAGGGTTTCCCGCTGAGCATCTCGGTGCACTGGAAGCCCGACGTCAAACACTTGGCGGTGAAAGCAGTGCCTTCTGGGAAAAGCTCCATGTCGATGCTCTGTCCGAGGTCGATGAGGACGAGGCCGTGGTCCAGGTTCTCCGGCTCGAAACACTTGTTGTCCAGGAACCTGAAACACAACAGCAGCGACGATGATGACGAGGATGAAGAGGAGGAGACTCTAGATGGTACAGCATGTGGTTATCGGCGGTTACCTCTCTCCCAGCAGGAAGTTGTCGGGTTTGATGTCGGCGTGGATGATGTGGACGGCGTGTAGCTGCTCCACCATGTGCAGGATGCAGACGGCGAAGTACATGACGAGAGGCTGAGGCATCACCTTGTCGCTCAGGGTTTTGTACATGTTCACTGCGTTCTGATTGGACGGGAGAGAGAAAAAAAATATATATGTTTACGCGAACATCCGGTAAGACGACGCCCACAAAGATGGCGTCCGTGTCCCTGAGGTGCAACGGCGTACCAGCAGGGTGCCGTGGTTGTGGACCTCGCCGAGCAGCACACTCCCGTCATGGAAGAGGTGGGCGGCGCTGACGGCGCTGAACAGGTGGCGGACATCGGGCTGCAGGCGGGCGTCCAGCTGCACGTTCACGTAGAACTCCCAGGGATTGGCCGGCTTCTGAACCTGCAGTGAGGGCGGGCGGTCCGTTAGGCCGCTGATGACACAAGCCTGCCCAAGTGTTACAGAATAAACCCCGCCCCCTCACCTTCAACGCCGTCCTCTCCGAGGTCACGGGGTCGGTCGCCTGGTACACGGTTGCAAAAGCACCTCCTCCGAGGACGCAGTCGACTCGCAGCGATGCTTTTCCTGTCCAGGGGAAAAACAGGATTATTATGCTTTTATAGGATAAAAATAAAATAAAAAATAATTTTAAAAAAAGCTGAGAGCAGCAACACACGGCAAGAAGAAAAGAGGAACCATGCCTACTTATGAACATTATGAAGGACTAATGCTGTGCTCACACTGGACGCGGCGCGAATTTGACGTGCGACCAGATTACATGTAAAGTCAATGCACAGAAGAAAAAAAAAAAGTCCAGCGAAAAAGCGTTTTTTTCCGCCGGGCGGCGCGATAGACGCGTTTGAGGCAGCGCGAATTTGCGTGAGTTGAATTATCCCAACTCCAGCGGAGAAATCGTGTGACGCAAAGTTGCGTCAGCCAATCAGCGTTGAGAAGCTCCGCCCGTCATCACCGCCGTCTTGCCGGTCCTGAATGAAACTGCTGCTCCGCCAGAACCAGCACTGGTAGCGGCCGTCATTCAGACACTGTTGTGGGACTACGGATAATATTATGAACCCAGACACCATGGAGTTAGATGTTCTGACATATGTGGAGTTTACACAACAAGTATAAAGCAGAACTAGTGGTTATTTCCATGGTGGATGAAGGAATCGGTATCCGTTTTACGGAGATAAGCAGACGCAGTTCCTGGAGGAGTCGGTGAAATTCACCGAGCTGTGTGCGGCTACTGTAATGGGAATTTTCTAGCCTTAAGTGTATTTTGTCTAGGAACCTTTTAAGTGGCTTAAAAACCTGTTAATGCAAATATCCTTCTGTCTAATGTTAATTGCATGTCACTCCCGTAGCTGTTATCAAGTATCACTCACGTCTGCCGATAGGTCATGAATTGGGGAAAGGAAGAAGACCAGGGGGTCTGGTCCTTTGTTCTAGCCTCAACCTGAAACCCCAGACTTCTTTGTTCTAACCTAGCTTTGTTCTCTGTATATAAATGACCATGTAAGAGGTGAATCTTCAGTGCATCCTGGAGCAGACTCCATAGTGACTCTGTTTAGGGATGCTCTCTTCTCTGCGCAGGGAATAAATGATTTCATAGAGTTCTGGATTCTCGATGTTCATCATTTCAGCTTAGAAAGACTCAACACCGGGTAGGGTGAAATTTTACCGTTACACTACGGATGGTGTTATGAACCCAAACACGAGGGTGTTTCATGTTCCAACATGTTTGGGACTTCCACAACAAGTATAAAACAGAACTAGTGGTTATTTATTCCATGGTCGATAGCGGAAATGAAAGCTCTTTTTATGGCAACGGAGATAAGCCACGCGCCCTTTGACGCAAATTCGCGCCGCCGTCGGTGTGAACACCCTTTTATTGTCGAGCGAGTAAACTACCACGTAAACGCGGCTCGTCACATTTGCGCCGCGTCCGGTGTGAACACTGCATTACACCTACTAGGGCTAAGAGCTGCAGATCCTCACCCATGCTGATGGTGGTCTTGGGGCAGATGTTGGGGACTCTGCAGGGCCAGGTGATGCAGCGGGGGTGCGAGGTGAGGGTGGGGCTGAGCGACGACAGCAGATGAGAGATCAGACCCTCGTCCCAGGGGTCCGGCACTAGCTGGACCACCGCCGCCGCTGCTGCGTTCATGGACATGTCGGCGCCGTGCGCCCTCAGCCCCTTGACGTCGGGACTCATCATGGGTTCATCCTCAGCGCTGAAGGGCGTCGGTATCGGGCTCATGGGCACGTCGGCACAGAGCTGCGGATGCTGCGGACTCATGGGCACGCCCAGCTCCGCATCACCGAGCAGACGGGGACTCAGGAAGACGTCCAGGTCTGGCTCCACCCGGGGCTTGGGGGTCCGGACGGCAAGCCGGTCCGCTGGGACCGCCCCCTCCGGGCTCATGGGGACATCGTAGGCTGGCGGTCTCTGGACCCGTTCTGGACTGGCGGGTCGGTCCAAGTCCTCCATGATCGTGAACGGTTCCCGTCGGGGTCCGACCGAGGCCTCCGGTTGCGGCGGGGCCGGTGCGGGGCTCTCGTACACGTCCCAATCGGCGGGACACGAGGGGGTCTGGTCCCTGAAGGACAGCACGGCGGGAGGCGGGGCCTGCACCATGGTGATGGAGGTCGTCAGGCAGTGGGGGGGCGGGGCCAGGCCTTCGCCCACGATGGTGCCGTGTGCAGCGGAGGCAGGAAGCAGCTGACTGAAGGCAGCGTCGTTGGACGGACTCTGCTCCATGATGGGGCTGAGAGCACGCAGGACATCACACGCATGTCATCAAACACACAATGCCTCAATGTGACACCCTGAACACCTGGAGGAGCAGTGGCAGATAGTTACCTGAGCTTCTTTGGCTGCCGTCTGATAAAAGCGGCGTCTTCGGTTTCGCCCCCATCACAGTTCTCTGCAGAACAGAAATACATACACATATACGAGTGAGTGAGTGAGTGAGTGAGTGTTACTATGGGCCTCCCCGTAGAAGCTGAACAGCACCTTGTGATTGTGTGTGTCTCTGTGTTACCTTGGGCCTCCTCGTAGAAGCTGAACGGCGCCTTGTGGCTGAACGGCGTGGAGACGAAGTGAGCCAACATGGCGAAGTCGGAGGTGCTGTTGGGACACGCGGCCAGCGAGTTGAGGGAGTTGTAGCGAGCGCCCCACGTGGTGCTCTCGTCTGGGGCCGGATCCACAGGGGTCACCTGTCAGGGAGATGACACATGACGCACACTGGGGTATATGTATGTATATACATACATACATACATACATACATACATACATAATAATAGTATTATATAAAATACTAATATTATGAGTGTCTTGACACTGAGCACAAACATCTCACGTTTGGTTTGTTGGCTGCTGGGATTTCTGCTAGCGCTCTGATTGGTTTAGACTTCTCAGCCACCGCCCTGAACGCAGGGACAGAACAGGAACATTAATGCTCTGATGCACATTTCATCACCGAAGCGCAGCAGCATTAAACAAATAATATAAAATATGAAACTGCGTATGTAGGATTGTCCATTTCTTTACCCGCCGTTCTCTTTGTCAGTCTCGTCCCGGAAGATGTTGAACGCCGTCGACGAGCCGCCTGCGTCCAGAAAGCAGAAATAAAAGAATTCATACAACATTTCTTGTAGCTGCTATCAAGTCAAGTGGTGAATGTATCCTTTATTTTTTTTATTTACATATATTTTTTTAATTATTACTTTATTATTGTCTGGCAACCCTAACTTTTGTATCTATGTATAATGTTAATAAATCTAAATAAAAAATAAATAAAAAAAAAAGTCAACAGGAAGTGATTACAGAACTGTCACACAATTAAATAAAGTGAAGGGTGAATTGGTTCTCACTTATAGAAATCAGTAATATCACGAATATCGAGTCTCCGCCAAGACATTTTACGTCACTTCGAGAACCTTTTCCAGATGAGAACCGGTTCTCAAGAAGAACTTGTTATTTTATTGCTAGTTTTAATTTTGTTTTCCAAAGAAAAAGTAGATATTTTAATATTCACGAGGACATTTTAACTTTTCTTCCTCCACAGTAGTCAGGAAGGTAATCGATAGAGAATCGGGCCAATGACCAGAATCAAGAACGATATTGTTATCAATACAAAAATGTAATTAAAAAGGTTTGGGCCGATGAGGCCTCAAACTTAGACATTCCACTGCACTTCATAACCGATCAGCATCGTGATCGATTGTATTGTGTTGTGTTGTGTTGTTCAGGATGAGGTATTATTGGGAAACAAACATTTAGGAATAAACGTCTGTTTACCGTTTCCTGTGAATCCGGCGTGGAAATCGCTCGGAGCCGCGTGGAGCAGCGAGGGGTTGCTGAGCGGGTCCTCGAGGAGCGTCGGGGCCTGGAACATGTCCATGATCACGCCTGGACCACACAAAACACCACATGAAACACCACACGAGAGCACATTAAACAACACAAGACATCAATCAGAAAGAGAACAGTTGTTTACTGAAAACTTCTTTAACACACAAAACCTGCAGCATGAATAAAACACGAGGAGCAACTTTTAGATCTCTGATCACGTTGGTTTCTTTTTGCCGCCGATTCAAATTATTGATCAATACGATAGACCCCCTAGGGGGTCTAGACCTCTTTTCCCTGTGTTTGAGTCGTCGTAGGAACCCAACATTTATTTCAATACTACGTTTATTTGTATGTATTTGTTCAGCAAAGTCTTGAAAAAAAAATAAAATAAAATGTATATCTGCCAAAAAATTAAAACCACTTTTAAAAGATATTTTGATCATAACTATGAACGTCCAGCATGAGTATGAGCAAAGTGTATCAAGGACTACTCGAGAGCTCCCCGAGTTTTTTTTTAAAGTATTGTATGGTGCCTTAACAACAACAACAACCCACAGACTAATAGTGCACCTTTTTTTTTTTTTTTTTTTAAGCTTAAGACCTAATGCATCAAAATCTGCAACAATAAACACAATCCAGGAAAGTATGTTAGGAAGCATATTCAGTCAAAAAACTTGTTTATTGGTTTAAAAATTTAAAAATGACCTACTTCGTGCCAAGACAGTGTCTGATCCAGTCGACCCTAGTGTCAAAATGATCAGCTGTTGCCACATTTCGCTGTCTAAGCAGCGTTAACGGATCAATATGACTAGGACTTTGAAAATGCCCGCGGAGAAAAAGAAAAGAAAAAACTCTGGCCATGTTTGTAAATGTAGTGATACTAATAGGGGGTTTCTAAGGATATGGATTGCTTTGTTAGACTCCCACAGGACTGTACGGTCTTAGACTGAAAGTCGACGTTGTAAGAGGTATTTATAAAGGTTTTAGTGAAACGTTAGAGTAGCCACGGCAAGTTAGGGAGTTTACGTAAATAATTAAACTTAACGATTATTTAATTTTTTTTTTTTAAACACAGGCCTCATCTCAACAAGAGCAAATTAAATTAACGACCTTTGTGGTTGCGGAGATATGCAAGGTGCCATTTTCTTTCGCGGAAAAAGAGGCGAAACGGGGTACGGTTTCCAAAAGGTTCAATGATCCATATTGGTGTTTGATTATAGCAGTTGGTCTACAAGGATCCAGAAAATTTATTTTCACCATCGCCCCCCCCCAAAAAAAAATCTATAAAATGTTTATACTTTTACTTTGTTATTCATAGTATTTTTTATTCATAAAAACCCTAAATTTAAATGAGGAAATAAAAGATTTCTATAGTCATTCTGAGTCAGAACGCATCATGAGAAGGTCATTATTTACCTTCAGCCAAACCTCATTTTCACTGAGCAGAGCGTGAATGCATCATCATGTAACTGAAGTGAACCTCCGCTGGTTCTCCATTAGCGGTGCTGCTAACGTTACTAGCTCTCCTCCTATTGGTTCTCCGTTAGCGGGGCTGCTAACTTCACTAGCTATCCTCCTGTTAGTCTAAACACTGATTGGTTGTTTACAAAGTCACATGATCAGAGACTAGAGGAACATCCACAATGTCCTGATCAACTAATTACACATTCTACTGGTCACATGATCTACTGGATACTGGAGGAGAAACTTTATTTACTCTGTGCTGGTTTACCCTGGTCTAGACCCTAGACCTTATCAGGCATCCATGACGCCTATTCCTCTATTGAACACAGTTCCGTGCTCACCCAGTGCCTCCCGGGTGTTGACGGTGGGGGACGGCAGCACCCTGGACGGGGTGTAGCCCAGCGAGTTGTTGGGCGTGATGTGAGACAGGTTGTGAGACACCTGCGACACTGAGACACAAACCAGAAGGTGAAACAGCGTTCGGACCGCCACAGAAACACAGAGAGGACTTCCTCCTGAACTCACCGTTCAGTTTCTCCTCCTCTGGTTGGACGGCGTGCCTGAGAGGCAGAAACACGTTTAGAAAAACATAATAATAATAATGTTATTATATTAACTATATATTATATTCACATCTTCTATTATTTAGATTTATGGACCTTTTTGCACAACAGTCATCAGAGAGAATACAAGTAGATTTATCTTTGGTGTGAACCCAAACCAAGAACTTGCGACTATAATATGAAATATTGAAACAGACATTTGGGATTTTTGTGAGTGATTGATAGAAAAACAGATTATGTTGAAATCAAGAATTTTTCAAGCAGTATATTTGAATTCTCGCATATTTCCAAATCAAATTTCAGGACTTTGTAGGAACTCGGCTACAACAACTGACTTCCTGTTGGTGCAGGAAACCAGCATTCACTGGTCCAGTTTATAGAAGGACACAAAATAATACAAGCTTGGTTCTGCTCCTCAGACGTGTTGAAACACCAGTGAGCAGGAGCAGCTACTCACTGGCGTGCGGCGCTGAGCTCCGGTGGCCGGCGGTCCTCTGCGCTGCTCGACTGAACCCGATCGTCCTGACAGAGAACGCCGGTGTTCACGTGGAGCTCGACGCCGCTGAGCCGCTGCACGGACCGGGACTCGACCATCCAGGTCTGGTCAGCGGACGGCGACGACTGCGAATGAAAGCTCCCGTCAACCGGGTGAGGGGCATGATGGGAAACAGTCGAGCTCAGGGTGCTGGCGGCTCTGAACTCGAGCTGCTGTCGAGGCCGCTCGGTGACGGCAGAGGCCTCTGGGAGAAAGGCTGCCTCGCTGTGGGATCTGACGCCCAGAGAGCGCCCGGTGCTCGTTGGGTCAGGACGCCCAAAGGGCTGCTGGGTAGGATCAGGGTTAACGCTGGTGGCGGTTTGTACTCGAAGCACCTGCAGCAAAGGAAACAAAAGGTTGGTGATTATGTATTATTAAAAAGGGATGTTTTTTGTTTTAAGTATGAGGGTACTCGATGGCACCAGAGTCCTTTGACAAAAACAGGGATTTAACCTCTCAGAACTAAGGAGCTGCTGTCATTGAGAGACTTTAGTGTTTTAAAGTGTCAGTTTAGATTCACTAAAGTCACACAACACAAACACACTACCAGATGCGTTCAGCAGAGAGCAGCAGCTCCTCTGTCCTGAGAGCTTAAATCACTGTTTTTGTGAATAGAGTCTGGTTTGTTTGCAGAAATCAGAGATAATAGCTTCAGTTCCCCGTCAGAAAGGTTAAGAGGTGAAAATATTCATTCTAAATATAGCGTTCACTTAAACTGATATTAAATACATCCACAGCAGAATTTAACTTTTCTCCATCTACTGCAGTAAAACTAACTATGAGAAGAAGCTCACAAACCAACTCTAAACATCGGTACTGTCCCTTTAAGACCGATATATCACAATTTCCCCATCTGCATTTATGAATTTGGACATGGTTCAGACGTCAGAAATCCATAATTACGATAACTCTGATAGGATATGACCGCAGCACGAGTGCAGGATGACATGTTAAAGTCACAATCGTGACCGTTGACCTTGTGAGCGACCTGTTGAACCTCCACACACCTGCAGGTCGTGGTGCAGCTTCTCCCTGCGGCTCTTCTGGGCCAGGAAGCCCTCCTTCAGCTTGCTCAGCATCTTCTCTGCTGAAAGCAAAACAGAAGAAACTCATCACGCGAGTCCTGCCAATGCAATCGGACTTGAAAAATATGTATTTTTTGCCGTATTTGGAATTAGTTTTGAATCCTAAATTAAACCAAAGCTGGCGTCTTTGTTTCCCACTAGCAGTTCACTTCCTCCGCGCTCAGCTCACCAGTCTCTCTGCCCTCCATCGCCTGCTTCTCCCGCAGCTTTTGGAAGTATTTCTCTGCTCGGACTTCCTCAAAGCAAAGCTCGGATCCCTCACAAACAAGTTCCTCCGTCATGTAGGCCGACACGGTGGGAACGCTGGACGCCGGCCGGGTGCGAATCATATCCGACATCTCGGAGCGAGAGAAGCTGAGGAGGAGAAAATACATCCAATCACTTTTAAAGTTAGCCAGGGTTCATACACATTTTGACATTTAAACCACATTTCCATGACCAAACATTTTGTGAAATCTTGGTGTATACATGAAAAAGTGAGAAAATGTAGTATTTAAAACGACACGAACATAACACATTTCCATGATTTTTCCAAAACTTTTGGGATTTAATTTTTTCCAAGGACTTTTCCAGGCTGGGAAATAACCATTTTAAAATTCCATGACTTTTCCAGGTACCTTAGAAATTATGCTGCGCGGTAGTTCTCCTGCTAGTGGAGCCTTGACGGCAGCACCTACATGTCCCAGGATGCACGGCGGCATGTGTTCGGCTGTTCACCTCATTCTTTTTGTTTCATTCTGTAATCTAACGTCGTTTCGGAGCTCAAGTGCGATAGAAAAACACAATTTCTTTGTTTTAACCCTCTGAACTCCAAAACCCACCAGCAGGATGGAAAAGCACGTTTTTATCCTCTTGAAACAAATTGACAAAACTAGGCGGTTTATGACAGCCAGAAGCTGTAATTATCGTCAGGCTTTTATTTCTCCAACGGTCCTTGAACACATCGTGTGTGACGAAAACAGCCAAAACAAAGCTTCAAATTGTGATATTTCATAAAAACATTTTATTCCATGCGTCTCATTTTAAATCTCTCCACAAATAAACTGTTAGCTTTAACCAAATTGTGTTAAAACATTAAACGCTGAGCTCCTCAGTGAAACTATGACGTCATGATTTATTCATCTGAGACTAACAGTCATGTGACCACAAATCAGAGAGAGATGGAAACAGAGGAATAATGACAGTGAATCAAATCAGAAACGCCAATCTGCTGAAAGTTAGACAGACAGGTTTCATTCTCATGTCTACAGCGACTCACATGAAGTCGGTCTTGTGAGCAGCTGGTTTGGGAGGCCCGTCCACAGAGTCCTGAACAGAAGACAGAAGATCAGCAGCAGCTTCACCTGAGCAGAGACTCACCTGAGCAGAGACTCACCTGAGCAGCACTGCACAGCTGGTTGGTCAACAGGGAGTCCTGCAGCGGGGCGCTGCTCCCTGTTGACACACAACCACACCGTTAGACACAGACATACACACACACACCCACAATATATGAACCAGAGGACAAACTCTTACTTGACGCGGTTGTCTGGCTTCTCGTTCTCGTCTGAAACTGCCTGCAGATCAGAGGAGTTACAGTACATTACAGTTCTCGTTGAGCTCGTTAGAGATTGTTTAAATCTCTAAATCACACCTGGTGACGAGAACAGGAAACCACACACACAAGAAATAAAGACAACTGTCCTGTTCTCAACAGGACAGGTGTTCTGACCTCCCCTAAGGGTTTCTGCCCCTCTGCCCCCGCCCCCCGCCCCCCCCAAGCAGGTCCGTTAACCCCTCGTTACTCTCCAGGAGCCTAAAGAAGTCTAAGCGCTCCTAACCGGTGTTCACTGAGGACGACGTCGGCCGGCTGGGCCCGGTTCCCCAAGGCGCTCTGGTACACGGCCTCGGCCTGCTGGTGCCTCCCAGTCTTCTCCAGCTGCCGGGCCCAGGCCACGTACAGTGCGGCGCTGGTGGAGCCGACGCCCTGGTCGTGCACGTGGCTGAGCAGGGTGGCGGGGTCGGAGTAGTAACCCGCCTGCGTGGAGAGACAGAACGTGAGGCTTCGCTCTGGAGAACAAACATCGCGGCGTGGAACGTTCCGGTGGGACTCACACATCGGATGCAGTAGTTCACGTATCGGACGTCGTTGGCGTATCGCTCAACGTTCAGGAACCGCTGGACCAGACTGTCGAAGACCAGCGACATGCCGGCGCCGTCCCCAGGTACACGCTGCTCCAGGTACTCCACAAACCTGGGGACAGAGTCAGGGGGTCAGAGGGTAAGAGGGCCCATCTCCGATCCTTCTGGGTAGAGTTCGCACGTTCTCCCCGGTTCCTCCACAGTCCAAAGACATGCAGCTCAGGTTAGGTTGAGGGCGGCTGTAGCTCAGGGGGATGAGTGGTTGTCCCGCAACCACAAGGTAGCCGGCTCGATCCCCAGTCCCCCCATAGCTCACATGTCGAAGTGTCCCTGAGCAAGACACTGAACCCTTAACTGCTCCCCGGGCGCCTCACAGGGCTGCCCACTGCTCCCTATCCAGGGATGGGTCAAATGCAGAGAAGAATTTCCCCAAGGGGATTAATAAAGTGCATGTTTCTGTTTTTTCTGTTTTTAAGTGTACTCTAAACTGCCCGCAGGCGTTAATGCTTCTCTTCTCTAAACTATAAATATAATCTATAAACTGGACACCTGTCCAGGTGAACCCTGCCTTCACCCAAGACAGACAGACAGACACTCACACAGACACTCACTCACTCACTAACTCACTACTCACTTGTCCCAGTGCTCCAGAGGGTCGTCTCCTGTGTACAAGCCCAGACCGCTCTCAAAGCGCCTGGAAGAACACACACACAAAAAAACAGTACAGATAAACCAGTACTCATGACGCTAACCAGTAAACATGACGCTAACCAGTACACATAACCAGTAAACATGACGCTAACCAGTACACATAACCAGTACCCATGACGCTAACCAGTACACATAACCAGTACTCGTGACGCGAACCAGCACACATAACCAGTACTCATGACGCGCCCACCGGGGACCGTTAAAGTTGGGTTCTCTTACTGTAAATAACTCGCGGTATCCATTCCACATGAGTGGATGAAGAAGTAGCGGTTAGCTCCCTATTGCTGCTGTGGCCGAACAATCGATCTGATCGATGGTCTGATTGTTTTTTTTTTAAGAATCGGTTTCGCGAGACAACAACTGGCGTCGGCGGCCAGTTAGTTTTCTCTCCTACGTTTAAATGTTCGCGCTCAGCCAATAGCAAGGAGCGAGTTCACGACGGAGCAAACCACGCCTCCAAAGGGTGACGAGTTTCCGGTGTAAAAAAAACAAAACAAAACACACAAATAAAAGAATATAGAAATATCAAAACCTTTTTGGTTGTGTTTTATATTAACAATAATTAAAAAAAGTGACTTAATGATGTTTAAAAAAATATTTACCTTTGTCCGTGTCGCGTGGTTGTTGGATCGGCGGATCAAACCCAAAGTGTGACAAGTTCCGTTTTTTTTTTTTAAGTACCAAAACAAATATGCATTTTTTTAAAGTCTTGTTTGTGTTTTATATTAAGACAAATTGAAAATAAAGTGACATAATGATGTTTAAACAAATATTTTATTAAAGAATTTATGGTATCTTTGTCCGTGTCGCGTGGTTGTTGGGTCAGCTGATCAAAGCACGGAAGTGGATGATCCGCGAAGAGCCAGCACGTCTTCTCCTCAGGATGCGTGAAGCGTTATCCGGTTGTTTTAACGTTTACAGTCTGAAAGTGGTCGTCTTTCCTCTGTGACGAGTCCTTCACGGTCGTCTGTGTGAGTTTTTAATGTGTTCCAGTGGTCATGTGGTCATTATTTACGTTACACGTGTACTTTCAGTGTACTTTAGCTACTATAAGGTGGAAGAAGTACTTCAGTACCACAATGTAGAAATACTCTGTTACAAGTTAAAGTATTGCATTCAAAATGTTACTCCATAAGCATCAACATATATTTAAAGTACGAAAAAGTAAAAGTACTCATTATGCAAAATGTTACATTTCAGAATAATATATATTATCCAACTGCATTATAATTATTGATGTATTAATGTGTTCATCACTTTATTGTTGCAGCTGGTAAAGATGGAGCTCATTTGATTTAGAATTACATTTATATTACCTATTACCTATCACAATAATACATCCTAATGTATTCGTTGATTTATGTTTTTGTATCAATAATCTGAATCATAAATTCAGTTTCAGTCTACTCATTCGGTCACTGAAATGGGAAAACCTACAGATATAAAACAGTTATTGTTGTACGCATTTTTCTGATGGAAAGAAGCACAACTAGTAGTTATTATTTAAAAAGTTTCATTAAAAAAGACAAATCCCTGTTTAAACAGAGTAACGGTTGTGTTTCAGTCCATCCTGCAGGACGTCTGAGTGAACTGTAACAGCTGCAGAAATCAAACCTTCATGACATCACTTCCTGTGGCCTCAGCGTCCTCTCCTCCTTCCGTTGGCTTTGACTCCATACAGACCAGCCGGCCTGCAGGCAGCAGCAGCCGATGGAGAAGGTGTTCCGCTGCCCGGCCCGTCATGGCTACGCGGTGGAGGTGTCCCCGTTCCTCCCCAATAGGGTGGCCTGCGCCGCCTCCCAGTACTACGGCATCGCTGGTTAGTGCGGTGCACTGCTACACATGTGGGAAATCATCTGAACTAAGACACGCTCACAGAGGACAGGCTGCACGTTGGA
This sequence comes from Myoxocephalus aenaeus, assembly GCA_038501785.1. Lineage (NCBI taxonomy): Eukaryota > Metazoa > Chordata > Actinopteri > Perciformes > Cottidae > Myoxocephalus > Myoxocephalus aenaeus. The sequence goes on from JBAMJR010000189.1 coordinate 5,919,478, forward strand.
CGTGACTGTTAGGGGGTCAGAAAACATCGTCACGCTCGAGTACCTCAAGCTCTTTGTGTTGTGATGCAGGAGTTATGGTTCACTATGCGACAATACAGTAAGGGAGGCGATATCTTGAGATGTTATAGTCGAAAGAACACATCGCCACGTGCATAAAGTTACTTTTTTATGCAATCAGAACGGTGTGATCTGCATTAATCAGTCGCTGGAAGATCCGACATCAGAACACGTCAGTGTCTCGAAACACAATAATGCTTGACTTAAGTGTGTCAATATTCATAACTCCTATAACCCTTATTGTGTATGTGTGTAGGCTGCGGCTCCCTGCTGGTCCTGGATGAGACGGAGAGCGGGGTTGCTGTGGTCCGAAGGTGAAGCGCTCGTCTTGGGTTCATTTCTCTCGGACCTCGAGAGTTTGAATATCGATTGTAGTTTCAGGTTTCTTTCATAAAGAGTTGCGTTGAGACCAGAAATTCCTCAAATAAGGCGTAAAATGCTGGATCTGGTGTGTGTGTGTGTGTGTGTGTATATATATATATACACACACACACACACACACACACACACACACACACATATAAATACTGATACACTTTAATCACTTTTGGCCACTTTTATTACATTCATCTGGTGCAATATAAATACATTTAACTACTTTTTATATACTTTTATTTTATTCCGTCTGTATATTTAATATTGCTATTGTATTCTTCTTTACTGTTTTTATTACTGTTTACTGTTTATTTATATTACTTGTTTTTTATTTACTATGTATCTCTTGTGTGCACAGCTGCTGTAATCAATTTCCACACTGTGGCACTAATAAAGGATTATCTTATTTAATGTGTGTGTGTCAGATGGGAGTGGGGTGACGGTCTGTTCGACGTGGCGTGGAGCGAAGCCAACGAGCACGTCCTTGTCGCCGGGGGCGGGGACGGCAGCCTGCAGCTGTGGGACACAGCCAATCAGGACGCTCCGCTGAGAGTGACCAAGGAACACACGCAGGAGGTGAGACACTTCTGCTTCTGTCTTTTATTATTTTTGTTTACATCTGCAGACATGGATAATTGTGTTTAGGAAGGTCAGGAAATATCCAATTATTTAACAATTTAGTCTGATTATCTTTCCTCTGTGACGAGTCCTTCACGGTCGTCTGTGTGAGTTTTTAATGTGTTCCAGTGGTCATGTGGTCATTATTTACGTTACACGTGTACTTTCAGTGTACTTTAGCTACTATAAGGTGGAAGTAGTACTTCAGTACCTCAGTGTAGAAATATACTGTTACAAGTTAAAGTATTGCATTCAAAATGTTACTCCATAAGCATCAACATATATTTCATATATATTATCCAATTAGCCTGCTCACCGGGGGAGGAACGAGAGAGGGAGGGGCCTGTCTGTGACTGTGACTGTGTGTGTGTGTGTGTGTGTGTGTGTGTGTGTGTGTGTGTGTGTGTGTGTTTGAAGGTGTACTCCGTAGACTGGAGTCAAACCAGAGGAGAGAACCTCATCGTCTCTGGTTCGTGGGATCAAACCGCCAAAGTGGTGAGTTCTGGTTCTGGTTCTATCTTTTTTTTCTTCCTCCTTGCCTCTGACGGCGCTGAGTTTTTAACTTCGGTGCCTTCCGCTCCTCCAGTGGGACCCGGCTCTCAGCCAATCGCTGACCACTCTCAGGGGTCATGAAGGAGTCATCTACAGCACCATCTGGTCGCCTCACATCCCAGGATGCTTTGCTTCAGCCTCAGGTGAGAGACCGTACATGGTTAGTCGTTTAGTGGTAAAGAACACCGTGTGTGTGTGTCTGTCTGTCTCTGTGTGTGTGTGTGTGTGTGTGTGTGTGTGTGTGTGTGTGTGTGTGTGTGTGTGTGTGTGTGTGTTTGTTATTTCTTCACTGTCGTCTTTATTACGGATGTTTGTTTTGTCAGGTCGACACACGAGGAGCGCTTGATTTATGTCTCCTTTAGCTCGTGTGGCGTTCAGGGGCTTCAACAGGTTGCACGGCACCGACTCGCTCTAATGCCCAGAAGCTCGGCTTCTGAACTCCACACGAGCTAAAAGAGACGTAAATCAAGCGCTGAAAAATTTCCTCAAGTCGATCTGAGCATAAAATCAAATATTATAGAAGTTTATTAATTCTGAAGGAAATCCTTGTGCCGGAGTTTCATTCAAGATTACAACAGAAGAACAAAAACACAATAGAATGCAAATCTAAACATATATGAACCATAAAATAACAATTATTGAGTGTAAATAAATAATACTGACATCATTGCAAAATACAACACAAGAACAATAAGAGTCAGGTAAATAAATAAAGTATTCAACTAAAATAGAATGATTAAAAACAAGAGTAAAAATACAAAATTATACTAACAACACGAAAAAATGATAAAACCCGTAAGTAATAAAGACAATGGTTGCATATGCAAAGGTCAGGTGTGTATTATTTATAATATCAGTATATATATATATATATATATATATATATATATATATATATATATATATATATATATATATATATATATATATATATATATATATATCAGTGCATTATAATTGTTTCTCTTGATACAGTAAAACATGGCGCTTGATGAGCACGATCATTCTGTCCCATGTTTAGATTTAATCCCAGCGTCAGAGTGGGAACACTTGTGTAATCTGGCCACCAGGTGGCGCTGCAGCTGTAATATTGTGGCTCTGCTCTGGATGTCAAAGCTCCTCATTTTGCTTCAGGACGTTCAGGCTCAGCTTCTGTCAGAGAGCGAAAGGTTTGACCTTAAAGTCACAAAGGAAACATTCAGCTTGAAGAGGATGTTCTCTTAAGTAAAGAAAGAGAGTTTCACACGAAGCAAAGGGCTTCATGACAGCAGTCTTTTTTTTTTTTTTTTTTTTCTTTTAACATCTGCAGACACGGATAATTGTGTTTAGGAAGAGCAGGAAATATCCAATTATTTAGCTATTTAGTCTAATTATTAGCGTAACGCATTGTGTAATGAGGTGTGTGTGTGTGTGTGTGTGTGTGTATATATATATATATATATATATATATATATATATATTTTATTTTTTTTTGTCATTTAAAAACTTCCCTCAACAACAAATCAAAGCCAGTGTCAACCCGGACGTGTCCACCGTATCACAGATCGTATTACTGTTACTGGGTGTAAATATTTATGCTTTATTCATTATATGGTCTCCTCAATTAGTTTGAGCTGAATGTTGATTGGAGGGTTATTGGCTCCTGATTAATAATGGAGCTGCTCGGTGAGAGTCGGTGCTGCAAGAATACAAACTTTATTTTCCTGTTCATACACGTTTCTTTATTATCAAGGAGGCATTTCTTCATTAATATTAAGGAGGCACTTGTGAGATGCCACACGGGATGGAGAAGTGGGCGTAGTCGTGGTGACATCACACATCGGCTCGTAGACTGATGTCTTGAAGCCTTGATTTTGGCGATTTCGATGTTGCCGTCTTGGATTACAGCCGTCGGCAAATTGAGTTTTTTCGCAAAACCAATGAACCGAAGTGAAGATAGATACCAGACTTTAAAAAAAAAATCTAGTTTTTATGTTGTTGCCATCTTGGTTTTTGGCTCTCACCATCTTGGTTTTATGGCCGTAGCCATCTTGGTTTTTATTCAATTCAGTTTATTTTATATAGCCCAAAATCACAAGTTACAAATTTGCCTCAGAGGGCTTTACAATCTGTACACATACGACATCCCTGTCCCGGAACCTCACATCGGATCAGGAAAAACTCCCCCAAAAAATAGAAAAAATGCTGTTGCCATCTTGGTTTTATGGCCGTAGCCATCTTGGTTTTATGGCCGTAGCCATCTTGGTTGTGTGGCCGTAGCCATCTTGTTTTTGTGGCCGTAGCCCTCTTGGTCTTATGGCCGTAGTCATCTTGGTTTTATGTCCGTAGCCATCTTGTTTTTTTCCAATCAAAAGCCATTTAGGTGACCAACATATTCAAAATAACTTTCATGAAGTGAAAACACATGGAAAGCTGCAAGACGAAATCACCAACTTATCCTTCAGATTTAAAGTTGTCATTGGTGAAGTTGTCATCGAGGCTTTCATTGTGAAACTGCCACGTCTTCGCGGTTAAACACGTCGATCTGAAACTAAACCTGAGCGATAAAGACGACCGTAAAGAAGTAAAAAGGTCCCGCTGTGGTTCTGATGCGGCTTCTCCTCTCGCTCTCTCCAGGAAGTTAGCTTTAGAAAATGAGCCTCGTTCAGAAGACGATGAATTCAACCAGTCCAGACCCGGAGGGAGCGCTGGGTTCATCTGATCCGTCTGCGTGGGAGCACTCGATAACTCCATCAGAGGGGCGGAACCGGGCCGCTGATGGATGGAGTGTTTTCCTCTGCGCCGTTTTTTAGATTGTAGACCGGCTGGAGTCGGAGGAGCTCGGTATCAGCTGGCGAACGCTCTCAACCCAGTTGGCTAATGAGTTTCTGTTAATTGGTTTCTGAGTGCGAGTGGAAATCTCTGATGAGATTCAATTACCTGGGAGACGTTAAGCTCCGGTTGCTCAGGGGCGGGGTTCAGCGACGTGACCTTTTTAGGAAAGACGTTGCAAGTTTAAAACCCGTTTTAACCCACGTGGAGATCCTTTTATGTGCCGATATAATGTTCCTCTTCACACCTGTTACCTCTCTGCTGTCCACCTCTAAATAAAAACACAATAAGTATTATATTCTTATAAAACACTGATAATGAGTAGCAACATGAACATCATGTTCTTTTAACATCCTTTTAACAGAATTAACATCATGTCAAATTTAAACTCATATAAATGTGTAAGTAGTAATTTAATTAATAAATACATTTATGGCTGTTGCCATCTTGGTTTTTTGGCCATTGCCATCTTGGTTTTTTTGTCTGCCACCATCTTGGTCTTTTGGCTGTCGCCATCTAGTTTTTTTGGCTGTCGCCATCTTGGTCTTTTGGCTGTCGCCATCTTGGGCTGCGGTCGAATAGTCCAATAATTACCTCCTAACGTCTAACCCTAAGCACTTTTCCTTAACCTCGGTGGAAAACGTCACGGGGTTAAGGAAAGATGGGAAGGAGAATTCATGAGGAGTTAGGAGAAGACAACCGCGGTGTTTGGCAAATCCGACTCCACTTTCCCTAAGCGACGTAGTTATGACGCGACGGCAGGCGCATGTTAGTGACGTCACTGTCTGCAGCGGTGAAACTACAATGTTCCGAAGATGGACTACAAAATGCGCATCTTAGATACTTCGTCCATCTTTACAGTGTTGTGTCATAACGACATAAACAACCCGGTTCATAGTATTACTTTAATAACGAGGTTGGAATAGAAATGAACGAAGGAATATGAAAGTGAAACCAACGTATTTTTCATAGAGTACAAAGCTACTAAACTGTCTCTTTGTTCAATTTCAAACATGCTGAATTAAATACGTTATCCCACAACGATGTGTGTCATATATGTGTGTCTCATATCCCTTTATGTTGTTATGGTTTATTTACATGCAGATTATA